>JAJJWW010015963.1:0-521366 GCA_023531295.1 Papaver armeniacum | reverse complement strand
GTTTAGACCATACTCTTTTTCTGAAGGGTCTTGCCTTGTCTTTTGGAAACTAACTTTCGAAGAAGATAAATCTACATACCTCGCCGGTTTCTTGAACAAGTTTGAGCTTGTTTGCTAGTCGATTCGCTCTTCGTTGGAAGTTTATTGACATATCTCATCTCGTGTTTGTACTTGAAACACTTTGAAAGTTCTCATGACCTGAGTAAACAATACGAGCATGTCAATCGATAAAGACGATTCGCATCGCCCGAGTATGCGTAAGTCGGCTAGGACACTAGAGGGAACCCTAAGAAAATCGTACGAGAGTTTCCAACGTAAAGGTCAAATTTTTTCTTCCGAATTGGCTGAGTCTTCCTTGAAGAATATCAAGATTGATTCATGGTATTGCTACACTGATCAAAATCAATATCTTCAACAAAAGAAGTGCAACACTTGATCTCTTCGCCTTCATTGGAATCATAGTGATCGACATTTCATCAAGAGTTGTAGCAAGACCTTTGTTTCCAGTATTTACTTGCTCACACTCATTTGAAAATGACCAAAACCTTTACACTTAAAGCAATCGTGTCATACCCCCGCTCACGCCCTCGTCAACATCCCTCGTTTTTAGGAGGAATGCGACAGGGAGGTTTAACCGATGATCCGGTTTGTCTCCGGAGAACCGTTTACTTCTCTTCAATATAAGATCTCTAAACTGTCTTGTGATCAAAGAGACTGACCTTTCTCAAGATCTTCATCTCGATGAATCAGCCCGTAAAACCATCCTGGGAGACGGCATCCACTTTACTTTGTCAAGTAATCTATGTTCTTTGTGCTTAAAGGAAACATCCTTTCCGCTTTGATGTATGCTCATGATCAAAGATCTTTAGCTTTCCAACCAATGTTTTTCCGCCTTAAGATATCCCAAGCATCTTTAGACCGAGTACACGTAGTCACATGGTGTTGAAGATATAGGGTAATGGCAATGTATGATGCATATTCAAAACCGCCGGAGTTTTGCTTGGTGCCAGGCATTCACAGCATCATATGCACAAATATCCTTTAGAACTCGCATTTCCTACGCTACGGAGCATCATAAACATAATCGACATAAACCCATGACGAAAATCATGCGCTTGAAGAATGGCACGCATAGAAATTTTCCACCACAAGTAATTTGAGCCATCGAAGACTCGGGTGGTACATTTATAGAGATAGCACTTATGTCCATAATATATCGCTACAAACACGTAAATATAAGGGTCTTTTAATGTGTTTGCCCGTTTCCGATACCAATTGAAATGCGCGTGGTCTAACAACCACACCCAATTTTTTTTGAAATTCGAGAGGAGTTACTTCAATATACTTTCTAGAGAATTAACTAGACAAATATACTTCAATTTAGAGAAAAGTATATACAAGAGTTTATATCTCTAACTCTTAATTCAATCGCAATCAGCAAATAGAAATCTGCGAGCCCGGACAATATAAGAGGAGTAACTTGAATGGTACCAAAGACCAATGTTCAAGTGTCAATCAATTTAAATCAACAACCAAAGTTTGGATTATCTAATTGATTGATCTTAACGTACAACCCAGGATATTTCAATTATATAACAAAATATAATGAGGAAAATAAATAACACGTAATACCTCAGAATTTTGTTAATCTAGGAAAACCGCAAATGCGTAAAAACCCGCGACCTAGTCCGCTGAACACCACACCGTATCAAGCCGCCATGCATACTCAGAGTATTACCACCAACTTCGGGACTGACCGTAGTTTGTATAGTTCGTTTTTAGTTTTGTATTCTTTCAATAAATCCAATGGAAGAAGGAATATCTACAATGAAGTTTCAAGCAACAAGGAATTAGAGGAAAAGAGTTACATTGTCAAGATTCTACGAAGTCTGGTTATCATCAAGAGTTGAAGACCGAAGACGATGAAGACAATCGATTGAAGACCGAAGACGTTTCTATGGACAAGGAGAGTGGTGGGCTACCAGACGCTTAACGGATAACGAGGTAAGTAAGCATATTCCCACCTCGCGAAGTGGTTGATTTCTTCAGAGACTACTTAAAAATGGGTTTTCAAAATGAGTAAAGATGTGGGGTTTTCAAAAACAATTCAGAGGTTTTGCCTTCCTACCATTCAACGTGTCTCAGATTCTCTCTTCATTCCTACCCGACAAGGTGTGACCCGTGTTAAAAAGTCAGTTTATTATTGAGAGCAATTCTCATAAAACCTTTCTTGTGAGGCGTAGTCGAGACTTTCTGATCACTCCGAACCCGAATTTCTTTCTGAGAAGGGATGGTTATTTCTCTCTCAATCCTTTGAAGAATGAGATTGTGTTCATTTATGTGTCTAACTTCATGACTAGTGTGCAGAATTTCTATGTCTTCTTAGCGTGATACTATCATTTCTGAGAACTAGTAGTTGAAAAGTAGGTTTTGTGGGTATATCTCTAGTAAACCTTCACGAGACTATAATCGTCCACTATGGACACCTAGGGGTTCAAAGGGTTTGTTATTTATGCTAAGAATAACCTTAGGCTCTGACTTACACCTGAGTTGTATGTATGTTTTGAATAAGTTTTGTTTGATTTGCCTTTAGACCATAAGAAGTCTAAGTGCTGAATTTGATAGGTGTTGTAAACACCTTAATATTTATCTATTGTTTATGCTTCTTCATTGGGTTTTCTCAAAATATGTATCTTATGTTTGTTTTTTAGTTATTTAGGTGCTTGAGTAAAAAGAAAAGAAATATCTATTTTGAGTAAGAAGGAAAGCGTCATCTCATATGGAATGCTAACGTGAGCTGAGTTTGCATTAAGCCAACCACGGTAGTTAGGCTCTAGAGTAAAGGAAAAGACATCGTCAGTCGTCTTTATCCTCTTTTATGGGTGCCTAGAATCATTTTGGGGAAACCCCATCTACTAGACTTGAGTGGGTATAGCCATTTCATTTCTACCAAAACCCTAAAAGTCGTAGAAGAATTATTCTTTTGTTATTACATTACCCGAATTCAAGAATAGCCGAGGCATTGTTAATGTCAAAAGAAAATCGGTAAGAGATTTGAGCAAAGGGGTTTGACTGGAGAAAATTAGATGGTTTGTGTTAGAAAATCAAGTCCGATTTGTGACATTAATTTATTTAATTAGTGAAATTATGGTTTCTCAATGTGTGTTTGAATCTAGATTGAGAAGTCAAGATGATGTCGGTTTGTGAAATGGAGGAGAAGATGTTCATGAGGTGCTGGATTGGTGAAATTACGAGTATGGTTCGATTTGAGATGGGTTTGATTACTTCGGTGCTTGAGGTGTAATTACAGATGAACTGAAGGTTAGGGGTTTGATTTGGAGTTCTCAGTGAGATGGGTTGAATTAGAAGATCGAGGAGTTAACATTGCAGGGAGATATGATGTTGGTGTTGAATATGAAATCAAAGAGATTGGGTTGATGAATATTGTCGATGTAGAAGATTGGGTTTGATTTGAATCTGAGAAGCCATGAAGAATTGTTCCTGTTGATGAAGCTAATTTGAGCTGAATGAAGACAGTAAAGATGATGTTGCTATGGTGATTGTCATGGGAACTGGAGTTGAATATGGAGCTGAGAAGATACATCTGGTACTGTAAATGGTGAATGGGAAGGTTTGTAGATAGAATTGAGTTGCAGCTGAGTTATGATGGAACTAAGCCTGAGAATGGCACTGATGTTGTGCTTGCTAAGAATGCAGTTAAGCTAATGGAAGAGAATATGGTCTGGTGGAGGTTGGAATTGCAGGTGATGGAACTGGTGGAATTACTGGTTGGATTTGTGCACTGCAATGGATTGTTGGTTTGATGATTTACAGGGTTAGCGACTACTGGCGAAGCCAGAATGATCGAGGCAGATGAGAAGATATTGCAGTGGTGGAATTGAGACTTAGAAGGGATATTAGCTGTTAATATTGCTGCTGCAATGAGATTGGTGTTGTGGGTTGTGGGTCACTGCAACTGAATTGCAGCTCAACTGAAGTAAGAATGGGAGAATCTGATGTGGAGCAGACAAGAAGATGGGTGTTTATAATGAGACATGGAGGTGAACTGATGATGCTGTTAATATAGTGGTCTTGAGAAGAGGTGGAGGATAAATTGGCTGTTGTGCTCAAGATGAATTACAAGGATCGGCTGTGAGCAGGAATGGCGAGGTTGAGCACTGATTTGTGTGGCTGCTGATGAATGTGGGTAACCTGCAGTTCATTGCAGTGATGGTAGAAATTTGTTGTTAGCTGTTCCTGCAATGAAATTAATGAAATGCGGCAATGTAGAGAAGGAATGAAGCTGGTGATATACACAAGTGATGCAGCTGCAATGGTTGTGCAGGCATGAACTGAAATGGTTATCTGTTAGTTTGAATGGATGTGTGAGCTATATGGGAGTTGGAATTTGATAAGCTTCTAGTGGCATCTTGAAGCAGTGATGCAATGGCTAGGCAGAGTGGATGGAAATGGATTTTGCAGCTGCAGTTTAGTGTTGGTGAGACTGAAAGGCTGTGACAGAGCAGGTGTGTATGTGGAATCTGAGCTGAATGAATGAGTGAAATGCAAGATTAGATGAATGTTAGGAAGGAATGTAAGAAGCTGCAGGTGCAGCCGAAGTGAAGCATTTGCATGGATGAACTGGTGGTGTTGCTGTGTGTTGAATATGATTGGAATGGAAGATTGCAGGATATTGTTGTTGAAGTTACAGAACTACAGGGAAGAATTGAGAGAATGCAGAGCCATCAGGGCTGGACTGAGGTTGTGGTGTGCAAACATTGTGCAACACAGCTCTGGAAATGACTCACACGATGATGTCACTGAGTGATTCACTGACTCAGTTGACTTACCCGAGTTGACTCAGTTGACTTTCCGAGTTGCCTCAGTTGACTTTCCGAGTTGACTCGTTGACCGGTGACCGGGTGGACTTTGGCGATCACCTGAGATACTTTTCTCCGGCCAATTTCCGGCCATAATACCAGTTTTCCGGCGATTTTTTTTAGCATATTTTCACATGGGTATCTTTCACATATAGGCTTGGTGGACATTTTGTTATTGGACTTTGGGCTTTGAAGACCTAATTTTGGAAAGATGAAAGGCTACAAAATGGAAAGTTTTCTACAACTTTGAGAGGACGGATTATTCTTGGAATTTGGAGAGAGCCGCTTTTATTTACGCTACTAGGGTTTGCTTTTGTTCATCTTCTTCTATTCAATTAATATTTTTATGATGAACTCCATAGATATGAGTAGCTAAACAACTATTATTGGTTATGGGATAAAGTTGATTTCTCAACATGTTATTTGAATCTATAAATTAGTTTTGTCTCAATACTTTATTGTTTATGATTCATTATTAATATTGTCATATGATTTGATTGTTTGTTTGGTTGAGTCCAGAATCAATCCGATTTACATTCATCTCTATTGCTAGATTAGGGTTTTCAATACGAAATAGTGGTTTATCCCTGATTCTAAGTAGCATAGTGTGGTTATTACTTGTAGTGACACATCTTTATAATTGCATATGAATCATAACCTTGGTTAAATTGAATTAGTGCTTTTACACGTTTGATTGCCTTGATTAGTCTTATTCCATAGAACTTAGTGCTTTGAGGGAGTTAAACTTAATTGTGCTTTTAAACTTTAGGTTGCTTTCTAGGAAAAATTCACATATGCATCTTTTAATGTGGTTGTGATGAAATCAACGAATTATGGACATACTTATGTATCAAGGTGTCCAGACTTTTAGTAAATGAGAGATTAAATTATCAATTCTAATCAATGATGAAAATACATGTTTATGAATGATACTATCCTGACCAATATCTTCTCTTATTGATTATTCAAATTATTTTACTTTGCTTTCATTATTTTTATTGCTTAGATAAAACAAAACTCCCCTTGGTTACTTTAGAACTGAAATTTTATAACAACAAAAAGCCTCTACGTGGATACAACTCTTTCTTATCACGTACTTCATTTATATTAGTAGAGTGAGAAAGTGAAATTATTTTCGCCTCTACCGACAACCGGTCAACGTGCCCCATGACAATTGTTTTTGTTATTGACAAATCTTCGTCAAACGGTATTCTTGTTGGTACAAATGTATGGCTCATGTCTCTGGAGATTAAATGAATGGCGCAATTGAATGCGTTGGCGAGTAGTTGGCCACATATAGGCATGCGCATCCAATATTGGCTAGTCAAACATATATTGCCGGTTAACCGCCTTTCCATTTCCACAAAGCTCTCATTTAACACCCCATCAGTTTCGTCTTTTTCAACTCTCATCATCGGCTTATAGAAGTCGCGGTGACCACGTAGTTCCATTAAGCATTTTTGCTTTACGTAAGTAACTTGGTCACAACCCCACCCTTTCGCGTCTTCAAAGGGTCCAAGTTGATCCACGGAGACGTGGTAACCACAATTCCCATCACCATGAACATCCTCCGTGGCCTTGATATAACCACGAATATAGTCCGGGAAAAAACGAAGGTAATATTCATAGAGAATGTAATGGTTCCGGCTATATCGACCATTCTCGTCTCTAGGTGGTGGTTTAGGCAGTTGACCGGTTGTCAGCCGACACAAATATAAATTACACTTCCTTACTACTCAAAATATATAATGAAGCAAGGGCAAGAAAGGATCGATCCCACAGAGAGGTCTAGGTTGTCAAATTGTTTCGGTTCCCTATAAATAACACCGGTAGTTTTGTGATTTTTATATAATAAACTAAATAAAAGCAAATAAAGAAAAGTAAACGAAGCAAATCAAGGATAAGAAAGTATTGGTCATGGATTTCATCTTCAATCACAAACATGTTTTCAACACAATAACTAGAATTGATATTTTAATCTCAACTTTTATCAAAGACCCTAGAATACCTTGATCGCAAGAATATCCCGCTAATCTCCTCTTGTCATCAACAAACACATTAAAAGATGCGAATATGAATTCTACCTAAAGGAACAACCTAACGTGTAAAAGCACTAATCAAGTTTAATTCCCTAGATGCATTAAGTTCAATGAAATCAGGCCAATCAAAGCAATCGAACGTGGAAAGCGCACTAATCCGATTTAACAAAGGTTATGGTTCACATATGATCATAAGAATATATCACTACAAACTATAATCATATTTATGCTACTTGCAATCCGGAATTATCACTTTTGCGTATAATAACCCTAATCTAGCAATAAAGATGAAAGCAAACTCAATCAATTCGCGACTCGACTAAACAAGCATTCAAATCATGTAACAATATTAATGGTGAATCATAAACGATAATATGAGAGAAAACTAATTTATTGCACAAAAACTCATGTTTGGAAATCCAACTAATTCCATAACCAATAATAAAATTAGGTACTCATATTCATGGAGTTCATAACAAGAAGAAAGAAAAAAGACTTCATGGTTTCTAAACCCTAGAAAACAAAGTAGAGGCAAAGATAGAAAAAGATAATAAAAAGATATATTCCATTAGGTAAAAGTCTTCTCTTTTTATATGTTTCTCTATTTCCATAAAGGATACTCCTTCCAAATTTAGGTCTTCTCAAAACCCATCTCCAAGTGGTCCACCAAGCCCATGTGTGAAAAATAACCCACTGAAAATTATGTCTAAAATCCGTCGCCGGAAAACTGGGATTATGGCCTGAACTTGGCCGGAATAGTCGCCGGAAACTGTCTCAGGTGACCGGCAAAGTCCGCCCGGTCACCGGTCAACGAGTTAAATCGGTCGGGTCAAATCGGTCAACTCAGTCCAGATCACTGAGTCAAACCGGGTCAATGAGTCAGAATCAGCTGGTTGAGTTAAATTGGCCAGGACAGGCCATTGCACAGGCCAGAACTTGTGCAACACAATCATTGTGCTTCACCAGTCCTTGGCCAGCCATCTTGCTATCATTGTGCATCCCTGCAAATCTGATGAGCAGAACCACCTTCCATTTGAAAACTGCAGCACAACCCAACAGCACATAACCACCGCCACACTAAACTGCAACTCCATTCAACACCTTCGACTCACGACCATGATGGCTATGCCTCTTGCAACTTACCAGCACATATGCTCCCTTCCCTGAGCTTCAAGACTACATCTATTCATTCCTGAGTCTTGTACTGCAACAGCAAATCTCATTCATCTCGATCTTCAGCTCAAGCTCATCTGCACTTCCCTGCACAGTTCTGGATCCCATACATTATCAGCAGCAGACCAATCCCATTCCGTCCAGCACCAACAAACACCAGAGCCATTGCTTCTTAGCTGCAGCAAAACACCACTGCAACTCCCATGTGCAGCATCATTCACAATTCATACAAGCCACCTAACCTGCACCGCATCACACATTCTCCCATCTTGATCGCGAGCCATTCCGCCTGTATCCTGTTCAGCTCAATCAACCTGGAGCGGCAACACCAAACTTGTCTCCATTACAGATCAGTTCAACCCCAGCTGCATTACTTGCACAACCTCCACTAATTCAACAGCCTAACATTTATCTAGTCTTCAATTCAACTCCCTTCTTGTTGCTTCATACCGCTACACTTCCATAGTCCCTAATCGCATCGACTCATTTCGAGAACGATGTAATGTAGCTCCATCTCCGAATCACCATAATCGCATTCTAACTCCAACAACAACTTGAATATTTGTTGCGCACCACCAACACCAAGCACCTTGTCGCTCCCGCAACTCAATCAAGATCTCGCAATTCCTACTCAATCTCAATTCCACCGCCATTGCTCAAGCATCTCAATTTACACTTTGATTCCATCTCGAACCACTGCCATGCATTTTTAACCCACCAGTTACGTTTTCATCGACTCGAGCTCAATTGTCATTCTCTTCGCGTCACCACTGTCAACACCACTGCAAATAATGGCAGACAATGACCTTGGTTCCCTGTCTTGTACTCGGCCCCATCGATTACCACAAACTCCTTGTAACTCAACCACCTTGCAATCGTGCCGACCATTATACAGAGATATCACACCTGCAATGCATAGCTCAAGAACACCATCCCTGTAACCACTGGAACCAGCACAAGCAATTCTTTTTGTCTTCCCTGCAACCACCAAATCTCCACTGCCACAGCCATACTCGGAACCACCCGACTCAGCCACCACTTGTAACAATACCCTGGCACTTCAGTTCATATCACTGCCATCTCAACCCTGAAACCCAGACTCAACCAATAGTTCCACCAACACAGAACTGCAGCTGCAAAACCCATTCTTCCTCCATAACTCAGCCACTTAAGCCTTTTACCGAACATGTTATGAGCATGAAACTTGTAACTAAGAGCTAGCAAAGTTTGTTGTAGTATGAGCTCTCTTTCAACCTGTAATTACACATTCATTCACAACCCATCATTATTCATTCAAACTTCTTCCAGGACCCTAAAACTAGACTCAATCATCACCATTACTGCCATAATAATCATCTCCTCAAATCTCCAACATCTGGTCTTAATTTCTCCAATACAACCTTCAATCCATCACCACCGGATTCTACCAATTCAACCATCGAGAACACCGATGACTCGAAATCACTCAAACCCATCTCAGTAAACAGTATAGTTCTTCTCGACTCAGTTTCTGAAATCATCAACACCCTTTATCAATTCATCCACCAACAGCAGCTCTCTATCTGCAGTTTCAGCTCAATCTCAGACCTCTCTCAATCTCACTCATCAACAGCAGTCGCTCCTCTTATTCTCGATTCGTAACAGCGGCAGAGAGACAGAGATAAGAAGAGAAAGAATTGGGGAAGAAATGGCTTCCTCTCGACCTAGTTATGTTGTTAGGTCATATAAAATGGGAACGAGGTGCCCCTAGTAACCGTTGTCCTGTCTTTAACAAACCTCGGTGACTCCCCATAGCAATAGACCCGACTTCCTTTAGCGGTTCCTCCGAAATGTCCGCCCTTAACGAGTGACTGCCCCTTAACTTAGAGTGGGGTTGCCAATAGCACTTGTCCGACCATTTTGCTCTTTTAGCCTTCAAATTCTTGTTTTGCTCGTAACTTCTTCATACGAACTCGGAATGACTCCGTTCTTTCGCCATTGGCTTCATCTTTTCGTCCTCTTCGGGGTGATGAGAAGAAATCTTGAATTTGAGCGAGTTCCCTTCCTTTTACTCAAATGACTCCAAAACACCTATAAAACTCAAAAGCGAACATAAGATACATAATTCACACGAAAAATAGCAAAGAAAGCATAAACTCTAGATAGTAAATACGGTGTATTCTACACCTATCAACAGTCCTTTTAGATGAATCGTCTCCTTCTCCTTCTCACCACTTGAAGAAATTTTTTCAACCATCGGACCCTTTCCATTGTTCCTTGCTAATTGTTTAACACTAACTTTACCAACAAGTCTTTGTATTGAACTATCTTGGGAGGAAACCTCAGGACCGACATAGGAACCTTTACCTTTAACTCCATCATCTTTTTTTCCACTTTCTTTGCAACCATTTCCTTTAACAACAACTTTGCTTCTTTCTTGTTCTTTAGAGCGAAATACCGGACCTTTTCCCTTAACATCAATTTTGCTTGTTGTACTTTCTTGAGTAGGAAGCTCGATACATTTTTCAAGTACATTTCGACGACTTGGTTCTCCTTTATCCGCTTGAACTCTTTTCCGTTTGTTTCTACCTTGAACATCCTCTTCCATCTCATCCTCCGCTTCATATTCCTTTCTCAACCATTCATAACCCGAAGGATCTCTTTTCTTTGATTCTTCCGCCAATTCCCTTGCTTTTTAATTTCCTACGTACCTCTTTTTTTTTGTAGGAGGCCTCCCCTTACCCTTCCCCTTTGGTGGTTCCTTGATATCATACCTAAATTATGGATATACGAAATATCTCAAGTTACTCAACCATATTTTCCTTTGGCCTTGGCTTAGTGTAGAATATTTCTCGGCTAGAGCTTTTCCAATCTCGGTATCGGCAAACGTTCCTCCAAATTGTGGATCAATTTTTTTCACGGAATGTTAATTGTTGCCAAAAGGGATCAACATCTTGAATCGGGATCACTTTGTCTTGATATGTGGCTATAACATGCCGACATGGGAGTCCCAAACTTGTCATGTTTGGACAAACACACTCTTCTTCATAATCCCCCAATTCATAATGTTGTACTTCATACATTATCTTATCAATTGCGAGTGCGAGAAACTTGATATGTGATTCCCCTTAGCCACTCATTGTCTAACCATTTGGTGTGTTTTTACCTCGGCTTTTGAACTATAATAACTGTCGTGGTCACGCGAAATATGAATCCATGGCTTCAAATAACGTAACCCACCGTTACAACTATGAAGTTTCTTCTTCTTCGGTTGTGAGATGACTCCACGCCCCGTGCTTACAGCTTGGTTGTCATAGTGTCTATATTGGTTAGTGAACAGCAGCTACAAACTTCTCTTTGTGCGGATCAACCAGTATCCAACAAATCACTTCTGACACTTGGATAACCTCTTTTCCGATGAGCCACACTAACATGTCACAGCTCTATCCTCATATTCATCCACGGTGATAGAATAGGTCAGGCTCTCCTCTCTTGTTTTGAAACTTTCCCATTTTAGTTGTAACTTGTCGTCCTTCTTAAATTTCTATTTGGCTTCATCTTGTTTATGCGTAGTGGTTTCTTTATTCTATCCATTTCGCTTTTTTGGTTGGACGGACAAGGCGCATGCACTTAGTTTCAATACTTTTCCACAAGTGGAACGTGCAAAGAAGGTTATGAGCTTCAGGAAAACCCTCTTCATTGCATTCAACAAAGCTTGTTCCTTGTCGGTAATAATCACCTTTGGAGTATATCCCTTTACGTAGAATAACTTCACTTGTTCTAGTGCCCACACATAGCTCTCTTCGAGCTCATCTTTCAAGAAGCAAAAACCAACACTAAAAGGAGCATTGGTAGAAGTTTGCCCGGAAATGTTCAACAACGACATCTCAAACTTGTTGATTTTGTATGTGCAATCCATTAGAAGCACTTGATTAGAGCACCGTGCCAACTTCACAAACTCGGGATGAGCCAATAAAAGATATCTTATTCGTCCTTTCTCATCATCATCGTGGGAAACCTAGTAATTATGCGACTCCCCCAAATGCCTTAATTGTTGCATTTCATTCCTTTGTTCCCATTCCTTAGCCTTGATTTTGTTTCTTGCATTGTAGATGTTAGCCAAAGTAGAAGTATTTTGAGTTTTCTTCCTTTAAGTGAGCGAGGATATCAATGGGCTTCATACGAATTTGTATCGATGACTCTAAGATCATCTTGCTTCTTCGGTAAAAGAGGCGTCAAACATAAGAATGTGATAACAAATATAGTTATAGGGTGTTTTATGACTACGCATACAGCTTTCTCCCAAAACCACCTTTTTGCATAGTTCTTTTTAAATTGAAGTTTGAAGGGGGGCATCGGGTCTTCATGCCTTAATTGAAAGTAGTATTCTTCCTCTTTGTCTTTGGTGCGTAGACGATGCCCTTTTTTTGTGTGATTCTATATGTTATCCACACACTCAGTAAACCATTTGAAAGCCTTTGTCACTAGTACCATTACAGCTTATGATACACATAATCCAGCACTAAAGCCCGTTCTGGCCCAATTCTTTGCATCATCTTTCTCACTCCATGTCTCCTTGGTTAAATAGTGAAAGCTAGAATCTTGGGTGAAGTTCATTTGCTAAAGGTTGTTCGTCCATTAGGGAGAGTACATCCATGATCTAGACAACAATATACCCACATTAGTTTAAACAAGGCAACAAAACGAAAACATATATAAAGATACGGTTGGTTACGACATTGAAAAAAAACCCAGTAACAACATTACGGTTGGTAATCATGTTAACATTTGAATCATCAGAATTACCTAAGGCTTGGTAAGGGTCCTCTAATAACAACCTAACTAAGGTGAAATGAAAATGAAAACATCTGAGAAATTTACAGTTGGTACAAAATTACATAACAACCGTAACATAAGTTACGGTTGGTAACTAGTAACATATTACAATCAGTAATAAGTGCATTAAATCTTGCCATGCACACATGATAAAGTTACGGTTGGTAACTGCGAAGGACATAGCCAGTAATTTGCTACAGTTCGTGAAAATTTTCTACCAACGTCAGCGGTAATTTTACGGTCAGTTTCCCCCAAATTGAACCGATTCACGATTGGTAACTAGCTAAAAGCCAACCGTATGTTCTTCTGAAAATTTTAAAACTTTGATATTTTTACGTACTTTAGATAATTTTGATCAACAAAAGCTAATGGGAACTAATTTAGAAGTATACCTGGTCATTTTCAGTGCTGGGTTCTTCACTTTGTTGGCTAATTTCTTCAATTGGTTGAGATTGACCTTCACTTTGGGTTAAAACATCTCTACCATCTAAAAAATACTCCATATTAGGATCTCCATCAAGAGGTATGTAGTATTTGTTTACTCTATCGTATAGGGATTCACCCATCTCAAATTGCCACTGGAATCACTCATTTTGGTTGAGTGAATCAAAATTTAGGGTTTCACAAATATCACAAAAGTTTTTTTTTCTTCTCCTCTAAACTTTTTTTTTTATAACTCTAAAAATCTGATTTTAGAGTTATTGTAAGTGAAAATTAATTATCAACACTAATCTTGATTATCAACAATAAGGTTTTTTATCTGGAACAAGGTCACTTTCCCAAACGCAAAATGTACGCGTCAGAAAAAATAAATAAAAATAAAATAAAATGAAAGTTGTAGTTTGGACTTTGGATAAATACGTGTCTATAAATATGGAATTTTAGAGGAGGAGAATATTTTAAATAGCCAAGTAAAGGATAGAACAAGAAATTGAGAATCTTCAATGGCGACTCTAACTTCTTCTCCTTGTTCATCGATTTTTCTTCCCAATTTAATTTCGAGACAAAATCACTGTAATTCTGGAATAATTTTCCCTAATTTAAGAAACCCTAGAATCAGCAAATCAAATGGACATCTCTTTTCTAAAACCAAATTCCAATCCCTTATTTATAGTCAACTCTGTACAAGTGATAAAACCCTTAATTTAGATACCTCTGCTTTAGATATTTCTGTTGCTGTTGCTGAAGATGAAATTTGGGCTTCTGCTTGCCTTCGAGTTCGATCCTTCTATGATTTCAAGCAATCTTTTGGTATCGAAGTGAGTATTGGATTCATAAATCCAATGTTTTTAAATATTTCTCTTATTTTGAATTTTATTTTTCAGAAACTTGTGTTGCTCGGCTTAACTTCCATCGTGTAAAAATATCGAAAATGATAGTTCCACGCTAATTACTCGCGTCTTCTTGGCGCCCTGATAACCCTCGGATCATGGCTTTTGCACCAAACGGTTTTCCATTCCAAGGATTAGGGCATTAGAAGGGCGCTACGCCGCTACGTCTAAGACCAGCTTACCATGCGAGCAAGTAGCGTGGAACTTACACGGTGTAAAAATATCTAATCATGGCGATTTTTTGGATTTATAGAGTGCCTAGTTAATATGTCCCATTTTATACCGTTACCAACGTCTGTGGGCTTAAACAATGCCTCGTCAATCTGCCAACTCATGTACTGGTGCATTGCACTTGTGGCTGACATAGTTTGAATGAATTAAAGCTATTTATGATTTAAAGTAGTATTTATCATAACTCTGTAAGATTTACTCTTATGTAATGCAGTCTTTGGAATTCATTCAATAGGAAAAAGTAATGTATAGTATCTTTGTTGGTCCTGAAGGTATGCATTTCTTGTTAAGTTCTATTAGGATCACAAGAAGCACTTGGCCGAGCTTGAATTTGAGGCGTCCAAAGAACGCATCGCCGGGACAAGGGAAGGATTTAAAAGGGTCTGTTGCGTAAATGTCACTTTTCCAGTGTCACGCATGTCTAGCTCTTCGGATGAACTATGTTCAGCATGCAAGGTATGGCAAACTCAATCCCATAATGCACAGATATGTTTAAGACTAAATTAGAAATGTCTTCTTTGTTAAACACATATTCATACAAAGAACATACGTAGTATTTGAATAAAATACTGTCATTCATGTTTCACATTTTTGTTAACTTGTTTTTGTCGGTGAAATAAAAGTTTTAACTTGGTTTTTTAATGATTATCTTTTGTAGTATTCTGCTAATGGAGAAGACCGAGTAGTCATTGGAACTCTTGACATAAACCAGTGTGTGAGACTTCCGGATGAAATAACAGGGAAGAGGCCGCAGGTATTGGTCTCAATATTATTTCGCACATTATCACCGCACGGCGAAGCCGCGGCGTATAACTATAGTAGGCACATGATCAAAGTTACATTTTTCTGGAATAGTGTCAGTCAATGGCATATATATTCTGCATGCGAGGAAAGACCTTTATATATTTAATCCTGAGAAGAAGGCACAGTAGTTGCTTCTGTACTACCTTGATGTTATCTCGTCAAAGAGATCTTTCAAATATCTTGAAGAAACGAACTCCAGATTGTTCATTTTTGGTACCGAGGGAGGGAGGGAGTCATCATAGCATAATTTATATGAGCTAGAGCATGGTTATTGGTATTTCTTTATTTGTCAACCCTAGCTACCATCCAGACTTGTATTGAACCTACTCAAGCTGCGCAAAATGTGTAGGTTAAGTATTCAACCTTAAAATTATTGTGATTTGTTTGAGGAACTTCTAACCATCTCTTTCTGGTACTCAGATGTTATTTAATTTAGCTCCTGCGGTTCTGGCATTCTCTAAATGATCTTTCCTTGCGCACTTTAACAGGGCAGTGGTGCTGATGTTTCAAGGGCATATTTGAGCAATGTATGTGTAGCCAAGGAGCTGCAGAGAAACGGTCTCGGTTATTTATTGGTATCCAAGTCAAAAAAAGTTGCTCAAGAATGGGGTAACAATCTCTTTCAGTTATAAACGTTGAATAGTTATTGTCATATGTTTGAAGAATTCGCTGATGAAAACATAAAACCTATAGAAAGACCAAACGGTTCCATGAAAACAGCAGCAGTTTTGTAATTGTGTTTAGCGATTTCGAGAAACGGGATGTTTGAAATCTGAAAAGATGTATTTAGTTGATGTTGTAAAGAAGGAAGGTATAATTTCAAAATCTTTGTAGTTGCTCTTGAACATTCAAAAGTCTTTCCGTTGTTGTTCTACGGTTTATATTCCAGCTTGTGAAGTTTGAAGGCCTCAAAACTGTTTTCTTTGGTTGTAGTGATAAAGGTAGTAGCAAAATCTGTTTTTTGTAGTGCCAGGTACAAATCTAATTAGATTTGAATGTGGATCTTTAGTGTGACCCAAATCTACACAGAAAATTCATGATTGAAGGCCATCTTGAATTCATATTTGTTTGGGTTTTGTTTTCAGGCATAACTGATCTATACGTCCATGTAGCTTTTGAGAATGAACCAGCGAGAAGGTTGTATGAAAAGAGTGGTTTTGTATATGAAAGTGATGAGCCAGCTTGGCAAGCTAGGTATCTTGATCGACCAAGACGGATTCTTCTATGGTCTGATCTGGCTCGCACTCACAACTCGTAGTATAACATATCATGTACTATTGTTCCTATTTCCTATTCTGTTTTGTTATAATTACACTGGTATTCTGCTTCCAATATGATATACAAATTTTCTGGTTTCACCTTTCCCATCAGCAGTTAATGTTCATAGCAACATTTTTGGGACACAAATATCAGAAACCGAAGGGTATTTGTATGAATAAAGATGAAAGACATTTACCATGTACAACCATTAAGACCATAAAATTCACTTAAGAAAATCGAAAAGCTTTTACCTCTCATTAGACGGTAAAATCGGCTGATACGCATCAAGTGCTGGTTGATCAGATAAAAGTTAAAACCATTTCTTTCGCATACTGCGCAAGATTGAAATACTTTATTCATGCTTACATCTTTTCCGTATCATTTTCAGTTATTTGGAAATGATTAAAAATAAAAAATCTTATCTTACTATATAATAAAGAAAAGCCCTCTTCCTCTTACGACGTCAAATTTGATTTCCGCCGTGTAATTTGTTGGATCTTTTTATTTAAGTAAAAAACCAAACTTGATTTTGTTTTTCTTAACCGGAACTAATTGTACCATATTTTTCGTTAAGCAAAAGTAAGAATAGGCAATTTAAATCAGCTTTTCTTCACAGGAAAACGATTAACAAACATAAATAAATTGTTCCCTTACTCTTCGATATGATAAAATAGTAACAAACAAGACAACCTTTACCAGAGAAAGGTGAACAAAGTCTTAGCTTTTACGTTGCCAATGTAAAAGACAAAAACTGAAACTCATATCTATATTGCATACACAATTTAACTGAAAATGATATGGAAAAAAGAGATTTCCCTCGTACTCTTAATATTAAGTTGCCGGCTGCATTTTTTTTTTAAAAAAGAGGTTTTTTTAAAAAACCTTAGAACACTAGGCGAAAATCTAATTGACTGGAAGAAGTTCGTTTTTGGAACGCTTGACCGGAAAGTCGGGAAAGTCTAGAAACAAATAGAGAACCTTAATGCAGTACACACCAATAATCCTTTCACACATGAAAACATAAACAAAAAAATTGAAATGGAAAATTTATTGGCATGTACATAGTGACAAGTCATATCCGACTAATGCATATCTTCACAAGAATGATTGCGGTTGTGTAATCGATACCATATATTTTGTTTACTAAATATCGATACCATATATGTTGTTTACTAAATTAGTTAGCATTAATATAGGTCAGAGTCAATCAAGGATCAATCATCATTATTATAATTGATCCCATAGATATCATCCCTATTGTATCTTCCTGTAATTATAAATAGAGGTTCTTACCTCTCTGTAATATTATCAACAAAACTCAATCTTTGAAAATTTATACGATATTCAAGAATCAATAGCAAAACAGTTATCAAGGGATAATACGGTTAATTTAGGTGAACGTAATAATAAGTATCTTCACATCAAAACTCTAAAAAGAAGGAAACTTAATAAGATTGACTGTTTAACATATCAAAATGGCCAGGTTGTCTCAGATAAATCTGAAATGAATGGTCTCCTAAGAAACCATTTTGTTGATTTATTTACTGTCTCCCTCACCACGATTGACAATGAGATTCTAAATATCATCCCAAATATAATAACTGAAAAAGAAAATTTAGACTTAATGGCCATCTCTAGTGAGCCCGAAATATGGAACGTAGTCAAAACCATGTAAGCTAATAAATCACAGACCGGATGGGTTCCCGAGTTAGTTTTTTTAAACATAACTGGGAGCTAATAGGATCTCAAATTGTAACTTTGATTCAAGAAATTTTCAAAACTAAGACAATCAACACAAAACTAAATGAAACTTTCCTTTTCTTATACCAAAAATAAAACATCCTAAGAGTTCGAACGATTTCAGACCAATAGGATTAAGCAACACCCCATATAAAATTTTCTTCGAACTGATGGCAAATAGACTTACAAGCATCTAGAAAGAATGATATCACCTTATCATTTTGCCTTCATCTCCTCTAGACAGATTGTCGACAACATAGTTGTAGCACATGAAGTCATCTACTCATTGGAAAAGAAGAAGACGAGAATGGGGGCGATGGTTTAAAATTGACATGTCGAAAGCTTTCGATAGATTCAATTGGGAGTTTCTAAACCAAGTTTTTTTTTTTTTGAAGAAAGGAGAATATATTAACTTAAAATGATGTCCGAGCGCAAAGCACCGGTTATACAATTTGGGACCTCTCGTAGTCATACATTAGAAATTCTCGTTAGATAAAGAGAACTTTGCTAATTCATGGGCAAACTTCATTTGTGTCTCTACGCTATAAATGACGTTAACATTTTCAAAATTAGATAGATGATTTTGAATATCATGTAGTAGGCCTTGAATCTTCCATGGGAAGCAGTTAATGTCACCTTTAATTAAATGAACCGCACTCAAGCAATCTCCTTCCAAAATGACTTTTTGATAACCCAAATCTTTAGCCAGTTTTAAGCTTAAAAGAAACCTCTTTACTTCAACTTAAAGAGGAGAAAATGAACGTCCAAAACAGCTCATGCACCCTTGGCAGTGGCCGCCCAAGCGCTCTCATAGATCGAGTCAAGAAAAGCTCCATAAACATTGATCGGGTAATATCCTGGAGAAGGATTAGTCCAACGGATGTTGCAACCTTCATCATTCTTAATAGAACTGATTTCCGTTAGTTCCTCCAAATCTTTTGGGTTCTCATAGCTTTCAGCCAATTTAAGCACAAAAATCAACTGATGATGGATTAGGACTTATTTTCTTGAAGATGCTTTCATTTCTAGTATTCCAAATCATATAAAATATGGCAAGTCAACCTCAAACCAAATCCATTAGGATCGAGTTGAACCATTCACTAATGATTTCAAAGAATTGTAGTAGTGTTGGGTCATGGACGGAATCGCAGTGGCTTTGTATCCATACCATTCTTGCGAATTCAAATAAGAAATGTATGGCTGATTCCACGTGAAGTTTTGCAAAGAGGGAAAGTTGTGTCTACTTCCCTGACGAATTGAGAAATATTAACCTTGAGTGCTAAAGCTCCCTTAACTAATCTCCATATGAAGTATAAAATCCTTGGACTTAATCCCTTTGTTTTCCAGAAAGACTTCCATAGTAGATTGTTTGCTAAAAAAGAAGGCGAGCCGATGTCAAACTGAAGAAGCTTATAAACAGATTTCGAAGCAAACATACCAGTGGGGGTAAAGGTCCAGATCAAATGATCATCACAGTGGCTTTGTGGTATGTATGGTCGTGATGGCTTCAACTTCAAGTTCTGAAAAGGAGCTTCTTAACATATCAACATTCCAAGTCTTGTTGTCCTCATTTATAAGGTATCTGACCTTAGAGATGTTTGATTGATTAGTAGCAGAGAATGGCTTGTTGATACATGTATATCTTCCTCTCTCCGGGAACTAGTGATCCTCGAGATAGATTGGGGATATAATTGTAATTTATGAGGGATTACTGATTTAAGGCAGTGTTCCTATAGAATGAAAACAGATTCCTAAGAAGTTTGGGAAACCAAACCAAAGTAAGGAAGTATACCTAGATAAGGAAATACTTCCTAGACAAGGTAATATACCTAGATAAGGAAATGTACCTAGATAAGGAAATAGATTCCTATAAGGTTTGGGAAACCGTTAAAGCTATAAATAGATATGCTTAGCTCATAGCTAAGACATCTAGAGTGTGGTTTGTGATACAAACACAACTAGATCTAAGAAAGGAGGTTTGTGAGACAAATCTCCTAGAGATAAGTTTGTGAGACAATTATTATTGTAAAAGCAAGCTTAGCAAACAATTTAAGGTTATTTACCTAGAGATATTGTGAGCGTAACAAAGAGAGAATTGTAATAGTTTTCTTGTTCATAATCTAGAGAAGATATTTTCTTCGAATCATCTGGTTTCTAGTGTGTTCTGTTTTCTAGATTTCTTCTATTATTATTCTAAATTCCATCTGTATAATAATAGTCACTAAGGTACAGAGATCAATATGTATCAAGTTGGTATCAAATAAAGGTTCGTTTCTTTTAGGGAACATTCCTGTAGTTTATGGTTGTCACTAGATCTCTCTACAAAAAGCTTGGTGAGGTACTCGCGAAGCAAGAAGACATTTAAAGAACAAGGGAACCAAAGATGGGAAAGTCAAATGATGATCCTAAGAAAAGTGAACCACAAACTACATAAGAGAATGTGGTTTCGCTACAAACAGGCATGAAGTTTTATACAACCAAGCCGAAGACGAAGAAAAGGACTACGTTTTCATTTGGTGTTTTTGACGAAAAGGACGAGGAAGAAGAAGAACCCCTCAAAGAAGATTGCATTATGGAGCGAAGAGTGACTAAGACAAGAGGAGGAGATATGAAAGCTTTTCAAATTATACGTCAAGGTCAAGTTTCCAGCAAAGAGAGATGGTTCAGCAGCGTGAAAGGAACTCTCGAGTTCCCTAACCTCCAAATATAATTTTCACTGGAGTTGAAGTTCTTGAGGGGGGCGCATGATACATGTGTATCTTCCTCTCTCCGGGAACTAGTGATCCACAAGACGGATTGGGGATAAAATTGTTATTTATGAGGGATTACTGATTTAAGGCAGTTTTCCTATAGAAGAAAAATAGATTCCTAAGAAGTTTGGGAAACCAAACCAAAGTAAGGAAGTATAGCTAGATAAGGAAATACTTCCTAGATAGGGTAATATACCTAGATAAGGAAATGTACCTAGAAAGGGAATTATTCCTAGATAAGGAAATAGATTCCTAAAAGTTTTGAGAAACCGTTAAAGCTATAATAGAGATGTTTATCTCATAGATAAGACATGTAGAGTGTGGTTTGTGATACATAGACGCCTAGATCTAAGAATGGAGGTTTGTGAGATAAATCACCTAGAGATAAGTTTGTGAGACAATTATTATTGTAAAAGCATGATAAGCAAACAATTTAAGGTTATTTACCTAGAGAGATTAATTGTGAGCGTAACAAAGAGAGAATTGTAATAGTTTTCTTGTTCATAATCTAGAGAAGATATTTTTTTCGAATCCAGTTTCTAGTGTGTTCTGTTTTCTAGTTTTCGTCTATTATTATTCTGAATTCCGCCTCTATAATAATAGTCACCAAGATACAGAGATCAATACGTATCATCACTTGTATTGGGAGAGATTTGGAATCCAAGGATCTGGGAGTGGGTTAATACATTCACCATTGCCTACACTCTAGCAAGCACCTCGACTCAAGAGATCCATTATTTTGAGAATACTAACCCAAGTTTTGGTTGCTATTGACGGCAAACTGCATTCCCAAAAGGAAGAATCTTTTAGGTACTTCGCAGTTAATAACCTTACCCAAACAAAGTCTATTTCCGTAATGAACCTCCATGCAAGCTTTGCCACAAGGGACTTGTTAACCATTTCTATATTTCTTATTCCCAAGCCTCCTTCATTCTTCGGGCGATGAAGTAATCCCAATTGAAAAATGCGTTGTCTTTTTTGAATCTTCATGACCCTACCAAAATGTACACTCGAATTCTTTTTATTTGTGCAATAATGTAACTCGGCATAGTAAGCAAATTTCCATGTGATAAATATGGATGAAAGCCAATGTAGACTGATAGAATAGTTCTTGTAGCATGAGAAAGGTATTTCGATCGCCAACCATTTAGTTTTGCATAAAATTTCTGGATTAAGAAATCATATGAAGCACAAAGATACCTCGATTGAAGTAGATAGGAGCCCAAATAATTGTCAGTCTTCTTCATAATTTCCACACCAAGAATGCCAGAAAATTCAACTTTTTGATCCGGGTACATTTTGTTGTTTGAAGTGTATTGGAGATTATTGAATTTAACTTTCTGTCGGGGACCGCCATACTCCTTCAACACATCTTTTATACCTTGTATCGATTTATTTGTGGCTCTCCCAAAAAAGAATAACTTATCGGAAAACATTAGGTGGGTGACACAAAGATCTCGATGGTTAATTTTGTAACCCTCAAAACGTCCTTCATTTACTTCCTTGTTAAGAAGCCAAGTAAGACCTTGTGTACACATGATAAATAAATATGGCGAAAGAGGACACCCACGACGGAGGCCTCTTTCTCCATGAAAATAGCCTTGTGGACAACCATTAATAAGAAATGAGAAAGAGGTACTGCAAACACAATTTATTATTAGCTTATGGATATTTCTAGAGATACCAAAGTCGTTTAGTATTTGATCAAGGAAACTTCAACTCACTCGTCATATATATGCTTTTGACATATCAACCTTCAAAGCAAAACCCCCGATTGGATTGTCGTTGTCCGCATTGATTGGAGGTTTGTTTGTTTTTTTTTTTTGCTAAGTCCAATAGTTTATTAAAGGTAAAAAAAAGCAATTACAAGAATTACAAGGGGGCTCAAGGCCTCCCACCCCCATAAACCAAAGGGGTGAAAAAATAACTGCAAATAAAGCTTAATGAGATCCTAAATAGCTAACACAAAATAAATAACATCAAGAGAAAACTCAAGGAAACTAATAACGTTTATAACCTACTTCTCTCAAGCACCCCTATTGCCAATTCTAAAGTTCCTCCTCTTGGATTGAAGACCCGACAGATTTCGCCAAAAGCTATGAGTCTCCATAATATTCACACTCTTCATAAAAATCATCATGCTCATCTTCCCCGAAGCATAATTACCATGGACAAGTTTAATTGGAGATTGGACTTTTTTCTTTGTTGAAACTCGTCCATTAGTTCTTTTTTGATTTAAAATAGTCCTTTCTATAAGTTTGGATTCCTAATGAAATTCCTATGAGCCTCATCATTTTTAATTTTACTTACCTCATCCAGCTCTTCATTGGTGAGAAAATTTTCAGTCTTGTCCAAGCTTTTATCAATCTCTATGGCCTCACGTTGTTGCCTTGTAGAGCCTTCAATCTACCACGGAAAGCTATTCTCTTTTACGCCTCACTTGCGCTACTTTCGGTTGAACTCTAAACCGGATTATTTACCCCACTCCTATCATCCAAGAGTACCCCACTCTTTAGAATTCTTTACTTTAGCTGCAATATTAGTTGCATTGATTACAATTTCATCGTCATCAACTTCCTCACCGGCACTTGCCTCGAGCATCCACCTTCTCATGACCAACCTCCTTATCATCTCTAAAGTCCAATTCAGAGCTAAGAACTGCATACAGATTATTAATCACCTTAGTGACTTAATTAGAACACAAAACCCTGATATTATTTTTTTTTATGTGAAACCAAAATCTGTCAAGTCAAATGTAAACCCCTTCTAAAACAGTTCATGTACCCAAACTATGAGTTTATTGAGCTGAGGGTCTTTCTCGGCGGTCTTGTAATTCTCTGGAAAATGGTTTTCAATGTGATATTGTTGATACTAGCCATAACATGTTCAACCTCCTCATTCAAGCGATCCTAGTAAGCCCGAGTTTTTACTTACTCGTATGTATGGTTTTAACAACTATAGGAAAAAAAAACAAAGAATGGGAATATATCCATCAAATTAGTATGAACAATTCTAGCCCTTGGATAGTGTTAGGTGACCTCAACTTTCACTTGACCAATACCGACACTCAAACTTCTTCTTCTATAGATGGATGGGTTAACACAATGGTTTACTCCGGGTCTAGATGATATTGGGTACATAGGAAAAAATTATACCTGGTCTAGTAATAACCTAGGTACAGGGGAAAGAAGGTCTAGAATAGACATGGCCTTAGGAAATGGAGGATGGAACTTAAACTTTCCCAATGCCGACTTATTCACTTAACTCAAGTAGGGAGTGACCATAGTCCCGTTATGCTTGTCACCGATAATTCTACTCCTACCTTTTGGAAACCATTTAAATTTTTTTCTTACTTGGCTCAATGACCATAACTGCTCCACCATCATTGCTAATGCTTGGAAGAAAAGTATGAATGGCTCACCTCGATTTCAATTAGTTAATAAGCTCAAGAATACTGAAGAGATCTCTCCATTTGGAATAGAGAGCACTTTGGTGATGTAAATCGAAGAAGTTGACAAGTTACAAACAGAGTTGGATTCCCTTCAACAACAAGTTCAAAATCCTGGTACTCATTCTCAAATTATCAACATCAATCGTGAACTTAATAAATGGCACAGTTCAAGACTGAGTTCTATCAAAAGTAAATCTAGAGACTACTTCATCAAAGATATGGATAACAACAGTAAGTACTTTCACACAAAAATGAATAGAAGGAGAATAAGAAATAACATCGACTCCATCAAAGATCAGAGCAACAACTGGCTGCAATCTAGAGAGGAAATTGCTCAACATCTCACTGCCCATTTCAAGAACATAAGTACTTCGGTTGAACCAAGTCTGGATGAAAGCCTCTACAATGTGATCCCTACTATCATATCAGCTGAGGAAAATGCAAGTTTAATAAGATCCCCATCTCATGAAGAAATTCATTCTACACTCAAAGGCATGGAAAATTGGAGTGCCCCTGGTCCTGAAGGATTTCAAGCTGGATTTTACAAAAGTCAGTGGGAAATTGTTGGTGACGATGTCTGCTCAATGGTTACCAGATTTTTTCATACCAAGTTCCTTCTCAAGCAAATAAACCAAACCTACATTTCACTCATACCAAAGAAAAAGAAAGCTGTTTGTGCTGCTGATTATAGGCCTATTGGGCTATGTAATACCTCATATAAGATCATCTCTAAGATTCTTGTTGAAAGAATGAAACCTTTAATGGTAAAAATTATCTCTCCATTTCAGGCTGCTTACGTCTCGGGAAGATTAATCAGTGACAACACAATAATTGCCCAAGAAATAATACATTGTATGAAGAAGAAGAGAGGTCAGATAGGATGGATGGCTTTGAAACTTGATATGTCAAAGGCTTTTGACAGATTGGAATGGAGTTTCTTAATTAAGGTTCTCCAGTACTTTGGTTTTTGTGATGATTTTTGTGATATGGTTTTCCAATGTATCAGTACAACCTCTCTATCAGTCATGTTGAATGGATCTCCTTGTGAAGCTTTACATTCAACAAGAGGCATCGGACAGGGTGACCCTCCCATCACCCTATCTCTTCATTTTGGCGATGGAGTACTTATCAAGACACCTTATTGCTGCTCAAAGAAGATAACAAAATTAAAGGTATTAAAGTGGCTAACAATTCACCTGCCATTAATCATTTGCTCTTTGCAGATGACTGCTTGATTTTCACTCAAGCAAATCTTACTTCTGTGAATAATCTTCTGGAGTTACTTCATAATTTCAGTTCACAATCTGGTCAAGTTATTAACTTTGACAAGTCTGTAGTTCACTTCAGTAAGAATACAAACCCTAGTGTGGCTGAAACTTTAACTCAAATCCTTGGAGTTAAAAAGATGCATACAAAGGAGAAATACCTGGGTTCTCCTCTCATTTTGGGTCACAACAAGCAAGAAGCTTTCAAGTCTATACAAGAGAGCTTTGAACACAGGTACTCTACTTGGAATACCACTTCGTTGTCTCAAGCAGGAAGAGCAACCATGGTTAAACATGTACTCAATTCTGTACCAGTTTACCAAATGGGCACATTCAAGCTTCCCATCGGTCTACTCAACAAACTCACTTCAATTGAAAGGAGATTTTTCTGGGGATACAACTCAAGCAAAGGAATGAATCCAATTGGCTGGAACAAGGTGTGCAAGCCTAAAGATCAAGGAGGTCTTGCCTTTAGAGACCTTGAAAAACTTAACCTGGCACTTCTAACTAAACTGGCATGGAGGATTTGTACAGAAACTGAGTCCCTTATGGTACAGGTGCTTCGGGGAAAGTATTTCAAGGGTGGAGATATTCTGCATCAGAAATTTGAAGCTAAAAATTGCTCATATACTTGGAATGGTATCACTCAAGGCTTAAATATAGTTCAACAAAATTTCTTCATGGAAGTCAATAATGGTTTCAAAACAAGAATCTGGGCGGACAAATGGATACTGTGTATGAATGAACCACCAACTCCAATCAATGATCTATTCGATTTTATGAATTCGTATTCGAGCCGCTTATTCCTAACTCAAATCTCGAATGCTACTCTGCTGAATCAACTATTTGACTATGAAACTTCTGTTATGATACAAAGATTATACATTGATCTAAGTAAGGAGGATGTAGTAATCTGGATGCCTGCTAAGAATGGTACTTTCTCAGTAAAGAGCGCATACAACATGCTCACTAAAAGTCAATGTCAAGCTCAAGTAAATGGCAACATCATCAGTTCTACAGTTTGGAAGAATTTATGGAAATGCAATACTGCCCACAGGATAAAACTCTTTGCTTGGAAGTGCATAAGAGATCTTAACTCTACTAGGTTCAAGCTTTCCTATTATGACTCCAGTATTGAGGTTAATTGTGCAGTTTGTGGACAGCAGGAAGAAACAATGGAACATTTAATCTTTATCTGCCCTCATGCAAAATCAGTTTGGAGAGGTTTTCAGATTGATATAGATGAAGTCAATAGAAGATTCAGTACCGTCTCAGAATGGGTTACAAGTTGGTTCACTGACAGAAACTGTTACAATGATGAGAAATACTTATGTACTCTCATGATATGTATATGGGTCTTGTGGAAGGATCGCTGTGATAAAATCTTCCAGGGAGTTTCTCTTAATCCTTATACCTCTATACATAAGATTAATTTTCACCTTGCTTCCCATATACATAGCTCGAGCATCCCAACTGTGTTAACACATGATAACTGCATCTCCTTATGGAAACCACCTGAAACAGGAGTCCTTAAATTTAATGTTGATGCCTCTTTTGAACATGATACTAACCAATTGGGAACTGGCATTGTTTTTCGCGATTATACAGGTCAATGCAAAGGCATCAGGGGAGAATATGCAAATGGAGTACTAAGTGCGGAAATGGGGGAATGCATGGCAATACGAGAAGCGCTAAGATGGGCCAAAAGAATGCAATGCTCTAGGATTCAAATAGAGGCCGATGCAAAGCTTATCATTCAATCAATAAATGGAATCTCATTACTCATTCAATGGGAAAACCGAAATCTCATTAAAGAGATTAAACATTTATCTCTAAGTTTCAGTCAGTGCTCTTTTTCTTTCACTAAGCGTGTTAATAACCAGGTAGCTGACACTATCTCTAGGACTGTTAGAGAATTAGCTACTGGAATAGAATCATTTACAAATTTTCCAGCAGCCGTTTGTGATCTTCTGGCAAAGGATCAAAACAATTATTCTACCAATTAATCAAATTTTATTTTATCAAAAAAAAAAAAAAAATTACAAACTATTCTGAAGCAAGCAACTAATCCACCAACAAAGTGAAAGTGAAAGACGTAGCTTTACTCTGATTTTTTTTTTTTTTGGCTAGTTTTTATACTTCACCGGCTGCCAAACATCTGAAGTATTAGCATTCCCATTACCAGCAGCAATAGAAGTACTAACTCCCACGGAACTAGTTGATGCCATCCTGCTTTCACGAGCTTACTGATTTGTATGGACTGCATGTGCAGTTGTAATCTTCTTACGTTTAATCAAATCATCATCAGCAGCTTGATAATCCCCCTCAGACCTCTCTAGGCCCGTTTCTAACTGTTTTGCAGTATCATCATTGTTGACACCTTCAGCAATAGTGTCTTTATTTGTTTCAGTTTCTGCACTTGCCTTTTCATTAGTTCCGGTATTCTCCCCAGCGTTATTAACCTCCTCAGCACTCTTTTTATTTTGCCAACCCTGAGAAGTATTCTTTGTTGCAGGTTTGTTAGCAGCCTTCTTCTTACATTCCTTCTCATCATGTCCTATATATAATGTTACAATGCACGCAGAACTTGGGACACTTAGGAATATCAATGTACTGCCAGAACTTCTTACCACCAGCATTTAATCTAATTCTCTCAGGAACATGTTTAGAAAAATTAATATCTACAAGATTGAAGCAAAATAGCCAAATTCTAAATCTAGGGTTTTCTGATCCACTACAATAGGTGTTCGAAGAACTTTACCCATAGACAATAAAGATTTTTCAGTCCATAGTTCCATATGAAGACCAGGAAAACGAACCCATACAACAGCATGTGAAGTTCGTTGTTTCTCTGGATTAAAACCAGGGTACCAATCAATCGAGCGCAGTTCATTTTGATCCACGTACCATTGTGTGCTGCAAACCCTCTCTTTTGTTTAGAGCTGCACAAGACCCGCCCAACTTACCCGAACCCGCCCGTTGTGGGTGCGGGGTTGGTTATGAAAATAAAAACCCGGTATAGTTGGGTTGGTAGTTGGTATTAGCTAAAACCCGCCCGAAGCTGCCCGAAAAACCCCACTAAATATACACCATTGATAAAACTAATCCTAACCGTCCGTTATTGAAACCATAGTGGTACTAGTATATAAGCTTAACAATGAAGACATATGTTTATGGTTTGATTTTTTAAGTAATTAAGAACTTAAGTAAGAAGTATGTTTAAACTTTAAAACATGTGTGTGTGAATGATCATTGAATATAAAGAAGGTATTGATAGACGCATTTATGTGTCTATTTTGATCTCAATTGTATATATTGTTAGTGCTTGATTTTGTACTTATTTGGCTTTTTATGTCTTTATAGGTGTTTATGGAGAAATAAGCTTATGCGGCAAAATTGGCTCGAAAAGTGGTATTTGCGCTCGCTGGAGAAAAGTGCTAAATGGACCCAAGATTTGGATAAGGGGCACCTCATTTGCTAAGGGTAGCCCAACTGCTATTTACACCCCATCAGAGGATAAGGGGCGGCCATCTTCTTCCCCAATTTTGAATTTATTTTTGGCGGGAATTTTTGAAGTGCAATGGAAGAATTAGGGTTCGACTTTTGGTCTATCTCCGAACAGATTCAATCGCCGGAATTGTTTTCAATGGACCTGTTTGGGCTTAACAGGGATGGTATAGGCATTTAAATCGATTCAATTGGGCTGGATGATCGGTTCTTGCTAAAACAGGGTAGGATTAATAGACGTTAAATACACAGCTAAACTGCCTGTTTTGCTGGATCGAATTGGAACGAGATTTCAGTTGGAGAATTTCACGGGATTGGTTTATGTTCATTATGTTGCGACAAGACAGGAGTGGTAACGATTTCGGATTGTAAGAAAAAGGGGAGTTTGGGGGTTGACTGGGACCGAACAGAGGTGGGGAAAAAAAGTTCAGGGAGCTGTAGTCAATTTCCTGTTGCTGCTGCTGAAGAAGAAGGAGACGAAGAACATTGACGCACACAGACAGTCGAAGTTCTGCTACACCATAGAACTATCGTTCATCTACAGTCTTATTCCTTGTAACAGTGGTTCAGAACATCTATATCTGTTGCAAATCAACTGTAATATTATTTTCTTCGCTAAAACACCTTTTTGAGTAATGGAAAAATCTTTTTAATGTGTTTTGAGCCCAATGAGCTAAACCCCAACACTGGGACAATGGAGGAAGCCATTCTTCACGTGTGTGGTAATTCTATTATTTCTTTTATGACTTATTGCATTGATTTTTAATTGATATATGATTTTTATTGAGTGATTGTGATTTCAATTGATGGGTCATGCTTTCTTAAGTGTTTTGATGTCTCATGCTTTAGATATACAATCACTACTTTCAAAATCTACTTTCGGCAATAAATTAGAGTCAATTACTTGAGCTATGAATGTCTAGAATTATTAGTTGAACCACATGAATATAAGAATTGGTGGAATCCTGAGTCTCAGTACCTCTCGATACCGTGACAACCTTTTGTGAATATATTTTCTTTGTTTTTAGTATTTTCTTAAATCAAACCTCAACAAGTCCGAGTGAACGACAACTTTATTTACCACTTAAAAAACTACATCAGGTACATATATAAACACTACAGGTGAAAAACTTGCAGAAAATATTGAACTACAATCAAACGGGTTTGAGCGGGTTTAAACCCGAACCCGCCCGACCCGTAGCGGGTGGGTCAAAAACCCGCCCGATGTTTGTGGGTGCGGGGTTGGTTATGAAAATAAAAACCCGCTATAGTTGGGTTGGTAGTTGGTATTAGCTAAAACTCGACCAGCCCGACCCATGTGCAGCTCTACTTTTGTTTGTTCGTTTTGTAGCATGATAATAAAAAAACCTTTTTTCATTGGCACAAACCTAACGCAGCTAGGATGTAACTTCCATTGGTTTAGTAGGTTTTTCTTAACTTCTTCAAACTTCAAGCCTTTTAAGTTGAACCTTGCAATGAAACTATGCTGAAACGGTTTACAACACTCTTAGTAGAACTCAGATGGGATATCCAACGATGGTTCACCATCAATCAAAGTTGGGTTTGGTAACAGCTTAATATCAACAGATGTATGTTGAAGAGTTTTCTTCTCTTTCAGCTTATCCGCAAGCGTATCTTTTCCTTTCCATTGATGAATCTGATTGTTATGACCGAAGATGAAGATTCAATCATCCTAGACCAACCGAAATTGATCCAAGATGATTAAAGTTTCATGAAAAAATTGAAAACCCTAAAAACGCCAAGCTAAAACTCGGACATTCTCTTTCCTTCAATGGAATCTTTTGAATTCGTCTTAGGTCATTAAATGGAGGATTTCTTGGGTAATCACAATATTATCGATGATTTGTCTACCTGTAACAAAATCATTTTGCGTCCACGAAATCATATCCTTCAGGAAAAATCTCAATCTATTAGTGATGATTTTAGTTACCACCTTATAAAGAACATTGCACAAAGATATAGGTTTGTAATCCATCGGAGTTGAGGGATGTTTAACCTTTGGAACCAAAGCAATGTTAGTATGATTAAGGTTATCTGGTAGACAAGCAGTAGAGAAAATATTTTGAATAAAAGAAGTCACCACATCACCAATGAAAGTCCAATTCTTTTTGTAAAAGATAAGCCGAGGACCCGTCTGGTCCTAGAGCCTTGTAGGAACCCATTGACTTAATAACAGAGAAGATTTCATCTTTGTCCGGTATACGGTTCAAGGAAGCACAATTTTCAGGAGATATAGCATGAAGTGAATCAATAAAGGAGTAATCTATGGGAGTTTGCGGATCAGCCGTGAACATATTACTGAAATATTTCATAAATTCTTGTGAAACAATTGTCGAGTCACCGGTCCATGAAGAGTCTTCTAGCTGAATTACGTAATTTTTTTTGATCTTCGGTTGATTACTGATTGGTGAAAAAAATCTCGTGTTCTTGTCACCATCATTCACCTCCCCTTGCTTGTAGCGAGATTTCTAGTCCACAACTTGCCTTGCTAGACATAGCTCAATCTTATCTTGAATATCTTTTTCTCTAAAATTATTGGATCTTGAAATAGTGTATCTTTGGATAACTAGCAACTCCCTTTAAAGATTAGCAATTTTTGTTAGAGCACTGCTCGATCGAACTCGCAAGCGTTGCTATCTCAAGCTTATTTGTCAAGTTTAGTTGCCAAAACTATAAGTCTTGATTTCTAGTCTACTTATAGCTAAGTCTCGGATTAGGATAGAAAGTGTAGTTGAGCATTAGACTTCACGACGTTCATCGATTGAAGATTAAGAACTACTAAGGGGAGCTTGTGGAACTTCATCAACAAAAGGTATGTGGAGACTTGAACTCATCTATCACTCAAAAGTCTATCTACTCTATCTCCTATTTGAGACAAAAGTCGTATAGCTATATAGACTTCAACTATGCACATTTGATATTTGGTGCTGAGTTTAACTCGCTTACATATTTCTCAAAATATGTGTTGGAAAGCTTTCACTTTAACCAATTTCATCTTATATTCTTGACGAAAGTCTAAAGATGATCATGTGAAAATCGCCTGTTAACATCTTACATAATTTGTGTGAGACAGTCATTTGATGTAGACTCAGAATGTTTCGTATTGATCATTCAATCACTTGAAAATTGCTTTGAAGCTAATAGTTTGTGTGAGACAGCTATTCCCGTCTTCCAAGAATGTTTCAATGGTTGAAATGAGAGTTTAGAACAATTGGATTTAATCATAGTATGCGTACTTGCATATATGTAATCCATGTCCGGGAACCATGGTATGCATAACCGTATGCATACTTGTTGGTTTTGTGAAGTCCGGGAACCTGGTACGCGCGTCTTACGCGTAACGGCGTAAGGTTCATGTCCGGGATTTTCTGGCCGAGTTTGGATGGTATGCGTACAAGTTCGCGTATTGGCGAAACCCAAACTTAGTCCGGCTACTTAGGTACGCGTACCCATATGCATACCTAAGTGGATGATGTTTTAAAATCGGTTTGTTCATGAACTAATACATTCATATAATAAGGAATACAATCTTTTGCAAACCGTGGCTATAATGTTCATGACTTGATTCATGTGAATCAAAATCGATTTTGCTTCAATTGTGTCTTGTATACTTCTATGAGAATATAAACAATTGAACAACTCTAGAACTGGTTTCATTTGAGTCATTTGAACTAGTTATGGTTAAGATGAATCAAAATGATATGAAAGTGTTCATATGTCTAACTTCGGTTAACTATTGTTGAGCCAATAAGGTGTACACATTTAGGTACGGTTACTCATATCTAAATGAAGGTACATTTCATTTGTGTGTAACAAACTAAGTTCGATCTAACGATTGAAAGATATTAGCTTGACTCTAATCGTGTTTTCATATAATCGTGAATATTGAATGCTTTGTTACCAAGTTAACATCGATTGCAAACCCCGATTTGAAGACCAGTATAAAGCGAACTCTAGCAATCGAAAACCTAATTCCCACACCTCCTGTGTGATACTAGTTGCGACTAGAGTCGATTCTCCTTTAACCTTAGGTTTTTCACGAAACCCAGTAGGTTAACGACTTAAATATTTCATTGGGATTGTGAAGCCAAACCCAACTATTTTCTCTGTAGTTGCGTGATCTGATCTTGCAGTTTCTATCGTATTGAGTACTATCTTCTCTACGATTGAATCGAGATTTATTCTCCGATACGCAAGATAAAAAGTAGTCACAAACATCTTCGTCTCATCATTTGTGATTGCACAATATCTTGTTTCGCTACCATACGATTAAGATTATTGTGAGGTGATTGATATTTCGAGGTTGTTCTTCGGGAATATAAGTCCGGTATATCAATTGGTTCATGCTCACCTTGATTTATCAAAAGACGGAACAAAACTCATAAGTTTATCTGTGGGAGACAGATTTATCTATACAATAGACTTTTCTGTGTGAGACATATTTGTTTATCAAGTCTTCGACTTTGGGTCGTAGCAACTCTTAGTTGTGGGTGAGATCGGTGCTAAGGGAATCAAGTGTGTGGAGTCCCGTTGGGATTCGAGAGATGTAAGGAGCGCAACTATACCTTGATCGGTGTGAGATTGGTTAGGGCTCAACTACATTCCAAATCCGAAATTAACTTGGAGTAAGCTAGATGTCTGTAGCGGCTTAATACGGTGTGGTGTTCAAATCGGACTAGGTCCCGGGTTTTTCTGCATTTGCGGTTTCCTCGTTAACAAAATTTATGGTGTCTGTGTTATTTTTTTTCGCATTATATTTTGTTATATGATAGAAATATCACAGGTTGTGCGTAGTTCAATCAATTAGATAACCCAACCTTTGGTTGTTGATATAAATTGATTGACACTTAAACATTGGTCTTTGGTACCGTTCAAGTTGTTTCACATAATAATCAGGCTCACGGATTTCTATCTGTTTGATTTGTTGATTATATTGTGAAACAGAGATACAACTCCTAGATATATTTCCATTGATTGAGTCGACTATCTAGTTGATTCTCTTGGAATTATATTGGATTTTTCCATACTGATTTTTAAGCGAAATATTGTGTGTGGTTGTTGTACCCCACTTTTTCAATTGGTATCGAGTAGGCAAACACGTTTAAGGCCTTATAAGTCTTCGTTTGTGGCAATCGATCCGTGTGGATAGTTGTGTATCTCAAAATCGCACGCATAGAAATGAGTTTTAAAAGTTTTAATTATGCCAAATATCTTGGGCTTACCTCCAAGGATAACTCCTTTGCTGATTCTTCCGAATCCCGAGGTAGGAATTGTTTGCTATCAGATTCTGATAACATTTCCTATGATGAGACGTTTAGCTTGATAGAACTCACCAGAAATCAAAAAAATACAGCTGAGACTATTGTTTTTCAAGATGCTAAGATAAAATCTCTTAAAGAAAAACATGATCATCTTATTGATGAACTTGAGAAGTCTCTTGGTCGAGAACGAAACTCTATATCATCATTGAGTCTTTCGCCAATAATATCGAAAAACTTGTTCAAGAAACTAATCTACAGCGTGAAAATATTAGTACTCTTGAGGATATTGTTAAAGAAGATTCAATTGGAGAAAAACGTTTGATCGAGACTCATTCATTAGATCTGGACAACCTTCGTGTTGAAAAAGAGAAATTGGTTGCTTTCCTTCTTCTAGCCCAAAAACAAAGGCAAATCCTTGAAATAGGGAAACTCTATTTTAATGAGAAAATCTTCTATGTCACTCACTAATTCTCGAATTAATTATAGTACATGAAGAAAAGTTCTCCAAAGGAAGTTCCCGCCAAGAAGTGTTTACATAATTTGTAGTCTTCTAATAGGGCTATGAATTTAAAGCAGGTTCCGTCCAATGCTTCTCTTTCACGAACCTGTTCCTTCTGTGGGAAAAAGAATCACTATGTTAAACATTGTTTTTCTAGAAAGAAACAGATTTTTGATCTTCAAAATTTACTTCTTTTTACTGTCGACAGAGTAAAATTTCTGACGACATCTACAATGGATTTCATTCTTGCGAAAGCCGAACTCTCAAAAAGAGACTTCAATGGTCACTCATCTCGAAATCTCTATTGGGGTCGTGTTTCTCCTCTTGGTGCAAACTCTTACACCACAAAAATACACATTCCCATTGTTTATGAGAATGAGTCTGGTAGATCTAAGTCTAGAAGGTGGAGACCTCTCTCCTCTAATCCTCTGGAACCAATTTCTAGAGGTCCTAGACTTAATCCTTAGAAAAGTCCCTCTAATGGATTTTCTAAAAGGTTATGTCGAATTCTTCTGGAATTAAAAATAGCCGAAGGAATGAAAGAAATACTAGGGTCAAACTCTCGATGGTATTGACCGCTCATCTCTCAATAATCATGGTGGGACTACCTCTCACTTTGCTACCTAGTTCTATGGAATTTCGTCCTTGTATACAACTTGAGAGTTACAAGGATGATAATTGCGAGATGCTCAAGTCTACTGTTGGTTACCATCTGTCTTGTGTTTGTTTAAGTTGTTTTCCCATTTCTTGAAGATTGAGTCACTTCTTGACTCCCTGTATCCAATGTATCTCTTCCGTAGGCTCTGATTAAGTTTGTTTTAGTCATTGAGCCATGATATAAGAGATATTTGAAAAAAGAAAGTATTTCTTGTTGGATCTTTTCTGATCCATTAGTGTTTCTCACCTAGTCCATGAACGTCCGCGTAATTCTTGGGAGTTTTAGGGTTTCCACAACAAGGGTGTCCTTCTCTTGCGTGTAAACATATATATTTTATGGTTTTGCCTTCCCTAATTAAAAAAAAGGGAATGGAGAACTCCTCAAGACCTCGAGAAGTGGTGAATCTTGAGATGGAAGAAGACGTTAAAGGATGTGATTCGGTTCAAGAACTTGTCTTGAAAAAGATGATTGAAAGGAAAGAGTACAACTCCTAGATTGGAAAATCTGTCAAGGATTTAATTCTTTTTCAGAATGACTCTAGGGTCGAATTTGTAAATCTTCAACAACAAATAAATCAGCTTATTGATGGTCAGACCAAAATCCTTGATAATCAAAGGATCTTGATCACGAATCAGAAGAAACTTATCATGGACTATGTCAAAGCTAGGCATCTTGCCCACATTGTTGATCGGAAATTTAATATTCTAACTCATGAACATGGAATCTCTACGGTCAAAAGAATCAAGGATACCAGTGATACCTTTTTTATGATGGACCCTTTCAAAGGTACGATGTTATCAAAGAGATTTGATTCTGTATTTTGTCTAGGAAACTTCTTATGATAATTTATTCTTGTGTTTTAATAAGGATAGCTAGGGTTTGGAATAGCCATTATTATGAGTACACATAGCTATATCCAACGATTTTTTTCTTGCAATGTTTTTAGATTTATTTATTTAAATTCTAAAGTTTATTTGGAAGATGATTTTGCAGTATTAATCTTTATATTTCATATATTGCAACTTGCTATGGGATATGTGTGTGTGCTTCCGTGAACTATGATTGACCCATATATGTCAAAAGTTAAGTCTTTCATATGTCATTATGCAAATATTGGTAAAAGATTGAATGAACTTTTGACAACAAAAGTTAAGCCTATTATATGTCATTATGCAAATATTGATGGAAGATAGGATGAAATTTTGTTTACAAAGATTAAGTCTATTATATGTCTCTATGCAAATAGTGATGAAAGATAAAATGAATCTTTGTTTATTTCGCAGTATTTGTCTTCCCTGGTTCACATCTTCGTGTAAATACTGTGCGGCTCCGTAAGTTCTCTTATGCGAGCATTTCCAATTAAATTAATCATGGGTTTTCTTGTGGTTAATTTAATTGAGTATTTTGGATACAAATTCATGTTTCATGTGATTTTTTAATGTCCACAGAAATCCTTCTTTTGTTGTGAAAGTAAGGTCGCTCTTGTTGTTCTTTCGAGAATGACATTTTATGGGGGAGAGTTCTTAATTGAACTTTTGCTTAATTGCCAAATCTTTGTGGGGAGTGCGTCTATGGAATATTGTAGGGGTTATCTTGTGAGATGAAGTATTGACTAAGGGGGAGCGATACATATCACCATAGTATTGTTGCAAAGTTGTGATACAATTGAACTTTGATGCTGTGTAATAATACTATGACATTGTATAACAATGATTGAGAGAAACTGTTTTCTCATTATTATAGCTACGGATCTTCAACAACATTGATGCTGAGTTGAACACGTTCAGAAACTGTTGTACCCCCTTTTTTTCAATTTTCTTATCCATGTTACCAATGCTTCTTGAACACCATTTTTTAACCTCCAGGGATAATTTAGATAACCTATTCTGAAAATATCCAGTTGAATATTGCCATCTCTGCTTGATGAAGGGAATGAACTGATGGTGTTTAAGATAGTGAGCTTCAAATTTAAAAGACGGTTTGTAATACTACAAAGTTCTCATTATATTTATCTAACAATATGATAACTGAAACCAAGTACTCTTACCATATTCATTCTGGCCCCACATTTTGATGATGTGGAGAGCTATTAGAAGAGTATTGGTAAATAGAGTTCTCACATTGATTCTGACCCCACATAATTAACAGTAAATAGAGTTTTATGTTTACATCTTACCGTACAAAGGATTCTAAAATAGCGCTTAAACTAGACATTGAAAATGCATATGACTCCTTGGACTGGGGATTTATCAAACATGCTTGCACCAGCTTAGGCTTCCCCTTAATCTTTGTGGATTACATTATGATGTGCATATCTTCGGTAACTTACTCAATCAACATCAACGGCACACCGCATGGGTACATCACCCCGACCAGAGGAATAAGGCAGAGAGACCCTCTCTCTTCTTATATATTTATTATTTACGCGGAAATACTATCCACCAATTTGGGAATACTTGAAGCACAAAAAAAGATAGTGGAGCTCCGTATTTCTCAAAAAGCTCCACCAATACTGCATCTTATGTACGCGGATGATCTCTTGATAACACAAAAGCAACTCCGTAAGGCACCAACCACCTCAAACTACTGCTATAGGCTTATGGCACATCGGCGGGTCAACACATCAACGACTCAAAATCCACAATAATACATCATCTGAAGCTAGAGCAGCTCCAGCTAGAAGAGTTAACCCAAGCATTCAACATGCCAACAACATCGAACCCCCCCAACATATTTAGGAGTACAATTTAAACAGGGTAGAACCTCTAGCCATATATTTGCTCCTCTACTTTAACGGCTGGCACGCAAAGCAAAAGGATGGATGACAAAATGCCTCAACCAAGCGGAAGATTTGCACTCATAAAATCGTCCCTAACCCCTACCGACAACCATCTCATGCAAACCCAAACCCTTCCTTCTCATGTCCATCGAAAATGGATCGTATCACGACAAACTTCTTCCGGGGGCCACGATTCGCCATCAAGAAACACCACCCACTAGGAAAAGACAAGCTCCACAAACCAAAATCATAAGGGGGGCTCGGTGTTAGAGCACTGCTCGGTCGAACTCGCAAGCGTTGCTATCTCAAGCTTGTTATCAAGTTTAGTTGCCAAAACTATAAGTCTTGATTTCTATTCTACTTATAGCTAAGTCTCGGACTAGGATAGAAAGTGTAGTTGAGCTCTAGACTCCATGGCGATCACCATACAAAGACGAAGAACTACTCAAGGAACTGGTGGAACTTCATCGACTAAAAGGTATATGGAGACTTGAACTTATATATCACTCAAAAGTCTATCTACTCTATCTCCTATCTTGAGACAAAAGTCGTAATGCTATATAGACTTTGATTATACACATTTTCTATTTCGAGCCGAGTTTATCTCGCTTATCTATTTCTCGAAATATGTGTTGGTAAGCTTTCGCTTTGGCCAGGTTCATCTTTACTAGTGACGAAAGTCATATTAAGTTTCAATTACTTGAAAATCGCTTTGACGAAAAATAGCTTGTGAACAACAACTATATAACGTCCTCTAAGAATATTTCAATGATTGAAATGAGAGTTTATAATATATAACCTTGAATGGATATAAACATTGTGTGATAACTCATACGTGTGTAAGTCCTTATTCCTTGAACCAAAGTATGCGTACTTTGCTGCTAAGGAAAACCAGAACTGAAGTCCACGTACCAGTACGCGCACTGTCGGAAGTTCACATCCCGTGAATTTCTGCTGGAGTTTGTGAACTGAAAACAAACTTATTCCGGGTACTTAAGTCTGCGTACAAGTATGCGTACTTAAGTGGGTTATTCTCTAAAAACGATTATTCGTGAACTTAAACTTATATAAATTAAGGAATGCATATTTGCAAACCGTGGCAATAAATTTCATGAATTGATTCGAGTGAATCAAATCGTTTTTGCTTCAATTGTGTCCTATATACTTTTATGAGATCTAAGCAATTGAACAACTCTCTAACTAGTTCTCTTGAGTCATTTGAACTAGTTATGGTTAAGATGAATATGGTTGATATGAAAGTGTTCATATGGATAACCATTTGGTTAACTAATATTGAACCAACTAAGTTACATGTTTAGGTACGGTTACGCAAACCTAAATAAACGTGCATTTCATTTGTGTGTAACAAGCTAAGTTCGATCTAACGATTGAAAGATATTAGATTGAATATAATCATGTTTTCATCTAACTAAAATATTGAATGCTTTGTTACCAAGGTAACTTAGATTGCAAACCACGATTTGAAAGACTATATAAAGGAGAACTCTAGCAACCGGAAAACCTAATCCCCACACCTTCCGTGTGATACTAGTTGTATTATCTAGAGTCGATTCTCCTTTAACCTTAGGTTTCTATCGAGACCCTGTAGGTTAAAAACTTGAAGACTTCATTGGGATTGTGAAGCCAGACCCAATTATTTTCTCTGTAGTTGCATGATCTGATCTTGCTGTTTCTATCGTATTAAGTATAATCGTAAGATTGGCTTGAGATTGATTTCTCCCATAGGCAAGATATAAAAGAAGTCAAAAATATCTTCGTCTCATCGTTTGTGATTCCGCAATATCTTCTTTCGCTAGTCGATTAAGATTATTGTGAGGTGATTGATAATTCTAGGTCATTCTTCTAGAATATAAGTCCTGTTATCAATTGGTTCCTGTTTCACCTTGATTTATCAAAAGACGGAACAAAACTCGTAGGTATTTCTGTGGGAGACAGATTTATCTATTACCGTAGACTTTTCTGTGTGATACAGATTTGTTTATTAAAGTCTTCGACTTTGGGTCGTAGCAACTCTTAGTGGTGGGTGAGATCAGCTAAGGGAATCAAGTACATAGTATCCTGCTGGGATCAGAGACGTAAGGAGCGCAACTGTACCTTGGATCAGTGTGAGATTGATTGGGGTTCAACTACAGTCCAGGCCGAAGTTAGTTTTTAGTATGCTAGTGTATGTAGCGGCTTAATACAGTGTATGTTCAATCTGGACTAGGTACCGGGGTTTTTCTGCATTTGCGGTTTCTCGTTAACAAAACTTCCGTGTCTCTGTTATTTCTTTTCCGCATTATATTTTGTTATATAATTGAAATATCACAAGTTGTGCGTTGAATCGATCAATTGGGAAATCCAAACTTTGGTTGTTGATTGAAATTGATTGATCCTTGAACATTGGTCTTTGGTACCGTTCAAGTGATTTATCTTGTATTCAATTGGACTCGCAGATTCTTATTTGCTTGAGTAAGTATTGAATCGATAAAGTGAGATATAACTTCTTGATATATTTTTATTAAGATTGAGTCTGACTGTCTAGTTGATTCTCTTAAAAGTATATTGGAGTTTGTCCATACAGATTGCTAAGTGAAATATTGGGTGTGGTTGTTAGACCCCCGCTTTTTCAATTGGTATCAGAGCAGGAAAACACGTTTAAAGACCTTATCAGTATGTGTTTATAGCGATCTGACTTTATGGACGGGAATTCTATCTCCATTAACGTACCACCAGTCTTCGATGGCTCAAACTACTTATGGTGGAAAATCGTTATGCGTGCTTTTCTTCAAGCTCGTGATTTTCAAACATGGGTACGTGTTTTTAATGGCTATGATCCTATGGTTAATACAGAAGGCAATGTATTTATACCTAAGGATATTGGTAGATATAGTCCGGAAGAAATCCTTGCTGTAAAACAAAACTCTGACGGCTTAAATGCTATCATACATGCCATTACCCCAAATCTTCAGCACCATGTGACTACGTGCACAGAGTCTAAAGAAGCCTGTGATATCTTAGAAACAGTATTTGAAGGGAATACCAGTGAGTAAGAAGCTAGGCTTCAAAACCTAAATTCTGATTAGGAAAACCTTCGTATGGCAGATGAAGAATCATTTGATGAGTTTACTCACAAAGTGTCTAAAATTGTTAATGCATCTTTTTCATTGGGTAAGACTATTCCTGTAAAGGACATTGTGATGAAAATTCTCGGATCGGTGCCATCTAGATACGATTATAAGAAGCATGCCATCATTGAGGGAAATAACCTTGATACACTTTCCAGAAATTCCCTTGCTGGAAAGCTGAAAATTTTCGATCTTGAACTTAAACAAAGAGAGAAGCGTCACCTGTTCAGCAACCATGCTACTGCAGCTGATAGTAAGTCTCGACGTCATAAATTAATTGATAAAAGGAATGAGAATTGCTTTAATTCGACTTTGTCACTATTTATACAACAACTTAAGAAAACTCTTAGACAGAGTAAATGAAAGTCTCGAAAGAAGGCTCAGTCAATCAATAAAAAAGTTCAGAAAAACTATGTTAGCCAAACTAGTTTCAAGTGCTATGGATACTTCTAAAAGTCCTGATACGGAGTTGAGTGAGATAACTAAAGCATGGATGGCTACTCTTGACTACTGTCCTGAGGATGATATCTGTGATAGTTCTCTTAATCTCTTTGCTGATAATCACGTCTATCCTCCTAACAGTCCTGACTATTCCATGATAAACAATCTTACTTCTACAGAAGTAATCCAAAAGGAAGTCTTAACTAAAAAGATTGAAGATCTGGAATGCCAACTGTCTAATAAAAAATTGGAGGTGATCAGTTACAATCGTGATTCTTATAAGACATGTCGAACCTCTTCGATTATGCCTCTTAAAAATTGTCGAGCAAATTCCTCCCGATTCTATATCATTCTTAAGTCACCCCTGACGACAAGGATAGTATGGAAAACCACAAGAACGTACCTAATCTTGTGATTTCCTCATATGAATATCGTGGATCATCTTAAAAAATTTAGCACTAAGAAACAGAGAAGCTCTCCTCTAACAAACATTGTTTGCAGAAGAAAAAAAGGAATCTCATACAAAACCCTCGTTCTTTGTAAAAGAGATTTCCAAAAGACTTATATTTTGTGAAAATCAACAATCAAGGTATTCAAAACTGTGCTAAAAGAAAGAAAGAATGATGTACACAACTCTTAATCTTAAAAACAAGACAGAAATAATAAATATTTCATCCCCTCGTAAGAAGTCACTCAGTCCTGTAGTGGATTGGAACAATTACATCCTGTAATTTCATTGTTGATGATTTATGTCTATCCCTCTTAGACAAAAATCATAATCTTCAAGAGGGTTGTGATGAAATATTTCTGTTATTGTTTCGATCTGTTTTAGCCTTGAACTGTTTATGTGTACAAACGGTTTTCTCCTTTTAGACTTTTTCTGGGGATAACCAAATTCAGTTAGGGTTTTTGGTCAAAGGTCATTTTGGATATTTATCCCCTATCCTTTGTTTCTTTTAATAGGAAGATTTTCTCCTAAGCATAAACATTTCATCTATCTCTTCTATCATGTCCTCTTCAAATATCTCAAGCAAAGAAAGTGATGTTTGGACTGTTCTATTTCCTTTTAAGAAGATTCGGTTTGATTCTTACGATAATGTGATAAGCCCTGACAATCACGGTTCCTCTCTAGATGGGAACTTCTCTGTTTCTCATTTTGACAAGATCTCCTTAACCATGAATCTTGTCTTAGAACAAGTTCGTGCCCTGAAAAGTGAACTTAAAGCCTCTTCCAAGAGACTTGAAGAAAAGATGGATAATCTGGAATCTAGAATTGATATGATCGAAGATGAGCTTGATGAATACAGAGAATATGACAAGAGTATTCAAAGTAAGTGAAATGCTTTATAGGAGTTATTTATCTAGTAAATCTTCTGATAAGAATTTTTCTTGTGTTTTTTAAGAAGAATAACTAGAGTTTGGAATAGCCATTATTGTGATTACACATAGCTATGTCCAACGTTTTTCATCTTCATTGTTTTTAGGTTTATTTGTTTAAATTCTAAAGTTGTTTGGAAGATGATTTTTGCAGTATTAATCTTTATGGTTTTATATATTGCAATTTGTTATAGGATATGTGTGTTTGTGTCCGTGAACTATGATTGTCCCATACTTTGTCAAAAGTTAAGTCTTTCATATGTCGATATGCAAGTATTGATAAAAGAATGAATAAACTTTTGACATTACAAAAGTGTTAAGCCTATTATATGTCATTATGCAAATACTGATGGAAGATAGGATGAACTTTTGTTTACGAGGATTATGTCTATTGTATGTCATTGTGCAAATAGTGATGGAAAATAGAATGAATCCTTGTCTATTCCGCAGTATTGATCTTCCCTGATCCATATTTTTATGAATATACTGTGCGACTCCGTAAGTTCTCTTATGTTGAGCATTTCCGATTAAATTAATCATGGTTTTCTTGTGGTTAATCTAATTGAGTATTTTGGATTCAAATTCATATTCGTATGTGATTTGTTATGTTCGAAGAAATCCTTCTTTTCTTGTGAAAGTTATGGAGTCGTCGTTTCATATATTGCACCTTGCTATGGGATATGTGTGTTTGCGTCCGTGAACTATGATTGACCCATATATGTCAAAAGTTAAGTCTTTCATATGTCATTATGCAAATATTGATAAAAGATTGAATGAACTTTTGACAACAAAAGTTAAGCCTATTATATGTCATTATGCAAATATTGATGGAAGATAGGATGAAATTTTGTTTATAAAGATTAAGTCTATTATATGTCTATATGCAAATAGTGATGAAAGATAAAATGAATCTTTGTTTATTTCGCAGTATTTGTCTTCCCTGGTTCACATCTTTGTGTAAATACTGTGCGGCTCCGTAAGTTCTCTTATGCGAGCATTTCCAACTAAATTAATCATGGGTTCTCTTGTGGTTAATTTAATTGAGTATTTTGGATACAAATTCATGTTTCATGTGATTTTTTAATGTCCACATAAATCCTTCTTTTGTTGTGAAAGTAAGGTCGCTCTTGTTGTTCTTTCGGGAATGACATTTTATGGGGGAGAGTTCTTAATTGAACTTGTGCTTAATTGCCAAATCTTTGTGGGGAGTGCGGTTGTGGAATATTGTAGGGGTTATCTTGTATCTTTATTTACTCCTTGATGAATGCATTTAGTTTCGGCTATATGATTGCATCTAAACAAAGTTGATATGTTGTTCTATTTTGGTCATGAAATATCTCTATGGAAATTTCATTAGGATCCCACTAGTTTTCATACCTTTGCCAATTTTTATTGACAAAAGGGGGGAGAATTAATGTGTAGTTCACACTACAAATACATATGGTTTACGGATCATTATGTAAGGGGGAGTGGTTTTCATGTGAGATGAAGTATTGACTAAGGGGGAGCGATACATATCACCATAGTATTGTTGTCAAAGTTGTGATACAATTGAACTTTGATGCCGTGTAATAATACTATGACATTGTATAACAATGATTGAGAGAAACTGTTTTCTCATTATTATAGCTACGGATCTTCAACAACATTGATGCTGAGTTGAACACGTTCAGAAACTGTTGTACCCCCGTTTTTTCAATTTTCTTATCCATGTTACCAATGCTTCTTGAACACCATTTTTTAACCTCCAGGGATAATTTAGATAACCTATTCTGAAAATCTCCAGTTGAAGATTGCCATCTCTGCTTGATGAAGGGAATGAACTGATGGTGTTTAAGATAGTGAGCTTCAAATTTAAAAGACGGTTTGTAATACTGCAAAGTTCTCATTATATTTATCTATCTAACAATATGATAATTGAAACCAAGTACTCTTACCATATTCATTCTGGCCCCACATTTTGATGATGTGGAGAGCTATTAGAAGAGTATTGGTAAATAGAGTTCTCACATTGATTCTGACCCCACATAATTAACAGTAAATAGAGTTTTATGTTTACATCTTACCGTACAAAGGATCCTAAAATAGCGCTTAAACTAGACATTGAAAATGCATATGACTCCTTGGACTGGGGATTTATCAAACATGCTTGCACCAGCTTAGGCTTCCCCTTAATCTTTGTGGATTACATTATGATGTGCATATCTTCGGTAACTTACTCAATCAACATCAACGGCACACCGCATGGGTACATCACTCCGACCAGAGGAATAAGGCAGAGAGACCCTCTCTCTTCTTATATATTTATTATTTACGCGGAAATACTATCCACCAATTTGGGAATACTTGAAGCACAAAAAAAGATAGTGGAGCTCCGTATTTCTCAAAAATCTCCACCAATACTGCATCTTATGTACGCAGATGATCTCTTGATAACATAAAAGCAACTCCAGAAGGCACCAACCACCTCAAACTACTACTACAGGCTTATGGCACATCGGCGGGTCAACACATCAACGACTCAAAATCCACAATAATACATCATCTGAAGCTAGAGCAGCTCCAGCTAGAAGAGTTAACCCAAGCATTCAACATGCCAACAACATCGAACCCCCCCAACATATTTAGGAGTACAATTTAAACAGGGTAGAACCTCTAGCCATATATTTGCTCCTCTACTTTAACGGCTGGCACGCAAAGCAAAAGGATGGATGACAAAATGCCTCAACCAAGCAGGAAGATTCGCACTCATAAAATCATCCCTAACCCCTACTGCCAACCATCTCATGCAAACCCAAACCCTTCCTTCTCATGTCCACCAGAAAATGGATCGTATCACGACAAACTTCTTCTGGGGCCACGATTCGCCCATCAAGAAACACCACCCACTAGGAAAAGACAAGCTCCACAAACCAAAATCATAAGGGGGGCTCGGTGTTAGAGCACTGCTCGGTCGAACTCGCAAGCGTTGGTATCTCAAGCTTGTTATCAAGTTTAGTTGCCAAAACTATAAGTCTTGATTTCTATTCTACTTATAGCTAAGTCTCGGACTAGGATAGAAAGTTTAGTTGAGCTCTAGACTCCATGGCGATCACCATACAAAGACGAAGAACTACTCAAGGAACTGGTGGAACTTCATCGACTAAAAGGTATATGGAGACTTGAACTTATATATCACTCAAAAGTCTATCTACTCTATCTCCTATCTTGAGACAAAAGTCGTAATGCTATATAGACTTTGATTATACACATTTGCTATTTCGAGTAGAGTTTATCTCGCTTATCTATTTCTCGAAATATGTGTTGGTAAGCTTTCGCTTTGGCCAAGTTCATCTTTACTAGTGATTTAAAGTCATATTAAGTTTCAATTACTTGAAAATCGCTTTGACGAAAAATAGCTTGTGAACAACAACTATATAACGTCCTCTAAGAATGTTTCAATGATTGAAATGAGAGTTTATAATATATAACCTTGAATGGATATAAACATCGTGTAATAACTCATACGTGTGTAAGTCCTTATTCCTTGAACCAAAGTATGCGTACTTTGCTGCTCAGGAAAACCAGAACTGAAGTCCGCGTACCAGTACGCGCACTGTCGGAAGTTCACATCCCGTGAATTTTTGCTGGAGTTTGTGAACTGAAAACAAACTTATTCCGGGTACTTAAGTCTGCGTACAAGTATGCGTACTTAAGTGGGTTATTTTCTAAAAACGATTATTCGTGAACTTAAACTTATATAAATTAAGGAATGCATATTTGCAAACCGTGGCAATAAATTTCATGAATTGATTCGAGTGAATCAAATCGTTTTTGCTTCAATTGTGTCATATATACTTTTATGAGATCTAAGCAATTGAACAACTCTCTAACTAGTTCTCTTGAGTCATTTGAACTAGGTATGGTTAAGATGAATATGGTTGATATGAAAGTGTTCATATGGATAACCATTTGGTTAACTACTATTGAACCAACTAAGTTACATGTTTAGGTACGGTTACGCAAACCTAAATAAACGTGCATTTCATTTGTGTGTAACAAGCTAAGTTCGATCTAACGATTGAAAGATATTAGCTTGAATATAATCAGGTTTTCATCTAACGGTGAATATTGAATGCTTTGTTACCAAGGTAACTTAGATTGCAAACCCTGATTTGAAAGACTATATAAAGGAGAACTCTAGCAACTGGGAAACCTAATCCCCACACCTTCTGTGTGATACTAGTTGTATTATCTAGAGTCGATTCTCCTTTAACATTAGGTTTCTATCGAGACCATGTAGGTTAACAACTTGAAGACTTCATTGGGATTGTGAAGCCAGACCCAACTATTTTCTCTATAGTTGCATGATCTGATCTTGATGTTTCTATCGTATTAAGTACAATCGTAAGATTGGCTTGAGATTGATTTCTCCGATAGGAAAGATATAAAAGAAGTCAAAAATATCTTCGTCTCATCGTTTGTGATTCCGCAATATCTTCTTTCGCTAGTCGATTAATATTATTGTGAGGTGATTGATAATTCTAGGCTGTTCTTCGGGAATATAAGTCCGGGTTATCAATTGGTTCATGTTCACCTTGATTTATCAAAAGACGGAACAAAAACTCGTAGGTATTTACTGTGGGAGACAGATTTATCTATTATCAGTAGACTTTTCTCAGTGATACTGATTTGTTTATTAAAGTATTCGACTTTGGGTCGTAGCAACTCTTAGTTGTGGGTGAGATCGGCTAAGGGAATCAAGTGCATAGTATCCTGTGGGATCGAGAGACGTAAGGAGCGCAACTGTACCTTGGATCAGTGTGAGATTGATTGGGGTTCAACTACAGTCCAAACCGAAGTTAGTTTTTAGTATGCTAGTGTATGTAGCGGCTTAATACAATGTGTGTTCAATCTGGACTAGGTACCGGGGTTTTTCTGCATTTGCGGTTTCCTCGTTAACAAAACTTCTGGTGTCTGTGTTATTTCTTTTCCGCATTATATTTTGTTATATAATTGAAATATCACAGGTTGTGTGTTGAATCGATCAATTGGGAAATCCAAAATTTGGTTGTTTATTGAAATTGATCGATCCTTGAACATTGGTCTTTGGTACCGTTCAAGTGATTTATCTTGTATTCAATTAGACTCGCAGATTCCTATTTGCTTGAGTAAGTATTGAATCGATAAAGTGAGATATAACTTCTTGATATACTTTTATTAAGATTGAGTCTGACTGTCTAGTTGATTCTCTTAAAAGTATATTGGAGTTTGTCCATACAGATTGCTAAGTGAAATATTGGGTGTGGTTGTTAGACCCCCGCTTTTTCAATTGGTATCAGAGCAGGAAAACACGTTTAAAGACCTTATCAGTATGTGTTTACAGCGATCTGACTTTATGGACGGAATTCTATCTCCATTAACGTACCACCGTCTTCGATGGCTCAAACTACTTATGGTGGAAAATCGCTATGCGTGCTTTTCTTCAAGCTCGTGATTTTCAAACATGGGTACGTGTTGTTAATGGCTATGATCCTATGGTTAATACAGAAGGCAATGTATTTATACCTAAGGATATTGGTAGATATAGTCCTAAGAAATCCTTGATGTAAAACAAAACTACGACGGCTTAAATGTTATCATACATGCCATTACCCCAAATCTTGAAAGACCATGTGACTACGTGCACAAAGTCTAAAGAAGCTGTGATATCTTAGAAACAGTATTTGAAGGGAATACCAGTGACTAAGAAGCTAGGCTTCAAAACCTAAATTCTGATTGGGAAAACCTTCGTATGGCAGATGAAGAATCATTTGATGAGTTTACTCACAAAGTGTCTAAAATTGTTAATGCATCTTTTTCATTGGGTAAGACTATTCCTGTAAAGGACATTGTGATGAAAATTCTCAGATCGGTGCCATCTAGATACGATTCTAAGAAGCATGCCATCATTGAGGGAAATAACCTTGATACGCTTTCCAGAAATTCCCTTGCTGGAAAGCTGAAAATTTTCGATCTTGAACTTAAACAAAGAGAGAAGCGTCACCTGTTCAGAACCATGTTGCTGCAGCTGATAGTAAGTCTCGACGTCATAAATTAATTAATAAAAGGAATGAGAATTGCTTTAATTCGACTTTGTCACTATTTATACAACAACTTAAGAAAACTCTTAGACAGAGTAAATGAAAGTCTCGAAAGAAGGCTCAGTCAATCAATAAAAAAGTTCAGAAAAACTATGTTAGCCAAACTAGTTTCAAGTGCTATGGATACTTCTAAAAGTCCTGATACGGAGTTGAGTGAGATAACTAAAGCATGGATGGCTACTCTTGACTACTGTCCTGAGGATGATATCTGTGATGGTTCTCTTAATATCTTTGCTGATAATCACGTCTATCCTCCTAACAGTCCTGACTATTCCATGATAAACAATCTTACTTCTCCAGAAGTAATCCAAAAGGAAGTCTTAACTAAAAAGATTAATGATCTGGTATGCCAACTATCTAATTTAAAATTGGAGGTGATCAGTTACAATCGTGATTCTTATAAGACATGTCGAACCTCTTCGATTATGCCTCTTAAAAATTGTCAGCAAATTCCTCCTGATTCTATATCATTCTTAAGTCACCCTGACGACAAGGATAGTATGGAAAACCACAAGAACGTACCTAATCTTGTGATTTCCTCATATGAATATCAGGATCATCTTAAAAAATTTAGCACTAAGAAACAGGAGAAGCTCTCCTCTAACAAACGTTGTTTGCAGAAGAAGAAAAAGGAATCTCATACAAAACCCTCGTTCTTTGTAAAAGAGATTTCCAAAAGACTGCATATTTTGTGAAAATCAACAATCAAGGTATTCAAAACTGTGCTAAAAGAAAGAAAGAATGATGTACACAACTCTTCTATCTTAAAAACAAGACAGAAATAATAAATATTTCATCCCCTCGTAAAAAGTCACTCAGTCCTTTAGTGGATTGGAACAATTACATCCTGTAATTCTGTGTTGATGATTTGTGTCTATCCCTCTTAGACAAAAATCATAATCTTCAAGAGGGTTGTGATGAAATATTTCTGTTATTGTTTCGATCTGTTTTAGCCTAGAACTGTTTATGTTTACAAACGGTTTTCTCCTTTTAGACTTTTTCTGGGGATAACCAAATTCAGTTAGGGTTTTTGGTCAAAGGTCATTTTGGATATTTATCCCCTATCCTCTGTTTCTTTTAAGAGGAAGATTTTCTCCTAAGCATAAACATTTCATCTATCTCTTCTATCATGTCCTCTTCAAATATCTCAAGCAAAGAAAGTGATGTTTGGACTGTTCTTTTTCCTTTTAAGAAGATTCGGTTTGATTCTTACGATAATGTGATAAGCCCTGACAATCACGGTTCCTCTCTAGATGGGAACTTCTCTGTTTCTCATTTTGACAAGATATCCTTAACCATGAATCTTGTCTTAGAATAAGTTCGTGCCCTGAAAAGTGAACTTAAAGCCTCTTCCAAGAGACTTGAAGAAAAGATGGATAATCTGGAATCTAGAATTGATATGATCGAAGATGAGCTTGATGAATACAGAGAATATGACAAGAGTATTGAAAGTAAGTGAAATGCTTTATAGGAGTTATTTATCTAGTAAATCTTCTGATAAGAATTTTTTCTTGTGTTTTTTAAGAAGAATAACTAGAGTTTGGAATAGCCATTATTGTGATTACACATAGCTATGTCCAACGTTTTTCATCTTCATTGTTTTTAGGTTTATTTGTTTAAATTCTAAAGTTGTTTGGAAGATGATTTTTGCAGTATTAATCTTTATGGTTTTATATATTGCAATTTGTTATAGGATATGTGTGTTTGCGTCCGTGAACTATGATTGTCCCATACTTTGTCAAAAGTTAAGTCTTTCATATGTCGATATGCAAGTATTGATAAAAGAATGAATGAACTTTTGACATTACAAAAGTGTTAAGCCTATTATATGTCATTATGCAAATACTGATGGAAGATAGGATGAACTTTTGTTTACGAGGATTATGTCTATTGTATGTCATTGTGCAAATAGTGATGGAAAATAGAATGAATCCTTGTCTATTCCGCAGTATTGATCTTCCCTGATCCATATTTTTATGAATATACTGTGCAGCTCCGTAAGTTCTCTTATGTTGAGTATTTTCGATTAAATTAATCATGGGTTTTCTTGTTGTTAATCTAATTGAGTATTTTGGATTCAAATTCATATTCGTATGTGATTTGTTATGTTCAAAGAAATCCTTCTTTTCTTGTGAAAGTAAGGTCGCTCTTGTTGTTCTTTTGGGAATGACATTTTATGGGGGAGAGTTCTTAATTGAACTTGTACTTAATTGCCAAATCTTTGTGGGGAGTGCGGCTGTGGAATATTATAGGGGTTATCTTGTATCTTTATAAACTCCTTGATGAATGCATTTAGCTTCGGCTATATGATGGCATCTAAAAATTTGATATGTGCTTTCTTTTGGTCATGAAATGTCTCTATGGAAATTTCATTAGGATCCCACTAGTTTTCGTACCTTTGCCAATTTTATTGACAAAAAGGGGGAGAATTAATGTGTACTTCACACTACAAATACATATGGTTTTCGGATCATTATGTAAGGGGGAGTGGTTTCCATGTGAGATGGAGTATTGACTAAGGGGGAGTGATACATATCACCATAGTATTGTTGTCGAAGTTGTGATACAATTGAACTTTGATGTTGTGTAATAATGCTATGACACTGTGTAACAATGATTGAGAACTCTTGTTTTCTCATTGTTATAGCTACGGATTTTCAACAACGATGATGCTAAACTTACAACCTTTGGAATCATTGGAGTACTTGGAAGTGACGAATATTTCGAGTAATGTTGAAGAACCAAGGAGATCATGCATGTGGAAGAGAAGCTACAAAATTTTATTCATCTATTTTGTATTCCATATGTATTGATAGTTTTGTCACTAAAATTGACAAAGGGGGAGATTGTTAGAGAACTGCTCGGTCGAACTCATAAGCGTTTCTATCTCAAGCTTGTTGTCAAGTTTAGTTTCCAAAACTATAAGTCATGATTTCTAGTCTACTTATAGCTAAGTCTCGGACTAGGATAGAATGTGTAGTTGAGCTCTAGACTCCATGGCGATCATCATACAAAGACGAAGAACTACTCAAGGAACTGGTGGAACTTCATCGACTAAAAGGTATGTGGAGACTGGAACTTATCTATCACTCAAAAGTCTATCTACTCTATCTCCTATCTTGAGACAAAAGTCGTATTGCTATATAGACTTTGATTATACACATTTTCTATTTCGAGCCGAGTTTATCTCGGTTATCTATTTCTCGAAATATGTGTTGGTAAACTTTCGCTTTGGCCAAGTTCATCTTTACTAGTGACGAAAGTCATATTAAGTTTCAATTACTTGAAAATCGCGTTGACGAAAAATAGCTTGTGAACAACAACTATATAACGTCCTCTAAGAATGTTTCAATAATTGAAATGAGAGTTTAGAATATATAACCTTGAATGGATATAAACATTGTGTGATAACTCATACGTGTGTAAGTCCTTATTCCTTGAACCAAAGTATGCGTACTTTGTCGCTCAGAAAACCGGGCCGAAGTCCGCGTGCGAGACGCGCACGTCGGAAGTTCACATCCCGTGAATTTCTGCTGGAGTTTGTGAACTGAAAACAACTTATTCCGTGGTACTTAAGTCCGCGCGTACCGGTATGCGTACTTGAGTGGGTTATTTTCTAAAAACGTTATTTTCTAAAAACGATTTTTCGTGAACTTAAACTTATATAAACTAAGCAATGCATATTTGCAAACCGTGGCTATAAAGTTTATGAATTGATTCGAGTGAATCAAATCGTTTTTGCTTCATTAGTGTCTTGTATACTTCTATGAGATCTAAGCAATCGAACAACTCTCTAACTAGTTTTCTTGAGTCATTTGAACTAGTTATGGTTAAGATGAATATGGTTGATATGAAAGTGCTCATATGGCTAACCATTTGGTTAACTACTGTTGAACCAACTAAGTGTACATGTTTAGGTACGGTTACACAAACCCAAATAAACGTGCATTTCATTTGTGTGTAACAAGCTAAGTTCGATCTAACGGTTGAAAGATATTAGCTTGAATCTAATCAGGTTTTCATCTAACGGTGAATATTGAATGCTTTGTTACCAAGGTAACTTAGATTGCAAACCCTGATTTGAAAGACTATATAAAGGAGAACTCTAGCAATTTGGGAAACCTAATCCCACACCTTCGTGTGATACTAGTTGTATTAGCTAGAGTTGATTCTCCTTTAACCTTAGGTTTCTATCGAGACCACCGTAGGTTAACGACTTGAAGACTTCATTGGGATTGTGAAGCGGACCCGGCTATTTTCTCTTTAGTTGCGTGATCTCGATCTTCTTGTTTCTATCGTATTAAGTACAATCGTAAGATTAGCTTGAGATTGATTTCTCCGATAGGCAAGATATAAAAGAAGTCTCAAACATCTTCGTCTCATCGTTTGTGATTCGCAATATCTTCTTTCGCTAGTCGATTAAGATTATTGTGAGGTGATTGATAATTCTAGGATGTGCTTCGGTAATATAAGTCCGGGTTATCAATTGGTTCTTGTTCACCTTGATTTATCAAAAGACGGAACAAAAACTCGTAGGTATTTCTGTGGGAGACGTATTTATCTATTACCGTAGATTTTTTGTGTGATGCGATTTGTTTATTAAAGTCTTCGACTTTGGGTCGTAGCAACTCTTAGTTGTAGGTGGGATCAGCTAATTAAGGGAATCAAGTGCGTAGTATCCTGGGGGATCGAGAGATGTAAGGAGCGCAACTGCCTTGGATCGGTGTGAGATTGATTGGGGTTCAACTACAATCCCAGGACCAAGTTAGTTTGTAGTAGGCTAGTGTCTCGAGTGGCTTAATACATAGTGTGTGTTCAATCTGGACTAGGTCCCGGGGTTTTTCTGCATTTGCGGCTTAACAAAACTTTGGTGTCTGTGTTATTTCTTTTCCGCATTATATTTTGTTATATAAGTGAAATATCACAAAGTTGTGCGTTGAATCGGTCAATTGGGAAATCCAACCTTTGGTTGTTGATTGAAATTGATTTATCCTTGAACATTGGTCTTTGGTACCATTCAAGTGATTTCTCTTGTATTCAATTAGACTCGCAGATTCCTATTTGCTTGAGTAAGTATTGAATCGAGAAAGTGAGATATAACTTCTTGATATACTTTTATTAAGATTGAGTCCGACTATCTAGTTGATTCTCTTAAAAGTATATTGGAGTTTGTCCATACAGATTGCTAAGCAAAATATTTGGTGTGGTTGTTAGACCCCTGCCTTTTCCCTTGGTATCCGAAGTAGCAAGGAACACAACAAGGCACTACTCATGAAACGAGTTTGGAACATTCACAAAAACCCTACCTCTGTCTTAGCCAAATTGTATAATGCAAAATACCTTGACCAGACCCCCATTTTCGAGAGCATCCCACCTCTCCCGTCTTCCCCTAGCCTACAGTGGAGACAGATGGCCTAGCTCATATCATTTTTCAAACAACATCTCTTTCACCAAATAGGATATGGATTACACACCCCCATACAAGCAAACTGGATCCCACAATTTGAAAACACCATTAACCCAACTTCCTGTTATCCAATATAATCAGTTGCCGACATCATCGACCCATCAACCAGGAATTGGGATCATGAAAGGTTGATCCTACTACCCCACCCCATAATTCAGCGAATCATTAACATCCACATCCCACGTAACAACCAACCGAGATAGGATCATATGACCTTTTTTACCAAAAGCGGACAATATACTACTGCTTCAGGATACAACTGCCTCATTAGCGCTTCAGCGCAAACTCAACAAAACACCCTTCCACCATCCAATTTCCTTTGGACACTCCCATGTCCCCCAAAAGTACAACTTTTCTTGTGGAAAGCAATTAATGAAGGTTTACCAACCCTCAACATTCTTCACCACATCCAACATATGCCCTCAATGCAGTTCTAATCCTGAAACATCCATTCACATCTGCTACACTGTCAAACAACTATAGATTCTTGGAACCTCTTACTAAACCACCTCAGAAACCATCAAACCACCACTCAAGGAATACCCAACTCACTACCTCACCAAACAACCATATCGGAACTTCTTAAAAAAAAAAGTGTCTGCACCGATCATAACAACCTTCTGCTTCCTTTTTTGGTCCTTATGGTTAAGCAGGAACGACGTGACGTATCGCCAACAGCAACAACATCCAACAAGTGTAATGCAAATGGCCATCAAGTTCCAGCAGGAATATTCATGGGACCAGAAACACCTCCCACCGGTACTTCCTGAGATGCTTCCATTTGCAAATCCTGCACAAAGAACAGTAACAACTTCAACCATCATTGTGGGATGGCTCAAGCCACAATCAGATTGGATCAAAATCAACACGGATGGGGCAGCAAGGGGAAGCCCCGGAATAGCGGGAGCATGTATCATATGTCGAACTGAGGAAACCAGCACAATCCTAGCAATAGCACAACCGCTAGGCATCACCACAACACTTGCAGCGGAGACTTGGGCCATGCACATAGCCTCTAAAACGGCGACATAACGAGGATGGCAAAAAGTCCAATTTGAAACAGTTCGGAAAATTTAATGAGATTTTAACCTCGCATACTGACGCCCCATGGTATATTTCTGATCTGGTTGCAAAGATCAAACAAAGGCTCACCCAAATCCAGCAATATACCGTTACACACATCTACGGAGAAGCAAATCAAGCGGCAGACGGTTTAGCAAATCGAGCAATGATGCTTGCTCCATAGGGAGACTCACAACAACAGTCTGAGAACATACAATTCCGCAATCTATCAGTTCTATTGTAATAGCAGACTCTGTGGGTATTACGTACTCCCGTATAATTTCAGTCTAATCTAATAAATTTCATGCTAAAAAAAAAAAAAAAAAAAAAAAAAAAAATTACTAACTACCAAAAACAACTAGTAGAAATTGACGTTTAGTCCCAAAGTTGTTGGGCTTTGTACTAGTTAGTCCTCCCCTCTCAAGCATGGTACATGCTAGTCCAGATTTTTAAAAGCGGGGACAATTTAATCCTTTTTTGTACGATTTGGTCCAAAATTTCACCGATCCAATAATAACCGGTCTTTGTTATTACCCAAAATACCCCAATTATGTTTCTGTTCATACCGAAAGTCAGAAGAGAGAAATAGTCTAAAATTTGTAGATCTGAGATTTTGCCAAGAGGCAAACAAATTTTTGACAAGAGAGATGCGATTTTTGGTTTTGGTTCTTCATCAGAGATTTCTAAGTTAGGTTTTTGATCTTCTATCATGTTTATTTCAACAATATCTTCGTTATTTTCTTCGATTTATTTTTGTAGATTTGGTCTGATTGGATTTATTTTTCAAATGGAACATGTTTCCATGTCTTCTTCAAATGATAAGTTTATTTTTGGTTAAAATCAAACGCCAATTAATTGTCGAAATTCAATCTAATTTTCCCCTGTTGGTTAATTTTTGTTGTTGCTTCGTACTCATACTGACTTAAATAGTAGAAAAACATTTCACCCTTCCATAAATAGGAATATGTATTCTCGATATTGACTAGCAGTCATGATAAATAGTTAACTGGATTATGTTGCTTTGGGTATAATCTCCAATTTTATTTACTAAGAAAGAATATATTGCTCAGTTTTATAATGACGATGTTCTTAATAGACCTTATAGTTTATTTATGGTTAGTGGTGGAAAATTATTAGCAGAACATATCATTTAGATTTCAAATCACATCTCAAACAGTGTAATATTATTATTGCTCGTAGCCTAGTACAATACTAGCTAACTCATGATTTGACTACTACTGCTATTACTACTAAATTGAAATGATTAATCTTTGTCTTTCAAATACATCTTTAGTTACAAATATATTTGGAACTAGCTATAGGGGTGCTATAAATTTAGGAACTAATTTTAGTTGGTTGAGGCCTTTTATGTGTGGTGTGGGTAAGGAAGCGGGCGGCTCAAGAATCATGCACCAAACTTACTTGCACCATAAAATGGACCGATCCAGTCCGCCTTGAGATAGCGACCGTGCAAGTTGCAAGCATCAAATTTGGGTACAACAATATATTGGAATTTATGAACCATACAATATCAGTAGCAATATTTGGCTTAGTTAAATTTAGCATATAATATCAGTTGCACCTCCATTTGGGGATAAAACAAAATACAATGATGGTATCTTTGGGAAGATCTTTATAGGTCTATTTGCACGCAAAATGGAGAGGTTTGCTGCTAAAGGAGGAAGCAAAGGAGAACTAGGCATGCTGGATTATAACTATCAGATGGAAATTTAAATTTCCCTGCATCGATGGAAATTTTAATATCCCCGCTATGGAGAGAATAGATGAAGATTAGGATGGAATTCTCTTGTAGCTTCTAAAATGGGATTGTCATCCCTTGCAGGGCATTAAGCGTACGTTGTAGTCATAATTATCAAGTATGTATGTTGTTCCTGACATCCCTTTTGCCATCACAATCTCGTTATTGTTGCGACTGGAGCATCTTTACTAAGCTTTTGGAGTATGACGTAGGAAGGTCTCGTGTCTCCGTCTGAGACATATTGCTCGAGAGGTTGCGATAAGATATTTTCTAAAGTTGTATTTTTATCGATTCATAAAGTTGTACTTATTTCATTTTGCCATTACAGTTTGTATGCTAAATTGAGTTATTTTCTGATGCACTCAAGTTGTTTTTTTTTCTTCACAAAAGTGGTATATATTCTAATTGATAATTAATCATTTAACACAAAGCGAAAGACTTGCATTTAGTGCTGAAGTGTGCATGGTGCATTTGGCCACAGGTGACAAAACAACAACTTCTCCCTTACTTGTTTTCTTTCAATAAGTATTTTATAGGCAACAAAGGGCTTAGTTAACGTATCTGACATATATTTCGTAAGGTTCCTAAAGAAAGTTTTACTAGCCCGAGTTAAATAATTAAATCTCTCGTTCTAAATATCATCTATATTTTAAAGAGCTCTTCTTAGCCAAGTGTAAAATCCTCTGCCATTTTTCCTAACTGGAATCTGTAATATAGTTTTGGATGCTATAAAAATATATTTCGGTAATTAGAGGTGGATTAAACACTAAAACAAAATAGGTGTATTTTCTTGTACACCAGTTATATGCGGTGCACATAAAGGTGCACTGTTTTTTTTTTTATGGCACTTCATGGTTGTCATTCCTAATAGGAGGATTTGATGGCACTTCATGGTTGTCGGCTATGGATTGCTATTCACCTTCTAGTTGCATATGAGATTTCCTGGGCCAATAAACTTAGTAAGTTCATATGCTGCAGCTTCAGCACTAAATGGTGAAATCTATGTATTCGGCGGTTTAGATGGTACTTCGTGGTATGATTGTTCTTCTTTTCCTTTTGCTCCCCTATTACATTATTTATTTCACTTTGCATGGGATTGACTGACATATATATGTTTATGTGAAGTTCAATCCTACAACCTACAAAGAAATGAGTGGACCCCGCGTCCTTCATTAACCCATAAAAAGGGATGCTTAGGTGGAGTTTCTTTTCATAATAAAATATTTACAATTTGGGGTGGAGGTGGAGTTAACTATTACTCAGATGTGGAGATGTTTGACCCAGTTGTTGGAACATGGATCTGTGCTCAATCAATGTTACATCAGGTGCTCTTTCCTTGTAAATTTTTGACTTCAAGCACTAATATCATATTTCTAACAAGCATTTGAATTAAAATCATATTTCTAGGAAACTTAATTTATATTCAAATTGTTTTTAAAAGTGGTGATCCTTGAATATATGTGATATATACTTTAAACACTTGCCTTACCAGTTTGTGCTTAATTTTTTTAATTGAATTGTTAATGTGTACATAATTGTACATATGTTGATTTGTAATGTGCAGATAGTTGTACACCTGTTGATTGTTAATGTACACATAGTGTACACCAGTTGTTCGTTAATGTGCACAAAATTGTACACCTGTACACATGCTATTTATTTTTAACAAATTAGGGAAAGCACTAATGTGTACACGTTAGTGTACATAGTTGTACACATGCTACTCATTAAGTATAATAAATTAGGGAAAGCACTAATGTGTACACGTTAGTGTACATAGCTTTACACATGCTATTCATTTTGAAGTCTAAGAAATTATGGAAATCACTAATGTCTACATAGTTGTACACGCATGTTACGTTATTTAGGTGTACATAGTTGTTCAGATGTTGATTATTTAGGTGTAAATAGTTGTACACTTGTAGAACTATATTTTATGCATACAAACCGAAAATTGGGGAAAGCACTAATGCGTATAGGTGTTGTTTTTTTTTTATAGATTTGTACATAATTGTACACCATTGTGCTATCTATATAACATATGCATGTTTTGTTGTATAAATGTTGGATTTTTGTAGGTGTTTACATTGTTTTACACCACTGTGATGTCTCATAATTATTTTCATGCAAATGCTATTATTAAAGCGAAGTATCAGTATGGGTAAGGAGGCAGGGGATGAAGGGATCAGTTCCTTGAAACCAAAAAAAGGAAGAACATTTGAAATTTTTCTATAAACTTCTCTTGTTTGATTAATTAATTTTGAAATTGTTTGAAATAAAAAAAGGGAGAACATTTCGTCTATGAACTTCTATTGTTCGACTAATTAATTTTGAAATTCCTTAATTTAGTGCCCTTAAATATCTAAGCCATAGTTAGCAGGTAAAAGAGATTTTAGGATTGTACGGGATATATACATCAGATCTTATTAAAGAAAAAAAATATAAAACAACAGATCTTATTAAAGAAAAAAATATAAAACAATATGAGTTAATTTCTTTATTTTGTTTTCAATGCGACACATACGTTTTTCATTTCCTATAAGTTTTGGTACGCTAACGTTTTCCTTAGTTTTTGCATCATATATTGTTAAAGCGACGGATGTTTTTTCATACATGCTAGGTTGCTTCTTTGAGAACTCCAAATGAATATTAATTTCCAGGGTAAGCAATCTAATGAATTGAGATGAATATCTATAATGGTCTCCGCATAATCTCTAATCCTAACCTTGATGAAGCTGCTCAAGGTATGCTTTTGGTGAATCGAACTCATATTGTGATTGCTCATTGTGAAATATCACATGACATTCTAATCATGTACCTAAGCTTTGTATGTGTTAACAAAGACAAAATAAAGGGCCACTTGAATTGGTTAAGGAAATCATGTATACCGGATTAGTGCTCTCTCATTATTGAAGAGTCACCGATTGTTTGTTGTGACAGAAATTACATGTGTACATATTGGTACACATATAATATAAGTTTACATTGTTGTACACATGTTACGAAATTACATGTGTACATAATAGCCCACCTGTGGGACTCAATAAAATTTTACTGAGAACAATCTTTTTCATTTCTTGGATGTTGAATAAGTGATGCTATGAGTCACTAACTGTTAGTTTTTGAAATACGAAGCCCTTGACCTGACTTTTATGATTACGGTCGAAAATTGGACTTCAATCTCATACATTGGGGGTGACTTATGGGACGACATAACCCGAATCTTGTTTTGTATATGTTTTTTTTCGATGGAATTTACCTAGAACATCTTGACGACGTGTATGTAACTGCAGTTTGTCTTTACTCTCTGGTTTTTTGTTATTTATATAAAGTGGTGCCTACTTTTTTCTTTAATATTCGTATTTCTCTGCAGATACCTAGGTGATAAAATCTATAATATTTTCAACAATCAACTTCCAGCAGCTATGAAAAAATTGAAATTTGATAAGCAACTCGCGGTGGAGAAGGTATGAAAGATACTAACTCGGGCGGATGGTTACCAATCACATCTTATCGCCCCCTGAACAAGGATATTGTTGTCTCATTGAGTCTTCGTTAATTGCTATTAGAGGTCATGCACATGTACAAGTTGATGCAGTAGGCATCAGTTTAACTCACTGCCTATATTCCCTGTGAAACATAGTTGTATACACTAGTGTAAATTAACATTTTTAAAAAATGAAAATTATATAGTCATATGGGTACTCTTTTTGTAGATCTCGGAAAGAGCTTTCCGAATATATAAAGTTTGTGAATTTTGGATTTGCGGTTTGAAAGATAAATTTATTTTTAACTATTTTTATATTATTTATTTAAAGTTGCTGACATCATCCAGAATCATTTTGGACTAAACTGTAAATATTTGGACTAAATTGTAAATCATGAAGGTTATTTGTGTATTTTCCATAGTTTAAATAATTTTTGGACTAATATGTATCTGGTTGACTCGGCCTGGACTAAATTGTACTTTTTGATGCGTTTTTGGATTATACTGTATTTTTCCCAAACAACTATTCCACTTCTTACTAAACCGAACAAGGATCTACCCCCACTAACCTATAAAACCATGAAAGAACTACTACAGCTCCTTCCGTTATTCGGGAGCCAAAATTACAATTCTTCCATCTCTGGCGTCTAAAAGGCAAACATGTATCCTTACCACCACCGGACAGAATGAATTAAAGCTTTTTCTCTCTATCAATTTTTGAATTCTCAAAGAAGAGTACTGTATTGGGTTTTGCTAATTTGTCAGAGTTCATCACTTATGAATTGATGTAAGTAAATCTCCACTTAGATCATTCAAATTGGATTTTGATTTTGAAATAAATCTGATTAGAGTATTGCTAATTTAATGTAGGTAACCACAAGAAGACTGTACTGGCTTTGGTTTCCTTCGCTTGAATACTAAGGTCGAATTACAGATTCCATATATCTTCCGCGGAATTCAGTTTTTCAAAGTTCACTTAATTATGTGTTTGTGGAAATGCCTAAGAAAAACTAACACTTGAGTTTTTTACTTCATAGTTGTCTTCTACTTTTGCGTGTGATTTAGAGATTGCTATCCGAATCATCTGATGATTTCGTAGCCTGGAGTTTAAACTTGATTTGATTTGAATGAGAAAGATGATTAGGACAAAATTAAAAACAAAATTGAGGCTTTGCAATGCTTATTCGCACTATCAGGTAATGATCGAGATTTTTTCTGTTTGTTTTTTTGTTTCCTGTTTTTATTCTTCTTTTTTTTAGTTTTGTGTTTTGCAAGCGTTTTATTTACTTTGTTTTGTGTGAAGTGAACAACTAGAAGAGGCTCGGTCTGGTGGAGAACATAAAAGTGTCATAAGTGGTTTGTAAAGATGCTACAAAGAAAGGGTCTGAAGCCAAATGTAAGGTATATAAGTTCAACGATGGGCAGCGTCGGGTTAATTTCATTTGATTTTTGTTGAAGACATACATGGTTTCCACTCTCACTTTTAACAACATCACACAAGTTAAAATATTGAGGTATTAGAGCACTTCCTATGGAATGAACAAACTTGGAGTTTGTTCATTTTGCTCCCACTATGGAATGAACAAACATGAAAAATGGATGTTCAAACCAACAAATCTGATGGTTTGAACATAGAGTCAGAACATCAGGCGCGCGTTTGTGGTAAGGACGCGCGCTCTTGCCAAAAACGCTGGCGTTGGAAGCTCCAACGCGCGACAGAGCCAATGACGCCCGCGTCTCTTCCAATGACGCCAAATACAATCCCTGATTATTTTACTACTTTTTAACCTTATTTTATCTTATTTTATCCTATTTTATCTCACTTCATCCTATTTTATCTCACTTAAATATTATATTTTATTTTTCGTCTTTATCCTACAAAATATTTTATATTAAAAAGAAATACTACTGGGCCCTAGAAAACCAAATCTGTTCATTTTGCCCTGCTTTACCATAGTGGAGAAACCCGTTTGACCATCACGTGGATGAACAAAATTTTGAGTTTGTTCATTCCCATAGGAAGCTCTTATACATGGGTATAGTACTGTGTGCCAAAGTGGGTGATGTGTGGACAAACCCCACCCTAAAGTCTAAATAAGGAAGTTTCAACAATACGCGCCTTCTCTTCAGTATATACTATACCTCACCTCTTCTTCAATAAAATCTCGGGATTGGTTTGGACATCCAAAGGTATTATTTATAGAACCCGTCCACCATTTTGGTACATATATTTGAGGCAATAGGTTATTGACTTTTAAAAACATAAGATTAATTGAAACTTGAAACTATTTGGTTTAACTAACTATCAAAAATCAGTTGAACACATTTGAAAACTTTAAGCCATATCGTCATGTTGTACCATACTAATTAGGAATTCTTATTCTAGCAGGGTTAAATATGCGTAACAAGTCGGAGACTTTCTACTTGATTGGGCATTAGGAGCTTTCATCTTACAAAATTTAAAAGCTTGAACTTTGAGTTTGGGGCAAAATTCTATGGGATTCATAGGTCTTTGAAGAGAAGCCTTGATGATTTGAGAGACCGGGAAAAGGAGTTTAAGAACAAGGCATTTGATTCCCGGGAATTAATGGAAAAGAATAAAGCTACGGCTTTGGTCAAGGAACACGTTTTGTGGTAGAAGCTTTATCGAATTTCAGCCAATGAGATGATTTTCTTTTGAAGCAGACCTGATGATGACTGTGTGGAGGAAGAAGTGCTCTAGGTATGACACTCAACATCCCAGGAGATTGTTAATCCTCTTGCGTTGTTCATCATGTAATTCCCTGATCCTTTTCTACTAGAGAGTATGCATTACGTAATGCATTTATTACTGCAGTGAGTATCTTTTATGTGCGCCACATGTTTTGAAGCATTTGGTGTCCTTGGTTCATTTAGTACAATTTCGAAGTAGGGAGTTATTATTGTGTTATAGGAGAATACTTCCCTGAAGCTTATAATGATGCTATTTATGTTTGGGAAGATGAATCTGTTTCTTTTGATGCGTTAGAAAATGATTAGTTTGCATGTCTCTGATTCTCCAGACACACGGCATTATTTTACCTATAAATCTCTTTCTACAAAATATTGCGACTTTCATTCCAACCTATACTCCCCGGTGCGAAGCATGGGTTTCTATCTAGTTTAATATTATGAGAGAAGAGCCAGGATTTAAATGTTGGAGGGGCCATATAGAGATGTATAAATTTTTTGAACCGACCTAAACTCGTTTCCTAAGATAGAAAGGATATTCAAAGATATCAAGAGCTATATTTAAGGGAAGTTAAAATGATTTTAGGAAAATCGTTAATAACGTAGGAGTTATTTATACAGGAAAGTTTCTTCTCACTTTCCAAACTTTTCTTGGAGGGGCCACGTAGTACATAAGTTAGAATATTTAGGAAGAAATGTGAACAAATGCCTACTTAATTGCCGTACTCTTGGGGTGGCCATGGCCACCCACAAGTTTCATATAGCTCCGCCGCTGGTCACTGCCAAATCTTGGCAAGTGATTTACAGCAGCATTCTGAAATTTAAGACACCAATCTGGAGAAGCAAGCACACAATCCAACCTTTGCCTTATCTGACTATCAGCACCTTGATTGTTTGTCCACGTGTAAGCTGGACCAACATATACAAGATCAAAGAGGCCAGATATTGAAATCATTTCCCTGAAACCATCCATATTTGTACTTTCAAAAGGAGGTTCACCTTCTTTCTCAGAGAAGTCTTAAATAATATTGAAGTCACCCATGCATCACCAAGGTTCAGAATGAGTATCACCAAACTTTATGATGTCTTCGCGAAACTGACGGTGTTCCGCAGGATTTGGCGAACCATAAACACACAGCAATGACCATGGATCAACACAAGTCTTCTCCGAGATGCTAAGGTGAATGATGTTTTTTCACTACATTGGCACATACATCATCAGTCCAAAGCACCCATAATCCTCCACTAAATCCTTTATAACCAGATGACCCAACAAAAACATAATTGTTGAAACCTAAATTAGTAATTTGATAACTAGAAGCAGCAGAAGTAGCTTTTGTTTCACTTAAGAACACGATCGACGGATTGGTAGCACGGAGAAATGATTTTAGAGCCAGAATTGTCGAGTCATTTCTCAACCCTCGACAGTTCCATGAGACTAACATCTACCTTGCGGCTGTTCTGGGTCAGCCGCCACCACCCACTTGTTTGCCATGTTAGGCGAATTCTTGTCCATGCAAGGATGTTTAGTAGTCTGAGTATCTATGATTTCAACTTCCATAGGACGCTTGGAAGTTAGCATATTGATTTTTGAGAGAACTAATTTCAGTAGAAGAACCAACATTCTTCTCGTGTCCTTTGTAGGTGCGTTTTAGATTGTTATCCAACTTAAGATGAGGAGGTTGAGCACTGTTTAGGGTTTCCTTGGTGTTTAAGAAGCTTAGCACCTTAGAGATAGAAGCTTGAGGAAGAATTGAGCTAGAGGGACTCTCATTAATTTCGCAATTGAGACTGGTTAATTGTTGTAGTGGATGTACTCATTAAAACATTTGTAACTGAAGCTTCATTGAATTGGAGACTTGGTGCTGACATACTTTAATTGCATGATTGATTTATGGAGTTATTATTAGACTTAATTATTGAGGGAGCATGTTTGGTAACTGATGGAATAGCTAGAGTCAGATCATCACATACAGGTAAAGTTTGGGTTGTGTTAGGGTTCTAGACCTTTAACACTGGAGACAAGCCTAAACCAATGATAAGAACCGGATAAACCCTTTGAATTAGCCACCAGCTTTTTGAGAAGAAACTAAATAATCTTAACTTTTGTATATTGATTGATAAAAACGTAATGAGTTTTGGCCAGGCTATTTATAGCTTCAAAGCCTTGGTAAACAAGCAAATCTATTTAAAGAATCCTACTCAAACTAGGAAACTAAGCTAGCTTTAATTAAGAGAACTAAAACAAACTAAATAAGGAACTAGTTCGGTTAGGAGTTGGTATCACAACATCCTTCCCTGCTGGAAAAATATGCTTGACCTCAAGCATCAAAAGCTGGAAAACGCAACAGTAGCTTGTCAGCATCTTCCCAAGTCGCTTCCTCAGTTGGATGATCTTTCCACTTAACCAACCATTTGGTTCCTGCATGATTCCCTTTCTTGAACATTCTGCGTTCTAAAATACTCTCAGGTTCCCAATAAGCATAATCAACTGTAACTGGAATGTTAGTATCAACAATATTGTTGTTTCCCAGTTTCAACTTCAATTGTGAAACATGAAAGACTGGATGAATGCGACTTGTAACAGGTAAATCCAACCTATAGGCTACAGTTCCAATCTTTTCCAGAACTCGAAAAGGGCCATAAAATTTTGGAGAAAGTTTAGAATATGCCTGAGTGGAGACCGTGCTTTGTCTGTAAGATTGGAGACGTAGAAAAACGAAATCATCCACAAAAGAAAAATTGCGCTTTATTTATTTGCATCAACATATTTCTTCATTCTCTCTTGAGCAGCTTGTAGATGTGATTGTAAAAGTTTTAGAGTATAATCTCTTGCCTTCAAAGTAGAGTCAACAACATGAATAGAAGTAGAACCTGGTAAATATAATGAAATTGTAGGGGGAAGTCGACTATAAACAGCTTGATACGGTGTCATCTGAATAGCAGTATTAAAACTTGTATTATACCACCACTATGCCCATGGAAGCCAGTGGGACCAATCACTTGGCTTAGTTCCAACAAAACAACGTAGATAACACTCCAAAGTACGATTCGTCACTTCAGTTTGCCCATCAGATTGTGGGTGATATGCAGAACTGCGACACAACTTGGTATTTTGCAATGCAAAGAAAGCTTCCCAAAAATTGCTAATAAATATTGGATCTCGATCACTAACAATACTCTTGGGCATACCATGAAGACGTACAATCTCTCTCACAAAAAATTTCAAATGCACTGAACCTGCATTATATGGATGTGAAAGAGGTATAATGTGTGCATACTTAGATAGTCTATCTACTACCACCAAAATCGAATTTTTTCGATTAGAAGTTGGAAATCCATCCACAAAATCCATAGAAATATCTAACCATATATCAGTGGGAATAGGAAGAGGATTCAAAAGACCGGTGGAGATATGGCTTCGATTTATTCCGTGACAAGTATCACACTTGGAAATAAAATCTTTGATGGACTTCTTCATTCCCTTCCAATAAAAATTTTGTTGGAGTCTCTTGAAAGTCCTTAGATACCCGTAATGGCCACCAATAGGTTGAGAATGAAATTCATCCAAATAGTTTGGCGCACCATGTAGAAGTTGAAGGTACCACTATACGGTTCTTATAACGTAACAAACCGTCAAGTATAAGAAAAATGTTTCTTAAAGTTGGCATCTTGTCTTAAACCGTGAATTAAGACCCCAAAACAAAGCATCGAAGATGGCATTCTTGACTAATGTCATCAATCTCGGAAAAAATAGGCGTAGATATATGAAAGTATGAATGAGTACATCTTGATAGAGCATCACCAAGCAACGTTCTCCTTTCCACGACGAAAAATAATCTCATAATCATATCCTAGTAACTTTGACAACCATTTTTGTTGTTCCATGGAAGATAATTTTTGATCCAAGAAAACTTAAGACTACGATGATCCGTATAAATCTTAAAGTGTCTCCCAAGCAAATATGGCCTCCATTTTTGGACCTTAAAACAACAAATAACATTTTTTTGTCATAAATAGAGAGGTTTAAGTTCTTGCCTGAAAGAGGTTTCCTAAAGAATGCAATGGGTTGCCTTGATTGCATTAAAATAGCCCCAATACCGTTACTGATGCATCGCTTTCTAAAGAAAATTCTTTCGTAAAATCTGAAGTGCAAGAGTTGGAGTTGTAGTAAGTGCCTGTTGCAACGATTTAAATGCGTAAGTAGCTTGGGCTGTCCACCTTTGAAAAGCATCTTTCTTAAGTAGTTGTGTTAACTGCACTTAGAACACCAAAATTCTTCACAAATTTACGATAGTAACTAGCTAACCCAAGAAAACCTCGTAACTCTTTAACAGACGAAGGAAGTGGCCAAGACAATATAGATTGAATCTTATCAGTATCAACGGAAACTCCTGCAGAAGAGATTATATAACCCAAATACCCGACGTGATGGCGTGTAAAAGTACACTTAGTATCTTTGACAAAGAGCTTATTAGTGCGTAAAATATTAAACACAATAACCAAATGTTCTAAGTGATCACCATATTCTTGCTATAAACTAGAATATCATCAAAGAAGACAAGGACAAACCTCCTTAAATGCGGCCAAAATAGTATTCATTAAACTCGAAAGTTGCGTGTGCATTTGATAACCCAAAAGGCATAACCAAAAATTCGAAATGACCATCATGTGTCCTAAAAGCAGCTTTAGGAATATCAAAGTTGATATAATCGAATTTGATAATACCCCGAGCGTAAATCCAACTTAGTAAACACGAGTAGCACCAAACAATTCATCTAGTAATTCATCGATTGTTGGGATTGGAAAGCGATCCTTAATAGTTATCTTGTTTAAGGCTCCTAATCCACACACATACGCCAAGAGCCATCTTTCTTACGTACCATAAGAATAGGAGAAGAATAAGGACTTGAACTAGGACGTATGAAACCTCGCTTGTTGAGCTCAATAATTATCTTCTCGATTTCGTCTTTCAAAATGAGGATATCGATAGGGACACACATTAACGGAGAAGAATCGCTTAATAGCGGAATACGGTGATCATGAGCACGTTCGGTGGAAGAGTTGTTGGTAATTGAAATACATCAGCAAACTCCCCGAGCAATTTTTGCACTTCCGTAGGAATAGCAGAAGCGTGCATGGGAGCATTTAATGCTGATAGTTGTAGACAAACCCCATAATTTTCATTACGCAATAGGCGCTGCATTGAATGTGCGTCTAAAATCATTACTGATGATTGGTTGTTACCCATTAATGAGATAACATCGCCATTAATGTGAAACTGCATGGTTAATTGAGCAAAATCCCACTTAATTGGTCCTAATGTTCTCAACCATTGAACACCCAAAACCGCGTCACAGCCACTAATATCAAGCAAGTGGAGATCAGTGGTAAACTTATATTGCTGAAGTTGTATAGGAACGTCGACACAATAACCCTTAGTGTCCAATTTTCCACCATCACCAACCGTAATACTTAATGGAGATTTTGTAGAGATAATCGGATAACCACATCGCTTAGCCACAGATGGATGCAAAAAATTATGGGTGGAGCCTGAATCAAGCAAAACTGTAATCGATTGAGTCTTAGTATTACCAGCAATGCTCATAGTTCTAGGAAAGGTAGATCCAACTAATGAACTGCAAGAAATTTTCGGCTCGGTTTCAACGGAATCGACAACCTCAAAAGCAACCTAAGCATATCATCAGGAGATGAAAGATGTTCAACCGCAGATGGTGTCGTAGAATCTTCATAAGACTCTTCAGCAGTATCCAAAATAGTTAACCTAGGATTCACACACACATGAGTAGGTGTAAAAAGTTGATCACAGTTAAAGCAAAGGCCTTTTTCCCTTCTTTCTTTTTGTTCAGATTGGTGATAAACGTCGGGCTCCCGGAGGTAATGAAGACTTATTGTATGGAGTAGGCTGAACAGTGGCAAAGAGGTCCGAATGGAGGAGGACGATAAGGTTGTCGGGCAACAGAGACTTGTTAACAGCCTATGTAAGCCTCTTCTTGATGAAGTGCCTTAGTAAACGCCTCAATCAAGGTTGGTGGTGACAATAACTTAACAAAGAGCACCAATATGAGGTTTAAGCGAGCGAATAAAGCAACTTATCAAGAAATCCTCAGAAATTCAACAAAGTTTAATGGTAGGAGCTTAAAAGTTGTTTTCCTACATGTAATACCGCAAGTGCACAATACGCCCTGTTGGAGGCGTGGCAAGTACAGTGTCGATCCACAGGGAAATGGAGTGGCTTAAGTTGATATAAGGCTTTGCTAGACCGAATTTAAAGTGAGAGTAACAACATGGGGTTTTGTTGCCGATACGGCTAGATGATTTTCAAGTGATATGAAATAGAAAACAAGAATGCAAATTAAAGAGCACTAGGGCAGTTGAATCCACCACCTAATCTTAGCTAAGTCACCCAATTTCAATAATGTTCTTATCCCTTGTAATGGATAACGGACAAGATGCAAGTCCTGTCGTTTATCCAGAGTCTCAATGGATGGCTTATTATCAACTAAGGCAACTAACTAACCCCTAGTATTAGTCAGTCTTGTCACAAAGACAACTAATCACGTATCAATTTCATTACTTAGATGATTAAACCTATCCTAAGGTGGATATTCTAATCGCAATTAGGGTATCTTTCCAAAGCACTAACTGTCTTCTCAGTGGCACAATTAGTCTAAGGATCAATAATATCAATGAAGCATGAATTGAAACACATACAACATAGAAGTAATCGACTACAATGGATACATGGCATAAATCGTGAAAGTAACATGTCAAGTGTTCGATTATATTTACCCTAAACATTATAGCACAATAAGAACAATATCAAAATGAACCAAACTTAGCAGTTGATTATGGGTTTCATCTAAACCCTAGCAAATTAAACTAGAACATCAAATGAACAATTAAACACAAATTAAACTCGAATTGGTGCTCTACTAGTCCAGCATCCCCTTTACACACACACATCCCTTCTATTTATACATGCAAACTCCAAACCCTAGTTCTCTTCAAAACAGAAAGTTAAATAAATACACTCTCACCCAAAACCGAATCAGCTTGTCTCCTCCGCTCATGCGGATCTGAACTCTCTTTTAATTTGTTGTTCTTCCCCTGTTGTGAAAACCCTAACCCTAATTATTTCTATCTCGATCTTAGCTCCTAGGGTAAGAAGCTATGACAGAGATGGAGAGATATTTAGGAGTCGGTGAAGAAGGTTGTAGTGGTGCGGCTGTTGGTGGCTGTGGTGTCGGGAGAAGAAGGGTGGTGGCTCTGCAACTTTTGGTCGGGAGAGAAGAAGGTGAGGGGTGGTGTCCGGGTTCTCGGGTGAAGGAGAAGATAAATAGAATAAGGTGCATTTGGTTTGGTCGATGGGAGAATATATAGGTGGTGTGGTGTTCAGCGGAGCATCAAGAGTTGATGTGAAGGTTGGAGCGAGCGTCGGATCTAAGGTAATCCGATGCGTCTGCCGATGCGACCGTAGGATGAAGAATAGATCAAATCGACGGCTCGGAAGGGACGGGCTCGGATCCGGTCGTGGGTCGGGTCTTGGACTGTGCAAGCCCATGTCTTGTAAATGGGTTGCTCCTTGTTGGGTTGCAACCGATGCGCGCGGGCTTTGGCTTTCGCTCCATAGACGCTTGCCTCCAATTTTCTCGCTCTTTTGGCTCCTCAATTTCTCCGAGCTTTATTTACTACCTAAAAACACAAAATTAATTAGTACAAATATTTATTCTTGAAAACAAAGAAAATACGAGAACTGGGGATAATATCCGATTTCTGAGCACAAAAGATGAGTTAAATGCCAATAAAAAGATGTAGAAATATGCAATATTTGGCACTCATCAAATACCCCCAAACCCGAATTTTACTTGTCCTCAAGTGAAACAAAATTAGGAAATCCTAACTATACCACCGTCGCTGGTCTCTCGAATGCATTTAGCGTATGCACTAAGCCTTTAAACCCCCTAGGTGTCCCTAGTGGACGAGTTGTAGTCTCGTGAGGGTTTATCAAGCATCCAAGGAGCTATGAGGACATAGAGTTTCTACATGCTAGTAACACGAAGTTAGAACTACTAAAGAACGCATTCTCATCCTTAAGTGCTGAGCGAGAAGTAACCATACCATATGAAAGAGTTCGGATTCGATTGTGATCATAAGCCTCGACTTCTGCCTCACCATTAGGGTTTTATGATAATTGCACTCAAAAAATCGCTTTTTAGTCTCTCATGTGTGCGAGCAGGAATAAAGAGAGAAATCCCGCACACGTTGAAGGTAAGAAGGATAACCTTCCGAATAATTTCAAGACTCCACGAAGTGTGGACAAAAGAATCTTTTTCTGATGATCTCTAAGAAGGGAAATCAACCATTAGCAAGGATGGGAGTACTCACTTACCTTCTCACCCGATCGGAAATTAATATCACTCTCTCTTAGCATTCATAGAAACGTCTTCAATCTTCGGTCTTCGGTCTTCAATTGTTGATGATGAACTTCTGAACTTCACAAAAACTTGACAAACTTTTTTTTTTTTTTTTTTTTTTATATATATATAAAATGAAAATAACAAGAAAATAATAAACTTAATTTTTCACAACTTGTATTGTCTTGATTTTACAAACTTCATTAATTCTCATCCTATTTTCTTTTCTTTGTTGCATGTAAACCTTGGACTATTTCAACTTTTCTTCAAATATTCTGATGATGCTCCGTTTGCTGACGATGATGTGTTTCTATGAATCTGTTGATGTTGTTGAGAGGGAGAGAGTGATGCTAACTGCAAATCGATATTTAGAAGGAGTTTTCATCTTTAAACGTCACCCTCATGATTGACAAAATTAGCACTCAAGAGATCAAAAATAGTGCTGAAAGTGGTGCGAAGTTGGGTAGCTCACCATTCCTACCCGGAATTGACGTACGGTGACACACACTCTAACAGATTTTTTAGAAAGTCACAAAGAGTGAAGGTCGGTGCCTCGCTTGATGTAAAATGGGTAGTCTCCACTATGGGTGATCACAATTCTACTACCGAATATCTAAACAGCACCTAATTCGCCCTCCGGTATGGTTAAATCCAACTTTGAAGCTCTAATCAACTAAGAAACCCGATTGTGTTCTCCGGTACTTCCAAATTCTGTTATTTCGGTCAGACTCTCTATGTAAACATAGCTAGAAGCATGCTAGTGACTCTAAGATCTCTAAAAGTTGGAGGTTTTTATGCAAGTATTTACAAAGAGTTTTTTTTTTTTTTTTTTTTTTTTTTTTTTTTTTTGAAATAAAAGACTAAAAACTCTATATGCAAATGCAAATGCACCCCCAAACCTAAATCAAACATTGTCCTCAATGTGTCAACAGATGATAAGAATTTAAACAATCACATACCAAGAGAACTATGTTGAGTAGAGAAAAGGGAAGAGATTACCGGATGTCGGCGAAAGCAAGGTTAGAGCTTCATTAGTCAAGGCTAGAATCCAACATTCTCAGCGGAGATCATATCTGATTAGCACAATAAAAAGAAGACTCAACCGAATCAAGATAGAAAATTTAACAAGTCCTACTGGATTATATACAATGAAAATTCACCATACACTAACAATCTAAAGAGTTGAGGATCAACCCAAAAGACGGGATGCAGAAACATCAACAGCCTTACACAAATATAACATGAGAATGCAAGTAAGGCTGCACAAGTGAATGATTTTCCCCCAAACCTAAACTTGTCAACAGATGTGTTTGTGAGCACAAAATCTTGCAAATTTAAAGGTACATCATGCACAAGGTCTAACTCAAAATGAGTTTTGCTAAGAACATGCAGACATACATATTCCAACTGTGGCTCCTTAAAGGTGTTATACTTTGATGCAAAATAGTCCAAGAGGACTTGGGAAGCACAAAGCTCTAGGCCTAAATTAGGAATTCTCAGAAAAGTTGGTTTTGCAATTTTGTTACAAGCCAAACCTAGGTTGGGTGGAAATCTAACAGACTGTGACATGGGCATGATGTTGGGCATGTCTAAGTTGTTCACATGTGTGAGCTCAAGAGTAACAGTTTCACTCAAAACAATATCTCCCAAATCATCTACAAGTGCTGTGACATGCTCATGTTCATAAAACATTTCTACAAGCCCTAGTCCATAATTATCATCTTCAGTTTCATGCATAGGGAGATCACAAGAAACTTCACATTGTGACCTAGGCTGAGAATTAGACAAATCATGTTCACTTGCATAAAACAGTTCATCAGTCGCCATGTCATAATCATCATTACTCAAAATTTCATTCTCATGCATATGATAATTGGTGCCAAAACTTTCAGCATTCCCCAAGTCACAACCAGGTGGTATAGCATGCTCATTTTCAGTGAACAATTGCACAGACTCCAATTCAGCAGCACAAGTATGAATATTAGAAGAAGCATCATCCATAGGGTGCACAGAAGAGAAACTTAATGTCTCTGAACCTAAAGATTCCACCACATTTTCAAAGTACACATGCTCTTCATATTCATCATCATCATCATCATTACAAAAATGCATTTCCCTATTCAAAATCTGAGCATTTCCAGTGTACTCATCTACCTCTAGATTAGGTTCATATTCAGTGTTAGTTGCATGAGTAGGAATAGAAACACTATTTTCAAAATTATCAGAGATAACAAACATCCTATCATGAACTTCCTTCCATTCTTCATTTTGTAACTGAGTAAGGTTCATTTGAAGGATCATAATGAGCTGTTCAATTGAAGGGGAGACTTCACTAGTGGGTATGCATGCTTCATATGGATACTCAGTACATGTTTGTGCACAAGGGTAACTAGAGAAGGGAAATTCAGACATTGTGATATATGGATGATCATGCATTGCATTCAATTCAAACCTAGCATTGTTTTGCTCTATGAGGTTTTCTTCCACTGAGTGCATATACGAGGTCGGGGGAGTATAAATTTGTTCAACTCCCCACTGTGGTGAATGATAATACATGTGCTCATAATGATTAGGGTATGTGCATTCAAGGTTAGGGCCCTGAGAAGGTTCATAGTACTCCCTAAAATCACTATGGTCTGTGGGGGATTCATATTGTGGAGCATGCATGTAAGCAAGTTCTCTGATGGATTTGTTTTCATCCCCAGTTGCAGACCAAAATCCTGACATGATCTAGCAACTCAATTTGAACTCAAAAAGAAGCAACCATAGCTTAGCACACATCAAATCATATCAACACAGAGAAGGAAAGATGATACAAGAAAATGGCACCCAATTTCTAGAATTAAGCACACAGAGTCTGTGGGTGTTGCTGCAAATGCGCAACCCAAGTTATATGGGCTTCAGGTCAGGTTATGTAAAGCCCAGGTCGTATGCAAATGCACAGCCCAGTGGTGTGGGTTCAGTTTTGTGCAGAGCCCAGGTCTTGTGCAGCCCAGTTATGTGCAGCCAGCCTAGTTGTTATGCAAAGCCCAGTGCACAGTGGGCTTTAGTTTGGTTTAAGTGGGCTTCAGTTTGGTTTAGGTGGGAGGTTTATGCACAGGTTGCTGGTGTGCAGGTATTATGCACAAGGAGGCACAACTCACTAGAATAACACAGCACACAGGTAATCACACATAAATTCTTGCACACAGGGGTATCTGGATGCTAACGGAGAGTGCACAGAGTGCTGATGGAGAGTGCACAGAATGTTGGCAGCTCAAGCACATATTGGCAAATGAACACAACATAGGTCTAAGTACGGCTCACAACACAAATAAGCAGACGGATTATGCACGGCCTAGTTATATGTGCGGCACGATACTCATGCAAAGCACGGACTTTGTTATGTGAGTGCACAAGAAAAACAGTATTGTGTAGAGTGCACAGTCGGTGGGTGATGCTTACTCAAATGCCACAAGATCACAAACAACCTACGAAGATGGTTCAAAGATGTATAAATGCACGAGATGGATATCCTCACGGATGCAACGGCGGATGACAAAGTTACCAATGGTTATGCTATTCGAGATGCACGAGATATTCGGGGTGACAGATTTACAAGATTAGTTGACAAGGTCTCATCAACAGATTGATGCCCAAAAATGTAAGACAGATTGGTTTGGCAAGGTTTCTCAGCAGGTTTGCAGGTTGCAATTACAGCAAAAATTGATTTCTCATGTGAGCGTGGCATATAATTTACAACATCAAAAGTTCACAGGGTCAGCAGATGCAACAGTTGAACAAATTACAGAACAGTTGACAGCACACAGAGGGTCAACTGGGTTGGTTGATGTTATTAATTTTCAGAGGTTAATGCTCAATGATTTGTAGGGCAGATGGATTAGCTCAGTTGATGGCAGGCTTACATGTTTGCACAAGTGATACTGACAGCAATCTTGGAAGATGATAGCTCATACAAGGTTTAAAGCAAGATCAAGCATGCAAAGGTACAGAGCAACCTACCCAGTTGATGTCAACTATGGCTAAAAGCTAACTTAGCTATCCAAGCTGTAGCTTAAACTTAACAGCTACAGGGGTTGGAGCTAAGCGCATGCCTTGTCGAGGCCAAGGAGTTACAGCACAGATCACACAGATGATTACTCAAGGCTGTTAACAACTTTAGTTGACTGAATGGAACACACAAGGCACAGGATTCGATGGATGCAGCAGTTGATGTCAACAGGGTCACATAGATGGCCTAGCATCACCGGTAGTCACAGAGATGTGGTTACTGACTTAATTGGCGAGTAAAACATGCTAAAGGGTGCATGGCAGCTAGTCTATCATGCAAGCATGGTTCACAGGTCATGTATAGAGAGCATAGGGTGCAGAGCCGATGTAACAGATGAACAAAGGGTTACAGTTCAACCTATTGCACTGATCAATCAAGCAAAAAATGCACCAATCGAAGATATCACTTTGTTGGGGCTGTGCACATGAGAACTAGTGTGTTTAAGAAATTATACAACACACATGACTCAACAGAATCAGCAAGTAGACATGCTATTCAAGTATTACAAATTCATGCATAACAGTACCAAGGCGACTAGTTCAACAGACAGTCATGATGTACCACAAAATAATGCTTATGACAATCAATTTCAGGGATGAATGCACAAGTTTTGCTGAGATCAAAGGAACACTCGGTGATAAAACAGTATATCTGGCAAGTAGGTACTCCACTAGCACATGAGCTTGCACAAAGATACTATATGTTGTAGGGGTTGAGCAATGCTCAGTCAGGCAACTAGGTTATCAGGCTATCATTCATACAAATCTAAAGTACAGTGAAGTTCTAGAATGACTAACCAATTTTTGCTCCAATAACAACTGTGTTCTGCTCCTCTACTTTCCTTGTTTCACTGAGATATGTTGCAGGTACTGCTGGTGCAGCTCCTTCTGATGCCTCTCCGTGGGGTTGTAATGTAGCGTCACAAGTACCTGTTTACTCAAGAGAGAGTTTTAGATCCCAGAAATGTGCATGTTACAGCAAAATGATCAATATTGATACTAGTATAAGACTGAGAGTAATGGATTGATAGGGGAAAATGAAAAGCTGTGATGCTTAGTTGGACTGACAGGGGGGGATTGACACAACATTCAGCTATGGGTATGAGATGATTATGAGATGATTACATTAAGTACTCTACAGGGCAGAGATGCAGAGCTTAACAAAAGAAATGAGAGAATGCAGTTCACGCGGCACTTATCACTACACAAGCTTCAGCTAGTACAGATGATAGTTTTACAGGTAATCACAGGGATGTTATACTGCAGCTGAGTGGTGACAGCTCAAGCCAGGCAGACTTGAGCTCAGGCTAGGCCATATGTTAAATGAGATGGTGAGTGCAAGTGCACAGCTGAAGTGCAAGCTAATAAGAACACTAAGAGAGTGCAGATATGTACTTATGCAATTAAGAGAAACTAAAATACATTGAAATAATTAACAGTATGCAATAGAAAATGCAGAAAAAGAAAACTACAGCTAAGTTACACTAATACAGGGCTACAAGCAATAATATAAAGCAAATATGTACAGGGGTGAAAGGAAAATTAGTGAAGCAAACAATAATCAACACAGCACACGCCAAGTCCAAGTCCCGGAACGGCGCCAAAAACTTGGTAGGAGCTTAAAAGTTGTTTTCCTACATGTAATACTGCAAGTGCACAGCGCTGTTGGAGCGTGGCAAGTACAGTCGATCCACGGGAAATGGAGTGGCTTAAGTTGATATAAGGCTTTGCTAGACCGAATTTAAAGTGAGAGTAACAACATGGGGTTTTGTTGCCGATACGGCTAGATGATTTTCAAGTGATACGAAATAGAAAACAAGAATGCAAATTAAAGAGCACTAGGGCAGTTGAATCCACCACCTAATCTTAGCTAAGTCAGTCCAATTTCAATAATGTTCTTATCCCTTGTAATGGATACTGGGACAAGATGCAAGTCCTGCCGCTTTATCCGAGTCTCAATGGATGGCTTATTATCAACTAAGGCAACTAACTAACCCCTAGTATTAGCTGTCTTGTCACAGTACAACTAATCACAGATCAATTTCATTACTTAGATGATTAAACCTATCCTAAGGTGGATATTCTAATCGCAATTAGGGTATCTTTCCAAAGCACTAACCGTCTTCTCGGTCACAATTAGTCTAAGGATCAATAACAGTCAATGAAGCATGAATTGCAACACATACAACATAGAAGTAATCTGACTACAATGGATACATGGCATACACTGTGAAAGTAACATGCTGAAGTGTTCAGATTATATTTACCCTAAACATTATAGCACAATAAGAACAATATCAAAAATGAACCAAACTTAGCAGTTGATTATGGGTTTCATCTAAACCCTAGCAAATTAAACTAGAACATCAAATGAACAATTAAACACAAATTAAACTGAATTGGTGCTCTGGATAGTCCAGGCATCCCCTTTTACACACACACATCCCTTCTATTTATACATGCAAACTCCAAACCCTAGTTCTCTTCAAAACAGAAATTAAATAAATACACTCTCACCCAAAACCGAATCAGTTGTCTCCTCTGCTCATGCGGCTCTGAACTCTCCTTTAATTTGTTGTTCTTCCCCTGTTGTGAAAACCTAACCCTAATTCTTTCTATCTCGATCTTAGCTCCTAGGGTAAGAAGCTATGACAGAGATGGAGAGATATTTAGGAGTCGGTGAAGAAGGTTGTAGTGGTGCGGCTGTTGGTGGCTGTGGTGTCGGGAGAAGAAGGGTGGTGGCTCTGCAACTTTTGGTCGGGAGAGAAGAAGGTGAGGGGTGGTGTCTGGTTCTGTCGGGTGAAGGAGAAGAGAAAGAGAATAAGGTGCGTTTGGTTTGGTCGATGGGAGAATATATAGGTGGTGTGGTGTTGAGCGGGAGCATCAAGAGTTGATGTGAAGGTTGGAGCGAGCGTCGGATCTAAGGTAATCCGATGGGTGTGCCGATGCGACCGTAGGATGAAGAATAGATCAAATCTGACGGCTCGGAAGGGACGGGCTCGGATCCGGGTCGTGGGTCGGGTCTTGGACTGTGCAAGCCCATGTCTTGTAAATGGGTTGCTCCTTGTTGGGTTGCAACTGATGCGCGCGCGGGCTTTGGCTTTCTGCTCCATAGACGCTTGCCTCCAATTTTCTTCTCTCTGGCTCCTCAATTTCTCCGAGCTTTATTTACTACCTAAAAACACAAAATTAATTAGTACAAATATTTATTCTTGAAAACAAAGAAAATACGAGAATGCAGGATAATATCGATTTACGAGCACAAAAGATGAGTTAAATGCCAATAAAAAGATGTAGAAATATGCAATATTTGGCACTCATCAAATACCCCCAAACCCGAATTTTACTTGTCCTCAAGTGAAACAGAAATTAGGAAATCCTAACTATACCACCTGTCGCTGGTCTCTCGAATGCATTTAGCGTATGCACTAAGCCTTTAAACCCCTAGGTGTCCCTAGTGGACGAGTTGTAGTCTCGTGAGGGTTTACCAGAGGTGTACCCACAAAACCTTCTCCAACTTCGTGTGTAAAAGAGTCTCAAGCATCCAAGGAGCTATGAGGACATAGAGTTTCTACATGCTAGTAACACGAAGTTAGAACTACTAAAGAACGCATTCTCATCCTTAAGTGCTTTGAGAAGTAACCATACCATATGAAAGAGTTCGGATTCGATTGTGATCATAAGCCTCGACTTCTGCCTCACCATTAGGGTTTTATGATAATTGCACTCAATAAAATCGCTTTTTTAGTCTCTCATGTGTGCAGGCAGGAATAAAGAGAGAAATCCTGCACACGTTGAAGGTAAGAAGGATAACCTTCCGAAATAATTTACAAGACTCCACGAAAGTGTGGACAAAAAGAATCTTTTTCTGATGATCTCTAAGAAGGGAAATCAACCATTAGCAAGGATGGGAGTACTCACTTAACTTCTCACCCGATCGGCAATTAATATCACTCTCTCTTAGCATTCATAGAAACGTCTTCAATCTTCGGTCTTCAATTGTTGATGATGAACTTCTGAACTTCACAAAAACTTGACAAACTTTTTTTTTTTTTTTTTTTTTTTTTATATATATATATAAAATGAAAATAACAAGAAAATAATAAACTTAATTTTTCACAACTTGTATTGTCTTGATTTTACAAACTTCATTAATTCTCATCCTATTTTCTTTTCTTTGTTGCATGTAAACCAAAGATAAGAACCGGATAAACCCTTTGAATTGGGGGTTAGCCACCAGCTTTTTGAGAAGAAACTAAATAATCTTAACTTTTGTATATTGATTGATAAAAATGTAATGAGTTTTGGCCAGGATATTTATAGCTTCAAAGCCTTGGTAAACAAGCAAATCTATTTAAAGAATCCTACTCAAACTAGGAAACTAAGCTAGCTTTAATTAAGAGAACTAAAACAAACTAAATAAGGAAACTAGTTCGGTTAGGATTTGGTATCACAACAGGTTGGAGAAGATGATTGCACAAACCTATCGACTGCCCCTTTTAACCTAGCCCTTCGCCTGGGAACCCAATTCTGCTGAAATGTTGGCTTGAACTTGGCCTGAATGTTCTCTATGAACTTTGGAATGAGCATATTCTCCACCTGAGATTTCATATCCACCGGCAGATTTTTGTTTTGTTGTGGTTCACTTAGTTCACAGTATCTAGGACAGTGATCCATATGGTGTCCAAGAAGACCACAAAAATGACACCTTTTTGGTAAACGTTCATACTTGAGACTAACTTCTACCGTCTTTCCAGAAGTAAGAAAGATTTCTATGATGCTAGGAAGAACCTCAATAATTTTCATATTGATCTTGATTCGTGCAAACTTTCCCCAATTCACGCTTTCAAGCTCCAACGGTAGGTAAAGATCCTCAATTTCCTTTGCAATTTTGAGGACAGAAGCAATGTCCAAATGATTAACTGGCAGACCATATATCTGAACGTTGAAAGGAGAGTGATCGAACTGATACTCACTAGGGGCTTTGTCTTTGTCACATCTTTCGAAAAGCATCAGGTCATATGAGAATAGCCAAGGCACACCATCCACTACCATATCCACATCACATGAGTTACCAAATTTTAGCAAGTTGTAGATGGGGAAAAACGATTTGCTGGTTTTACGGAATTGAGGAGACGTCCGTGTGGAGACTCCTTGAACCGAGCGAAATGTTGAACCTCACACAGATGCACTGCAAGAAAAGAGTGCTTTAAGTTCGAGAGATCAATCTGTAGGACTCCGGCCTAAACCAAGAACAATGGTCGTTCCAGAGTAATTTCGGTCACAAGAGAGGATGGGTTGATCTGTAGGAGGGAAGCCGAGAAATGTGTGAGATCAATGGTGATATGAGATTATAGGTGTGTTGTGAATCCAGCGTAAGAACGCTCTGAATGATTGAATTTGCTCAATTGAGAGTGAATGCTCAGACGATGAGTTCGTGTAGACGAAAGATTGTCTATATGAACTTACCGAGAATCCCTTGTTTAGACGAATGTTCGAGTGTTCGAATCTTGTCCTTTCAATCAGGATTCAGAGACATTTTATAATGCCTGAGTTGAAAACACCATGATCCCATGAAGTGTGACAGTTTGCTGGAATCAGAGAGTGGGGAAGTAGGAAATCGTGTTAAAACCAGAAATCGTGTTACTTGGTTAATTTTACACCCACTACTTTGCTGACTCTTCCAACTGATTGTACAACTTGCTCACATTCTCATCGTGGGTGAACACACGTGACGTAGACCGCCAGATCAAAACCCTAGTTAATATCCCCCCATGTGACATGATTGAAATCTCGTGATTTGTGAAGTCAGTTGTTGACTTTATGGGACGATGAGTCCATGTATTGCTGAGTTGAACATGATTTGCAAATGTTCTGAAACTCATGAATTAAATATGTCTGCTGAGACGAGGTATTATTATGTTGATTACGAACAAGCTGTGTTGCTGAATTATTGAATATTGATAGTTGAACCAATATTCTTGAATCTGAGCAAATATTGCTGATTCAGGCAAATATTGCCGGTTTGAGAGAATTTTGCTCATTCGATGGATTGTTGGTAGTAGGACCAAAATAAATATTAATTTAAGATACTGACTGCTGGGTCGAGTAAAATAAATAAAAACGTTGATCATGGAATTAACATAAAATTATCAGAGTATTTGAATCTACTCAGAATCATGTTTCTGCAGAGCTCTAGATTCAAAACCCTAATTTTATCGAAATGATGATTTATTGCAAATCAATCTACAGGGTGAAGCAGGGACCGGCTACATGGGATGACGAGTCCACCATGTACGCCCAGATGCTCGAATGAGCAAAATACTAAAGTCTCTTGAGGACCAGTTGGTGAAAGAATGATTAAATGCTGGTTTAATCATTTATTGAAATAATGCTCGTGTGAGCGACAAATAAAAAAACCTATCCATGAAGAGATGAGGAACCGACCAGGAGGTCATGAGACCGGCTCTTGGTGGCCGTGGGACCAATGGATGGTCGTTCAAGCAAACTCTTAATTGTTTGGAAGAAGTTTGAACCTAATATGAGCAATTGAGCAAATTAGGTTAAAATCATTAAAACATGTGGGACCGGCTGTTTGCAGGCCTTAGAGCCACCCTTGGTCGGTCAAGGGGATGTGCTCGTGTCACCATAGTGTCCGTGTCTCGATCCCGAGAGTTTCGATATTTTCCGATGCGCATTTGAGCAACATTCTGAGAAAATATGCAGAATCCAGGGTTTTGCTGAAACTAGGAAAAATACATGAGATGATGAAAATGATAAATAAAACAGGGAATTGCAAGGTGTGGGACCGACCACGGCTAGGGCATGGCCGGACGGTTGACAAGCACGGTCCCACACTTTCCCAGTTTTATGTAATTTTATGTACTTTCTCTGATTTGAGGGAAATTCCATGAAACTGGAGAGTTTTATGAAATTAGGGAACTTCCATGAGATGAGGGAGATAAAATAATAATAATAAAATAGGGAATGATGGAGTGTGGGACCGGCAATGGCCAAGGCATGGCCGGCCGACGAGCACGGTCTCAGGGCACTCTTCCCAATTTTATGTAATTTTTTATGATTTTAGGGAATTTTCATAAAATCAAAGAGATTTGTTGAAACCAAGGTATTTTGTTGAAATCAGGGAGTTTTCATGGAATCAGGAAAACAAAACAACAAACAATAATAAAATAATAGGCGTATGGGACCAGCTAGGGCATGGCCGGCCGGCTAGAGCCTGGTCTCACGAGTTTTCCTAATTTTATAATATTTTTCATGATTTTAGAGAAAATTCATAAAATTAGGGAATTTTCACGGTTTTAGGGAAAATTCATGAAATCAAGGAATTTTCATAATTTGAGAGAAATAATAAAACAATAGGATGTGAGGTGTGGGACCGGCCACGGCTAGGGCATGGCCGGCCGGCTGGTGCTCGGTCCCGCGACACATTTCCATAATTTTATTATTTCTTTGATATAATCATGAGATTAGAGAATTTCCTTGAAACACGAAGGAGATTTGCTCGAACGAGAGAATTTTCACGAGATCAGGGAAAAATAATAAAATATGACAAAATATAAAATTGGGCGCGGACTGGTCACGGCATGACCATCCAGATGATGAGCCCAATCCCCTGGCGCCTTTGCTAATATTTTATTATTATTATTTTTCCTTCCTATTTTGCATAGGTTCATCGTTCATTCATATTTTTGAAATGCTCGTTTGCGCATTCAAATGCTGGTCTGTACATTATTGCTAAGTACACTTGCACCATTTTAGTCAGGCCTTATTCGATGCTCAGATGCCTGTCTCGTTGAATATTTATCACTAACCCATGGAATTCTGCTGGGAAGAACCACGAATTGAAGTGACGAAATATAACGAAGAATCGTAGAATATTGTTGGATATTCAGGCGATTAGAGATAATTAATCGATGGCTCTATACTAGCATGGTTTCCTATCTAAGAGCATTAATTATCTGAGGGTTGAGCAATATGAACTTGATGGAGTGTCATATTCCTCTTGTACAGTCAGGGAAAACCTGGTTGCATCCTGAAGATGTTATTGCTCTATACTAGCGAGACATGCCGTCTAGGAGCCGTCCAATCTTGCGATTCTATACGAGTATGAGATGTGTCGTGGTCTCACTGGGATACTACACATCTACATATTCTCTCGAGAGACTTTCTCAATCGAGGTTTTATGGCATGAGCTTTCACGCTTAGAGACATGAGTCTCAATACTCATCCGATTGCCGAATCCGAGTAATTATCGAAATTGCTCTGTATTCATGAGATGTGTCGTGGCCTCAGTTGGGATACTACACATCTACATATACTCTGAGAGACAGCCTTCTTAGTCAGAGATTTATGGAATGAGCTTTCATGCTTTAATGAGAGACATGGGCCTCAATACTCATCCGATTGCCGGATCCGGAGTATAGTTTGACAATTTTACCCTTTGTCGAAAATCCACCATCTACATTAAGTCCCCTGCTTAGTGAGGAACAGTCGTGTTCCTCAGTCAGCATTGAATGGTGATTTTCTAGGTACAAACAGAAATAAGTAATTGAACTTAGTCATAAGATAAGACATTATCGGATTTCGACTGAATGAGAAAACCATGGTTTGAGCGGAAACCCCGGTGGTATAATAGAGCATCATCCAGTGAGCATAAATTGGTGTAGAACCGCTGATTCTATGGTGGAACCTTGGTTGGTTTAGGATTCAAGAGCCGGGCCCGAAAAGAAATCCTTGTTTTAGGAATAGACGCTCGTTCTTTCGTTAGTTTAAGGAACAAACAAAATAGACCTGAGTCTAATGATAAAAATTTTGTCTATGAGCTTTCACGAAAACAAATTTTTTTTTTTTAAATACGTGAGATTTCACAAAGTGGAATAAACTCTCATTTCAAAGGTGGATGCTCGTACGAGAGAAAATTTTTTTTGAACAGACGTGCGTCTGTTAGTAATAAAATTTTGTTTATGAGATTTCATGAAATTTTTTATCTTCGAGCTTTCGGAAATCTTTGAAAATATACTCTCGCTTCAAAGACAGATGCACGTGCAAGGGAGCGAAAAATATATAGATACATTTTTCAAATTTACGTGAGTTTCACGTTAAATATATATTTAGTAAAATCAATGTTTTGATTTTGAACAACTGTTGAAAGTAGACAATCATACATGGTGAAATAATGTTTGTATGTGAGTTTTCACAATTGTAGAATGGACGTCTGTCCAATTTTGAAAACCAGTGAATGTTCACATAGTAAAAATTTACGTGGGTTGTTCACGGTTTTATGAAAATCAAGTCATGATTTTGAATAATGAATTTTGTTCGTCTTTGCAGGTTTGAAGGAGCGAACGAATTCTCGAGATTGTAATCACTACATCTAGTGAAATTGTAAATAGGTAAGAGTTGGATGGTTACCAATTTTGTAGACTCTGTTGTGAGCACATTTATTCCATGATTCATTGTTCTGTCGAAGCCTGCGCTTTGTATGAACGATGTGTTGAAGTAGCCACTTTGCGAGAATGACTGACTCCCATGATGAAACTTCCAAAGATGGTGTTTCCAGAGATAACATCTCTATGGACGAAACTTTAAGAAATGGCACTTCTGGAACCTCTGGGTGATGGTGAGAGATCCTTCACACTGAGTTGTACTCCTGGTTATTTCATTAGCTTTACCATATGATGATCGTGTAGTGAGATCATGGATCAATGTAGACTCCACGGAAATGGAAGAAAGTATACGGTAGCGGAGAACCCAGAAGTAAGGACTACATGATGTTAGCAAATGACGTGTAGTCCCCGACCGTTTCTTTGGTGAGTTGTTAGCGCTCCTTGTGTCATGACTTTGCCCGTGCAATTAGGATCATGAGACCAAGGTTTGTTATTTCTTTTCAGACTTTTTCTCCATCGATTGACGGTCTTCAACTTGTTCCCGGGAAAACAACTCATGAATCCAGCACTGATGAAGAAGTCGATGTAAGTATACATTTTCGTGCAGGTGATCGTGGCATCTCCTTGAATGAAATAATAATAATTGTTGTTGATGAATCCAGGAAGAAATCATTGAACATAAGCATCATGTTGATGAAGCGTACTCTTCTTTGGGATATGGGAATATGGAGAATTCCCGAACCGAATGGAGATAGCGGCGTTTCCAGTGGAGATTTCGGCATTGCCGAGCCTTCAAATGATTTAGAGACTCCCCCAGTAAGTATATATACTGTAATCTCTTCATAAAAGTATGAAATTTCTGATTTGCGAATGAATGAATGAGAATCCATGTGAGTATACGAGTAATTTTGTTGAAATACGTCACCAGAAAATTTCAGACTTCAGCATTTAGCAAAAACACCGTAGAATCTTCGTCAAAGTCAGATTTTCGCGATCTACATATGTATATTCAATCCTAGAAAATATCCAAGCTTTATGAAAGAATACTTTTGAGTTTTGAGCACGTTTATGACCTGAAAAAGGCGAAACAGTAAACTTCCAGGAGACTTTCAGATCTTTTTCAGATTTTATGTTATCCAATGTTTCGGCCACATATCCTTGCTCATTTCTTCAATTGCTTTGAATTTCGGATATGTTGTAGAGGACAATCATACGAAGATAATGGTATATGACCCATCCCTAAATTCTTCACCAATTGCTCCCAGCTCGTCGGTTTGTACAGGACAATGTAAAATCATATCAGACGAGCTTGCTGTAAAACACTCATGTTGTGCTTTTAGACCATTCGCTTGTCTTGAACGGTTGTTGAAGGATTTAATGTCATTGATTCATGCGAGATCAGGACCCTTTGATTGATACATGAGCATGGTGCTTGCAGTGCCATCTTGTTTTCTGTCAGTCGTAGAAACATCACTTCTGAAACCCTGGTCACGGGACCATAACTGAGGTTCTCTCAAGAGAGGATGATGTAATGACCATGGTGGCATGTCCCGGTGGTAGCATTCCTTTTACGATGATTGATTAGCACTGGAGATCCCGGAACCACGAGTGTTGGACTGTGAAATTGATTGTCATGATCAGTGGACCGTCAGTCCCCAGTATTTTGTTGAATCTCTCTCTTCCATTTTCCCTTCTTCTGGCAGGACCTAGATAGAGGATCCGGGTAGAAAAATTGATGTAAAGACCTAGGTGGTCGAAGTTGGAGGTACCCTTGATGAAGGACTTAGCGAAAAGACCTGGTGGACACCGATCGACTGTGGAAGTTATGAATCCCGTCTAAGAATTGTTGCTTGCATGTTGTATGCTCAGGAAGCTTTAGGAACCTCATATGACGTCGGAATCTGATGCTTGACCCCAATTTTTGAAGCTAAGAGACTGAGTTGTCACATGAGAAAAGAACCACTCAATTCGGAGTTGTATAGGTCAGCCAACGAAGCGTACACTTTTGTGATTTGTAATCCCGTACAGAATTTTCAGACTTCATAAACCTGTCTGTAAAGGCCATATCTTTCAGCTCGTATGTCCGATTAATGCGCCCTTTTGGTATGTTGTAGAAGAGACATAGACGGACATCTTTCTTTAAGGAAGCATTGTCCCATTCCTCACCTATTGGTACGTTTTCGCAAACCCATGGCCTGAAGTGTGTTGTGTCTCATTTGTAGAGGTGATGAGAACATCTTGTAGAAGACTTTGGATTATGCCCACCAGTCGTGCCAGCTTTGGGAAGACTTTCATGTGAGCATGTTATCAGGTCTACACATCTTGATATGAATCATTGGTTCTTAGAAAAGTCCGCTTCATGTGTAACACTTCAGAGAATGATTAGTTGATGAAGCCCCGAGGATGTTGCTCCTGAGACCGTTGTTGGTGCTGAGACCATGAATGATTACGCTCCGAGAGATTCTTGTCGATGCTGAAATCATGGATGGTGTTCCTCTAGAGATTATTGTTGATGCTTGATACCATGGTTGAAGTAGCTCCAAAGACCGAAAAGGCTAGAACCATGATTATAGATATAATCTTTGCTCCTTCATCCAAAGGAGCCTTTTACATTCACGAACTAGTTGATGAGTTGAGCATCACTAAGATGAAGGTGTACTGAGAGTTCAACCTGAATGCTCCTGAAAGAATAACTTTACCAGGAACTGGCTTTGTCAGTGAGTCGATGTTATTGCAGTAGATAGCATCAGCAGTTTTCATACTGGAAGTGATTGGTGAAGAAAGAAAGTTCCTCAATCATGCAGGAACTTGTGATGTAGAGAAATCCCGTTGATGAAGTTTCATGGAATCACCTCAGGTTGCCCAGTGTATGTTGAAGGAGTTAGTGTCATCCATGTATGAATGATGTTGCATATGCTTCAGAAATCTTATCATGGGATAATGGAGACTTATCGATTGTAGTTTAGTTACACTTTGATCGTCTTTGGTGTTGAATCAATATGTCATCGTCGAGATATTTGTGTTGTACTCTTTGATTGGGAGTACAATTTTATGGCTTCTTAGATGCTTGAGCGTTGAAGAGTATATTCCTTAAGCATCGAATGTCTTAGGGGTTTGATCATCTCGGCCCTGGAGTATCTTCTGTTGATTCAGCATCCCTTTCATTGCGGTAGTGGGATTCGACACTTGTGCAGACATCAGAGCTTTCTGATTTTGTGGAACACATGGACTTGCACGAGAAACGCCCAAAGTGTTCTTTTCCATGTTTGGACATCAGTAATGAATGTTTCATTGCTTTATTCGGAGAAACGTCAGATTCAACCACTTGGTAAAATACTAATGCGGTGAAGCTACCATTCATAACGTCTTGTAGAGTTGCTAGCATAATTAAGTCCCCATGCTAGGATAGCATGTGGGGAAATAAATGACATAGATATGGAATGAGACTTTCCTGAGTGCGGAACCTCTTGATGAATGTCTATGCATCTTTTACAGGTTCTTGCTTCAACCTCGTTAAAGTTTGAAATTCCTCAAAGTACTCTGATGATGGAATGTCCGTCAAATCTTCTGGATCAGAACTTTTTTCGTTGGAGAGATGTGTAACAAAAGGCGCTTTGTAAGTACCCATGTTTTTAGCGTGGATCCACTCTCGTATGAAGGACATGTCATATCCTGGATCTTCCTGATTATGTGAAACTTGGTTTCTGTCCAGGTTGAACTTATGTTCACTTTGAGAGTGATGTAGCCATAAGTATTTCCGAGCGCTCCTTCAAGGTCTCTGATTGAGATGGGAGCATGAGTAGCTTCTTGTTGAGTGATGCATGTGGATCCGATGGTTTTCAGTGGAATGTTGTTGATGGTGGTGTGATAGGTGTCTAAAACACCTAATTTACTATCTAGTAGTTACGCTTTCTTTGCTATTTTTCTTGTGAATTATGTATTTTACGCTTGTTTTGAGTTTTATAGCTACTCTGGAGTCGCACGGACGAAAAGATGGAGAAACCACCCAATTGGAGCCAAAAGGGTAAAATTGTCATTTTATGGGCGAACACTATCTGGAGCCCAGCCAAGGTTAAGGGGCAACTCTATTGGGAGGAGTACTAAATAGAGCCAGCTGTGGTTAAGGGGTTGCCAGATGGGTGGCCCTTATCCAGAAGATGGGTGTGCTGTTAGCACCCTAATCCTCTTTTACCTAAATCGAGAGGTGTTTCTTTCATTCACCTCATTTTTGTTCTACCTGAAGATAAGAGAGAAAAGCAGCAGTTGCTGCCATTAAATCGAGAGACCAGATCGAGCTGCTGATTAAAAATTGAAGATCGAGAAAGTATGGCACTGAAGATGTTTCCGTGATGAATTTGAGCTGAGATGGAGAAGGAATTAGCAGTCCGTTGGTGGTCATTGTTATCTGATGCTGCCAAGAAGAATCAGAAGATGTTATTGATTGTGGATTGAGTTAAGGGGAATCTAAGGTTTGAGAAGAATACTCTCAGATTTAAGAATACGGATCGTGGAACCAAGTCGGTGATGATTCTGAAAAGATGGGTTTTGGTTGAATTGAAGAAGAGACGAGAGGGAATGAAGATTTGAGATGTTGAGTGGTTGATTGTCATGGGTTGCTGCCATACAGGGAGAGAAGGGTGTTGCTCAGGAAGCTGCATAAGTTGGGTTTGATTCCAATGGATGGTTTCTGATGGAAGAATTGGTTGCGGTGAAGAGTTACATGAATGAGAAGAATTGATGGGTCTGTGGTGTATGATTCAGATGGAGGCATTCTTGCAGTTTGAATGGTGAATTACAGGTTTGAGGGAATGCTGATGCTGTTTAGTTATGCAGCAAGGAATCGATGATGGATTGAGGCTGGAATTTGATGTTTGCATCAGTTGTGGATGCAATGGTTCTGTGTTGAATTGCAAAAGAAGATAGAAATGGAAATTGACAGTGCAGGGGAAATGGGAGATTGCAGGTGAGATTATGGAGTTGTTGAAGTCTGGAAGTTTGATGATGTTGAGCCATAGTGCAAGACTCAGGCTATGGGTATTTGGTGGCTTTACCTGAGCCAGATGGTGTTGCAGTACAAGCACAGTTGCTGGCATGAGAGGAATGTTAAGATGTGTTGCTACAAGCACAGGCCTGGTGCAAGACAGCAAGGGTTGAGCTCATGGTGTTGTTGTTTTCTTTGAGCTGAGTTGCAGAAAATGGTGGAATGTGGCTCGGATGATGTTACAGGGAATGACAAATGAAGTCTGTGTGTGCAGTCGAGCTGGGGAACGGATGCTCGTTAGCTGAGCTGGTGCAGACTGAGTTACAGGGATTCAATGGAGAGCAGGCAGCTGGAGTTGTGGTTCAGCAGATGGGTTGTGGCTCTGAGATTGGAGGAGTGCTGGAGGCGATTCTTATGTTGCAGCCTGTGATTGGTTGTGCTAGTGACGATGTCGTTGAATTTGCAGTGGTGAATGTATGGCATTAGGATTGAGTGAAGCTTTGTGACTTGTGGCAGGTTGCAGCTGGTGTGATGTACAAGTTTTGTAGCTGCGGTTGGAGCTGCTACTGTGACAGATACATGAGATGGATGGAGTTGAGGCTGTAGATTGGTTGGGACTGTCGTTTGTGTGCAGGTGCAGAATGGATGTGACAGGTTGAGTTGAGCTGGCGCTGCTGTTGTGATGATTTGAGACAGGGAATGCTTGGTGCTGCTGTGAGGTTTAGATGGATATTAAAAATGGGCTGAGCTGTTACTGAGGTGGAATTGCAGTTATGAAGCCGCAGAATGAAATTACAGCAGGATGCTTCTATGGGTAGAGTTGTGGCTGCAATGTCAGATGGTGTTAATGGGAAGTTAGAAGAGGCTGTGGTGCTGTGTAATGTTGTTTGAGATGAAACTGGTGTTGATTATTGCTCATGAGGGTGCAGGCAAGAAACTGCAAATGGAGCTTGTGTTGGCTGAAATGCAGGACTGGTGATGGATGAAGTTGGTAGCCCAGGGCCATCATGGCTGAAGTAAACTGATGAAGCACCATCTTGGTGCAGCACAATTTTGTCCTGAGCAAAGCTGCAACTGCTTTGGCCTAGGATCAAGTCAGATGAGTTAGCCCATGACTCAGACCTGACTCTCTGACTAGAACCAGCTAGCCCGGTTTGACTCACTTGACCCAGCTAACCCGGTTTGACTCACTTGACCGAGTTGACTCGACCGTTTTGACCCGTTGACCGGTGGCCGGGTGGACTTTGCCGGTCACCTGAGATACTTTCCGGCGACTTTTCCGGCCAAGTTCCGGCCACAATACCAGTTTTCCGGCGACGTTTTTGGACATAATTTTCTCACACATGGGCTTGGGGGACTTCTATCTTTTGGACCTTTGAAGATTAGACCTAATTTTGGAAACAAGAGAGTTATTTAAAGGAAAGACTTCTACAACTTTTGGGATATCTTTTATTATCTATTATCTTGGATATTATTATCTTTTTGCCTCTACTTTGTTTTCTAGGGTTTAGAACCATGAAGTCTTTTCTCTTTCTTCTTGTTATGAACTCCATGAATATGAGCTAGAGTTTTATTATTGGTTATGGAATAAATTGGATTTCCAAACATGGGTTTTTGTGCAATAAATTAGTTTTGTCTTCATATTATCGTTTATGATTCACCATCAATATTGTTACATGAGTTGAATGCTATTTAGTCGAGTCGCGAATCGATTGAGTTTGTTTTCATCTCTCTTGCTAGATTAGGGTTTATTATACGCAAAAGTGATAGATTCCTGATTACAAGTAGCATAATTGTGATTATTGCTTGTAGTGATACATCCTAATAGTCATATGTGAACCATAACCTTTGTTAAATCGGATTAGTGCGCTTTCCACGTTCGATTGCTTTGATTGGCCTGATTTCATAGAACCTAATGCATCTAGGGAATTAAACTTGATTAGTGCTTTTACATGTTAGGTTGTTCCTTTAGGTAGAATTCATATTCGCATCTTTTAATGTGTTTGTTGATGACAAGAGGAGATTAGCGGGATATTCTTGCGATCAAGGTATTCTAGGGCCTTTGATAAAAGTTGAGATTAAAATATCAATTCTAGTTATTGTGTTGAAAACATGTTTGTGAATGAAAACGAAATCCATGACCAATACTTTCACATCCTTGATTTTATTTGTTTACCTTTATTGTTTGCTTTTATTTAGTTTTAATTTCATAAAAATCACAAAACTACCGGTGTTATTTATAGGGAACCGAAACAATTTGACAACCTAGACCTCTCTGTGGGATCGATCCTTTCTTGCCCTTGCTATATTTATATTTTGAGTAGTAAGAAAGTGTAATTTATTTTTGACGCTTACGACCGCGATCAAATTTTGGCGCCGTTGATCACTTGTTTTTGGTTTCTTATTTTTTGTTTTGTTTTTAGTTTTTGTTTTATTTTTCTTATTTTCTGGGTTTTAACCTTGGTTTGAGAATTTTATTTCAGGTGCTTGTTTCTCATGGAAGGAGCATACTACATGGATGGATACGGTTTTCAACAACCTCAACAATATGATAACTACCAATTCCATGGGTATAATCAAAACCAATTCATTGGTTATGACCAATATTCCATGGAACCTTATGGTTTTCCTCAACAACCTTATGGCGGGTATGTGTGTGAACAACCACAAGGATGGGAGGATTCTTATGCTCGTGAACAAAAAGTCTCTAACTTTATAGATCAAGTTTCCAACTTTTTACAAGAGGAATTTCAAAAAGCAAAAGAGAATACAAACGAGCAACTCCAAGAACTTCGTGAAGGTATTACTAGCTTGCGAAGAGGCATTGATCAGTGCAAGGAAGATATGGATAATTCTAATGTGCATATGGTTTGTGATGAATATTTGATTGATGCTAATGTTGAAAAAGGGCAATCCTTGGGCACTTTCGTTGATAATTGTGTAGTTAACTCAACTCTTGATCGTAGTAATGATCATTCACCTATTCAAAAAGATGAGTTCGAGATTAGCAACACTAAATTCAGCGAGGACCAATCTTATGTTGACTATGATAGTGACGGTGATTATGATATATTGCTTGAAACAACTCATGGTGACATCCCCGAAGAGTGTACAATGGAGTCTTTTTGGGATCAAGATGAAGACGAAGAGGAATATGTCGACACTTGTGTAGATTACTCGAGCATTGATCTTAATAATGATCAAGAGCCTATTCAAAGGGTGGAGCTTGAGGATGATGCATTTTCGAGTGTTCTAAAAAAGTTTCTTATAATAAAATTTGGATCCGCAAAAGAGTATGTGCCTTACAACAAAAAGGAGTGTGTTGAGAATGAGACCGTTATGACCAATATTGTGGAAGACCCAATTGAGCTTGCATATGATTATAATGATGATGTTAATGTCGAAACTTTGGTTAAGACAGAAACGGATGAAGAATGGTTGCAAAGTTTGATAGAGGACCATGATATACATGAGGTGAATTATTCACTTGAGTTTTTCAAGGATGAAGAGGATTCCGTAATACAAGAGATTGTGCAAGGTTTGTCTAACCCGTTGCCTATTGTTTCTTCTCCTTTACCTCTTATTGGTTTGAATGTATGTGCTTCGGGAGTATTGTTGAATGACTTTATTTCTCGTTTTCCGCCATTAGAGATACTCGATTCTCATACTATGCAGGTTATGGAACAACAAACCGCGGTAGTCCCCGACTTCTATATTCTTTATACACTTCCAAGTGTGGACAAGAATAAGTGTGGGGGAAGCTTTTATCGGTTAATAGCTTCATTTCTGTTTTATATTACTAATATTTGTGTGAAGCTAGGGTTTGCAAAACAGGTTTTATGGAAGGATCCCCAACTTTTCCGATTGTTGGTATATGGACGATAACAAAAGAGTCGGGATGACGACTTTAAACCAAGCGCTAAATGGGAGGCAACCCATAGGTTTTGTATTTTAGTCCCTTTTATTTTTTGTTTTTATTGTTTTCATATCATATTTGCATCCCCATGTTTAATTTCATTGAGTCCGGAATTTATCTTAGAAGAGAATTATGACGAATACCTTTTCGTCAGAAAAATTCAGACTGCACGTAGTTCAGTCCAGAGACCATAACTGTCAGACCGTTTATCGAAACACTGTGCCCTTTTGACACTTTGTAGAAAACACGTAGATGAACAACTTTTGTGAAATGGAGTTTTCCAAATTCCTTACCAATTTGTACAGTTTTTGCGTTTTATCTGCTGTTACGTCAGAATTCAGAATTTTCGGTTTTACACATTGAGGACAATGTGAAGTTTAAGTGTGGGGGAAGTCTTTTGCATATAGAGTTTTTAGCCTTTTTGAGTCAAAATTTTCAATTTTTTTGTATATATTTGAATAAAACTCCAACTTGTGGTTAGTTTAGAGTCACATAGTATACATGTCGCTAAGATTACATCGAGAATCTCATAAGAGTGACTGAACTTAGTGATGATAGAGAACATGATCGGGTTTCTTACTTGTATGAGAGTTAAAGTTGGATTTAACCATGCCAGTGGCAAATAAGGTGCAGACTGAATTCGGTATTAGAGTAGTGGTCCCCTATAGTGGAGACTACCCATGTTACATAATGTGAGGCACCGACCTTCAATTCTTTGTACCTGTCTAAATTTGTGCTTTTTGAGTGTGTGTCACCGTACGTAAATTCCGGGAAGAATGGTGAGCTGCCCAACCTCCCACCATAGAAGCACTATTTTGATCTCTTGAGTGCTATTTTTATCAACCATGTTGGTGACATCGAATTGCTAACTTACATACCACTTGTGATCTTGTTCGCAGTTAGCACCATCCACCTTATCTCTCTCTACACCAACAGGTCCATAGAAACACCATCATCATCAACAAGAGGAGCATCACAAAATTCGAAGGAAAGTTGAATACGTTCGAGGTTTACAAGCAACAGTACAGAAATGGGCAGATTTCAGATTTAAGTAAAGCAACAAAACAGGGAGCAAAATTTTTATAAGTTGAAGACTATTATACAAGAGTGGAAATTATTAAGGATGAGAATTCGAGAAGTCTATGATATCAAAACATATAAGTTGTGAAGAATCAAGCGGTAAAGTACTTACACCATGGCATTGTACTTACATTTTTTATTGTTTTTTGTATTTTATTTTTCTCTTGTCTTAAAAAAAAAAAAAAAAAAAAAAAAAAAAAAAAAAAAAAAAAAAAAAAAAAAAAAAAAAAAAAGAGACAAGAGAAAATGTTTAGGTTTGTTAATAGTTTTTTTTTATTTTGTTTTATTTTTATTTTGTATTTGTTTTATTTCTTAAAAAAAAAAAAAAAAAAAAAAAAAAAAAAAAAAAAAAAAAAAAAAAAAGAAAAAAAAAAAAAAAAAAAAAAAAAAATTTGGGTTTGTATAGTTTGTTTTTAGTTTTGTATTCTTTCAATAAAGCCTATGGAAAGAAGGAATATCTATAATGAAGTTTCAAGCGACAAGGAATTTGAGGAACGAATCATATTGTCAAGATTCTACGAAGTTCAAGAGTTATCATCAAGAGTTGAAGACCGAAGACGAAGATGAAGACACCGATAGAAGACCGAAGACGTTTCTATGGATGCTGTGAGAGTGGTGCTAGCTGCACGCCGAACGGATACACGGTAAGTAAGCATATTCCCACCTTCGTTAAATGGTTGATTTCCTTTCGAAGAGATCGTCAGAAAAATGGGTTTTCAAAAATATATAAAAGATGTGGGTTTTCAAAATATTTCGGAGGGTTTTGCCTTCCTACCATTCAACGTGTCTCAGGATTCTCTCTTCATTCCTACCTGGACACATGTGTGACCCATAAAGAGCTGTTTATTATTGAGAGCAATATCATAAAACCCTTTCTTGTGAGGCAGAGTCGAGACTTTTGATCACTCCGAACCCGAATTTCTTTCGAGAAGGGATGGTTATTTCTCTCTCAACTTTTAAGAATGAGATTGTGTTCATTTATGTGTCTAACTTCTTATGACTAGTGTGCAGAATCTCTATGTCTTCTTAGCGCGTTGGATGCTATCATTACGGAGAACTAGTAAGTTGGAAAAATAGGTTTTGTGGGTATATCTCTAGTAAACCCTCACGAGACTATAACTCGTCCACTAGGGACACCTAGTGGTTTAAAGGCTTGTTATTTATGCTAAAAGTGACCGTAGCCTCGACGACACGGAGTTGTATGTATGTTTTAGAATAAGTTTTGTTTTGTTTGATTTGCTCGAGGACTAGCAAAGTCTAAGTGTGGGGGAATCTGATAGGTGTCTAAAACACCTAATTTACTATCTAGTAGTTACGCTTTCTTCGATATTTTTCTTGTGAATTATGTATTTTACGCTTGTTTTGAGTTTTATAGCTACTCTGGAGTCGCACGGACGAAAAGATGGAGAAACCACCCAATTGGAGCCAAAAGGGTAAAATTGTCATTTCATGGGCGAACACTATCTGGAGCCCAGCCAAGGTTAAGGGGCAACTCTATTGGGAGGAGTACTAAATAGAGCCAGCTGTGGTTAAGGGGTTGCCAGATGGGTGGCCCTTATCCAGAAGATGGGTGTGCTGTTAGCACCCTAATCCTCTTTTACCCAAAATCGAGAGGTGTTTCTTTCATTCACCTCATTTTTGTTCTACCTGAAGATAAGAGAGAAAAAGCAAAGCGATTCTTTGCCATTAAATCGAGAGACCGGATCGAGTCACGATTAAAAATTGAAGATCGAGAAAGTATGGCACCAAGATGTTTCCGTGATGAATTTGAGCCGAGATGGAGAAGGAATTAGCAAATCCGTTGGTGGTCATTTGTTATCTGATGCTGCCAAGAAGAATCAGAAGATGTTATTGATTGTGGATTGAGTTAAGGGGAATCTAGGGTTTGAGAAGAATACTCTCAGATTTAAGAATACGGATCGTGGAACCAAGTCGGTGATGATTCTGAAAAGATGGGTTTTGGTTGAATTGAAGAAGAGACGAGAGGGAATGAAGATTTGAGATGTTGAGTGGTTGATTGTCATGGGTTGCTGCCATACAGGGAGAGAAGGGTGTTGCTCAGGAAGCTGCAGAAGTTGGGTTTGATTCCAATGGATGGTTTCTGATGGAAGAATTGGTTGCGGTGAAGAGTTACAAGAATGAGAAGAACTGATGGGTCTGTGGTGTATGATTCAGATGGAGGCATTCTTGCAGTTTGAATGGTGAATTACGAGTTTGAGGGAATGCTTTGATGTTGTTTAGTTATGCAACAAGGAATCGATGATGGATTGAGGTCGGAATTTGATGTTGGCATCGATTGTGGATGCAATGGTTCTCATGTTGAATTGCAAAAGAAGATAGAAATGGAAATTGACAGTGGGGAAATGGGAGATTGCGGGTGAGATTATGGAGTTGTTGAAGTCCGGAAGTTTGATCTTTGTTGAGCCATAGTGCAAGACTCAGGCTATGGGTATTTGGTGGCTTTACCTGAGCCAGATGGTGTTGCAGTACAAGCACAGTTGCTGGCATGAGAGGAATGTTAAGATGTGTTGCTACAAGCACGGGCCCAGTGCAAGACAAACAAGGGTTGAGCTCATGGTGTTCTTTGTTTTCTTTGAGCTGAGTTGCAGAAAATGGTGGAATGTGGCTCGGATGATGTTACAGGGAATGACAAATGAAGTCTGTGTGTGCAGTCGAGCTGGGGAACGGATGCTCGTTAGCTGAGCTGGTGCAGACTGAGTTACAGGGATTCAATGGAGAGCAGGCAGCTGGAGTTGTGGTTCAGCAGATGGGTTGTGGCTCTGAGATTGGAGGAGTGCTGGAGGCGATTCTTATGTTGCAGCCTGTGATTGGTTGTGCTAGTGACGATGTCGTTGAATTTGCAGTGGTGAATGTATGGCATTAGGATTGAGTGAAGCTTTGTGGTTAGCTAGCTGTGACTTGTGGCAGGTTGCAGCTGGTGTGATGTACAAGTTTTGTAGCTGCGGTTGGAGCTGCTACTGTGACAGATACATGAGATGGATGGAGTTGAGGCTGTAGATTGGTTGGGACTGTCGTTTGTGTGCAGGTGCAGAATGGATGTGACAGGTTGAGTTGAGCTGGCGCTGCTGTTGTGATGATTTGAGACAGGGAATGCTTGGTGCTGCTGTGAGGTTTAGATGGATATTAAAAATGGGCTGAGCTGTTACTGAGGTGGAATTGCAGTTATGAAGCTGCAGAATGAAATTATAGCAGGATGCTTCTATGGGTAGAGTTGTGGCTGCAATGCCAGATGGTGTTAATGGGAAGTTAGAAGAGGTCATGTGGTCTTTGTGTAATGTTGTTTGAGATGAAACTGGTGTTGATTATTGCTCATGAGGGTGCGGGCAAGAAACGCAAATGGAGCTTGTGTTGGCTGAAATGCGGGACTAGTGATGGATGCGGTTGGTAGCCCAGGGGCCATCATGGTCAAATTAAACCGATGAAGCACCATCTTGGTGCAAAGAAATTTTGTCTGAGCAAAAGCCGCAAATCGCTTTGGCCTAGGATCAAGTCAGATGAGTTAGCCCATGACTCAGACCTGACTCTCTGACTAGAACCAGCTAGCCCGGTTTGACTCACTTGACCCAGCTAACCCGGTTTGACTCACTTGACCGAGTTGACTCGACCGTTTTGACCCGTTGACCGGTGACCGGGTGGACTTTGCCGGTCACCTGAGATACTTTCCGGCGACTTTTCCGGCCAAGTTCCGGCCACAATACCAGTTTTCCGGCGACGTTTTTGGACATAATTTTCTCACACATGGGCTTGGGGGACTTCTATCTTTTGGACCTTTGAAGATTAGACCTAATTTTGGAAACAAGAGAGTTATTTAAAGGAAAGACTTCTACAACTTTTGGGATATCTTTTATTATCTATTATCTTGGATATTATTATCTTTTTGCCTCTACTTTGTTTTCTAGGGTTTAGAACCATGAAGTCTTTTCTCTTTCTTCTTGTTATGAACTCCATGAATATGAGCTAGAGTTTTATTATTGGTTATGGAATAAATTGGATTTCCAAACATGGGTTTTTGTGCAATAAATTAGTTTTGTCTTCATATTATCGTTTATGATTCACCATCAATATTGTTACATGAGTTGAATGCTATTTAGTCGAGTCGCGAATCGATTGAGTTTGTTTTCATCTCTCTTGCTAGATTAGGGTTTATTATACGCAAAAGTGATAGATTCCTGATTACAAGTAGCATAATTGTGATTATTGCTTGTAGTGATACATCCTAATAGTCATATGTGAACCATAACCTTTGTTAAATCGGATTAGTGCGCTTTCCACGTTCGATTGCTTTGATTGGCCTGATTTCATAGAACCTAATGCATCTAGGGAATTAAACTTGATTAGTGCTTTTACACGTTAGGTTGTTCCTTTAGGTAGAATTCATATTCGCATCTTTTAATGTGTTTGTTGATGACAAGAGGAGATTAGCGGGATATTCTTGCGATCAAGGTATTCTAGGGCCTTTGATAAAAGTTGAGATTAAAATATCAATTCTAGTTATTGTGTTGAAAACATGTTTGTGAATGAAAACGAAATCCATGACCAATACTTTCACATCCTTGATTTTATTTGTTTACCTTTATTGTTTGCTTTTATTTAGTTTTAATTTCATAAAAATCACAAAACTACCGGTGTTATTTATAGGGAACCGAAACAATTTGACAACCTAGACCTCTCTGTGGGATCGATCCTTTCTTGCCCTTGCTATATTTATATTTTGAGTAGTAAGAAAGTGTAATTTATTTTTGACGCTTACGACCGCGATCATGGTGCCAGCATCGATCAACGTTCTTCCAAATTCGTTTCTTCTGACTGTGGTAAGCAGTCTCCAGTCGTACATCTCTTGGTCTGTGGCTGGAGGCTCAAGAATTATTTCCGGAATGGACTTATTGACACAATGTGGTTCAGTGTTGTGAACATGTCTCTCCTTTATGCCTTCTATAGATAGAGCAATTCACGTTCGACCAAGGATTGAACCGCCTTTTTGATAGGTTGTTCAGAGAGTGTAAAGGTTCTGACTGGGAGAGGATTCTTGTGTACTCCTTCAGTCCCCAGTTGAAGCTATTGTGGATCAACCTTCTCTTTGAAAATGTGCTTCAAAACTGCGCAGTTTCCTTGTGGGATGATTGACGAACCCGTGGAAGCGAGATGAACGAGGACTTTCCATGTCTTCTTCAGTTGGTTCTTTCTTGACATATGGCAACTTGATTGCACCATCTTGGACCCAGACATCCAGGAGTTCGATCACCTCTTCCATGGAAAAAGGAAAGTCAGGTGCTTCTTGAACAAGAACTCTTGTGCGTTGGTCAGAGGCTTGCGCATCTTGCTTATCCTTGCTTTGTGCCTTTGAACGAGCTGAGGTATGCTTGCGCGGCAGTTTGGCTTTCCGTTTGCTCCCTTCTGCAACAGTGTTTGTGGAAGGATTTAGGTTTTACTGCTTCTTGATCAGACGTCTGCTACTTTGAGTGTCTCACGGTTCTTCATAGCTTTTGTTCTTTCCAGTAAAGCGGGCGCAGTAGTTGCCGATCTCTTCGCCGCTTCATGAAGCTCTGAGAAGGTCTAGAAATGAAGATTTTCCAATAAAGCTCTGTAGATCGGGATCATGCTGTTGATACACAAGTCTACCAGTTGCTGCTCCGTGACGTTTGGATCATGACAGTCCAGGGCTTGGACTCTGAATCTTTTCACGTAGTCATTGGGATGTTCATTGTTCCTCTGAAACATTCTTCCAAGATCAGAGAGAGTAATTTTCTCTGACACAAAGAAGTACTTTCTGTAGAAGGCGTTAATCATTTCTCCCCAATTATTGATAGTTCTTGGTGCGATGTTGTTGTACCAGGTGTATGCCCTTTTGGAAGAGGAATCCTTTGCGTAGCAGCAGGGTACGGAGGCTGGTGACGATGGACATGTGATGTCTTGTCTTTTCCACGGTTCTCCAAGATGCGTTCCAAATCTTCCCGAGTAATGAAATTTGATGATTCCTTTGTTGATGGATCGTCTGCAGCTTTGAAGACTTTGTTTCCATCCAATGTATGAATTGAAACTACTTCAGGATCAGCATCTGGAGATGTCTCTTTTTCTTTTCCCTTTTCTTGAGTCTTCTCTAACATCTTGTCAATAAGATTTTTGAGATAATTACACAGCTCCTTCTGTGTAGCAGCCATGTCAGTCTGATTCTTGGCAAAAGTCTCTTGCACTTTGATGAGATCAGCAATGGTAGGTGGTGGGTTTCCTCTGACTTCTTCAGGGTGTCGGACGGATAGAGGATGACCTTCCGTGTTAGTGTGAGGAGGAGTAATATCACCACCGCCATTGTTAGAGGCTGGAATTATTTCCAGAATATCCTCATCGTTGTTGTTGTTGTTGCTAGTGCTAGCGTCGTTTGCATTGGAACCTGTAACTAACCCAGACCCAAGACCAGCCATCTTGTTAAACCGTGAGATTGCAACCGAGAGATTAATCTCCCACTGTGGTCGCCAATTTGTAGATGGGGAAAAACGATTTGTTGGTTTTACGAAATTGAGGAGACGTCCGTGTGGAGACTCCTTGAACCAAGCGAAATGTTGAACCTCACACAGATGCACTGCAAGAAGGGAGTGCTTTAAGTTCGAGAGATCAATATGTAGGACTCCGGCCTAAACCAAGAACAATGGCCATTCCAGAGTCAATTCGGTCACAAGAGAGGATGGGTTGATTTGTAGGAGGGAAGCTGAGAAATGTGTGAGATCAATGGTGATATGAGATTGTAGGTGTGTTGTGAATTCAGCGTAAGAGCGCTCTGAATGATTGAATTTTGCTCAATTGAGAGTGAATGCTCAGACGATGAGTTCGTGTAGACGAAAGATTGTCTGTATGAACTTGCCAAGAATTCCTTATTTAGACGAATGTTCGAATCTTGTCCTTTCAATCAGGATTCAGAGACATTTTATAATGCCGGAGTTGAAAACACCATGATCCCATGAAGTGTGACAGTTTGCTGGAATCAGAGAGTGGGGAAGTGGGAAATCGTGTTAAAACCAGTTGCTCATCGTGCGTAGACTTGGTTGATTTTCCACCCACTACTTTGCTGACTCTTTTAACTGATTGCACGACTTGCTCACATTCTCATCGTGGGTGAACACATGTGCCGTAGACCGCCAGACCAAAACCCTAGTTAATATCCCCCCATGTGACACGATTGAAATCTCGTGATTTGTGAAGTCAGTTGCTGACTTTATGGGATGATGAGTCCATGTATTGCTGAGTTGAACATGATTTGCAAATGTTCTGAAACTCATGAATTAAATATGTCTGCTGAGACGAGGTATTATTATGTTGATTACGAGCAAGCTGTGTTGCTGAATTATTGAATATTGATAGTTGAACCAATATTCTTGAATCTGAGCAAATATTGCTGATTTGGGCAAATATTGCCGGTTTGAGCGAATTTTGCTCATTCGATGGATTGTTGGTAGCAGGACCAAAATAAATATTAATTTAAGATACTGACTGCTGGGTCGAGTAAAATAAATAAAAACGTTGATCATGGAATCAACATAAAATTATCAGAGTATTTGAATCTGCTCAGAATCATGTTTCTGCAGAGCTCTGGATTCAAAACCCTAATTTTATCGAAATGATCATTTATTGCAAATTAATCTGCAGAGTGAAGCAGGGACCGACTACATGGGATGACGAGTCCACCATGTACGCCCAGATGCTCGAACGAGCAAAATACCAAAGTCTCTTGAGGACCAGTTGGTGAAAGAATGATTAAATGCTGGTTTAATCATTTATTGAAATAATGCTCGTGTGAGCGACAAATAACAAAACTTATCCATGAAGAGATGAGGAACCGACCAGGAGGTCATGAGACCGGCTCTTGGTGGTTGTGGGACCAATGGATGGTCGTTCAAGCAAACTCTTAATTGTTTGGAAGAAGTTTGAACCTAATATGAGCAATTGAGCAAATTAGGTTAAAATCATTAAAACATGTGGGACCGGCTGTTTGCAGGCCTTAGAGCCACCCTTGGTCGGTCAAGGGGATGTGCTCGTGTCACCATAGTGTCTGTGTCTTAGTCCTGAGAGTTTCAATATTTTCCGATGCGCATTTGAGTAACATTCTGAGAAAATATGCAGAATCCAGGGTTTTGCTGAAACTAGGAAAAATACATGAGATGATGAAAATGATAAATAAAACAGGGAATTGCAAGGTGTGGGACCGACCACGGCTAGGGCATGGTCGGCCGGTTGACAAGCACGGTCCCACACTTTCCCAGTTTTATGTAATTTTATGTACTTTCTCTGATTTGAGGGAAATTCCATGAAACTGGAGAGTTTTATGAAATTAGGGAACTTCCATGAGATGAGGGAGATAAAATAATAAAATAGGGAATAATTGAGTGTGAGACCGGCAATGGCCAAGGCATGGCCGGCCGGCCAACGGGCACGGTCCCAGGGCACTCTTCCCAATTTTATGTAATTTTTTATGATTTTAGGGAATTTTCATAAAATCAAAGAGATTTATTGAAACCAAGGTATTTTTGTTGAAATCAGGGAGTTTTCATGGAATCAGGAAAACAAAACAACAAACAATAATAAAATAATAGACGTGTGGGACCGGCTAGGGCATGGCCGGCCGGCTAGAGCCCGGTCCCACGAGTTTTCCTAATTTTATAATATTTTTCATGATTTTAGAGAAAATTCATATAATTAGGGAATTTTCATGGTTTTAGGGAAAATTCATGAAATCAGAGAATTTTCATAATTTGAGAGAAATAATAAAACAATGGGATGTGAGGTGTGGGACCGGCTACGGCTAGGGCATGGCCGGCCGGCTGATGCTCGGTCCAGCAACACCTTTCCCTAATTTTATCATTTCTTTGATAAAATCATGAGATTAGAGAATTTCCTTGAAACGAAGGAGATTTGCTCGAACGAGAGAATTTTCACGAGATCAGGGAAAAATAATAAAATATGACAAAATATAAAATTGGGCGCGGGACTGGTCATGGTATGACCGGCCAGCTGATGAGCCCAGTCCCCTGGCGCCTTTGTTAATATTTTATTATTATTATTTTTCCTTCCTATTTTGCATAGGTTCATCGTTCATTCATATTTTTGAAATCCTCGTTTGCGCATTCAAATGCTGGTATGTGCATTATTGCTAAGTACACTTGCACCATTTTAGTCAGGGCTTATTCGATGCTCAGATGCCTGTCTCGTTGAATATTTATCACTAACCTGTGGAATTCTGCAGGGAAGAACCACGAATTGAAGTGACGAAATATAACGAAGAATCGTAGAATATTGCTGGATATTCAGGCGATTAGAGATAATTAACTGATGGCTTTATACTAGCAGGGTTTCCTATCTAGTATTATTAATTATCTGAGGGTTGAGCAATATGAACTTGCTGGAGTGTCATATTCCTCTTGTACAGTCAGGGAAAACCTGGTTGCATCCAGAAGACGTTATTGCTTTATACTAGCAGACTTGCTGTCTAGGAGCCGTCCAATCTTGCGATTCTATACAGTATGAGATGTGCCGTGGTCTCAGCTGGGAGACTACACATCTACATCTTCTCTGAGAGACTTTCTCGATCCGAGGTTTTATGGCATGAGCTTTCACGCTTAGAGACATGAGTCTCAATACTCATCCGATTGCCGGATCCGGAGTAATTACTGAAATTGCTCAGTATTCATGAGATGTGTCGTGGCCTCAGCTGGGAGACTACACATCTACATATACTCGAGAGACAGCCTTCTCGATCGAGAGATTTATGGCATGAGCTTTCATGCTTTAATGAGAGACATGGGCCTCAATACTCATCTGATTGCCGGATCCGGAGTATAGTTTTACAATTTTACCCTTTGTCGAAAATCCACCATCTGCACAAGTATGACCCTTCATGAAATTCAGTAATATGCACAACCTTTCCAAAACTCCAAGCACCTTTGAATTTTTCTTTGAGATCAGGAATAGCATACACACGACCAGAAATAAATTTGATGGCAAGACATTTTTTTCCAGTCACAATTAGATTCATTTGAAATATTGGGAAGACGAACGGATGGAAATGGATGAGGGTTGGATAGAAATGCAACCATTTTTTGAAGAATTTCTTCATGCTCAGCCATGTTGATTGCGAGTAAAACAAATTTGATATAACCACAAGATGTATGAAGGGCATGAACATAAGACAACAAAAAACAAGTATATATAGCCAGGATCAATTAGAAGATGATGATAAGCGTTATCAAAACTAAGAAGAGTATAATGAGAAATCAAAGTGGGATGGTGGCTACAAAAAAAGGCTAGTTTTAAGTGTAACAGTAAAATCCTTGAATCAAGCTAAGTAAATTAAAACAGAAAGAAATATAATCGAGAATTAAAGAAAACTCAACCTTTAACGTAGACGTAGTCAATGAAGTTATCAAGGCTCTCCACCAGATGTGACAATCATGAGTAGATAATGGGAAACTCAAGTTAAATATATCTCCAATTAACTGAAACTATGCCAGTCCCAATTCGTCACGAAAAATCAGAGTAGTATTCAAGACCAAATTGAAGGTTTAACAGAAATTGAAGGAGAAATTGGATTGAATTGATGGAAAAAAGAAACGAACAAATCTAAGGAAGAATCTCAAAGAAAAGAACAATTTTGATTTAATTCAAGACTTCCTTTTCTAAACCAAGTTATGCTAGCTTTTGTATTTAGTCAGGACTGGTACTCCTTAATCTCCCAATGTTTGTCCACTGCATCGATAGCAGTACTGCTCAACCGCATTCGTGGAGAATTCTTTTCTCCCTCTCGTGGACTAAGACAAGGGGATCCTTTATCCCCTATTATCTCTTTCTAATATGCATGGAGAATTTCTCTAGGTTACTCTTAGCAAAAGAACAAGAAAATAAAATAATTGAAATAAAAATAGCTAGACATACTCAATCTGTCAATCATCTCTTCTTCGCAGACTATTGTCTGCTTTTCACAAAAGCGAGTCTGATAAGTTGTAATAACCTGCTTAATATCATATAAAAATCGATTTAGTCTGGCTGCATGGCAGTTAATAAATTTTAACAAATCTGGGTGTTTTTCAGCGAAATACACTCAAGACATCAACGAATGATGATTAAAATCTTTAAAATAAAGAAAACAAACATTACAGACTCTTATCTAGGTGCACCACTCTTTATTGATAGATCTAAGATAAATACTTTCAATAACATAGTTCAAAAAATGGAATCCAAGGTTCTGACTTTTAATGGTACCACTTTGAATCAGGTGAGTAGGTTTATGATAAATAAATCAGTTTTAACTAGTCTGTCAGTTTATCAAATGGGTTGTTTTCTACTGCCCAAAAAGATTACTAAAAGGATAAACGCAATCCAAATAGACTTTTGGTGGGAAAGGAAAAACATAAAGGTTACTGCCTAAAAGGTTTTGATTTCCTGTTGAATCCTTTAGTTATGGGAGGACTAGGTTTCAAAGATGCAAATAAAATGAATCTGGCTATGATAGCCAAACTAGCTTGGAGATTAGCTTCACAACCTAAGACACTGTGCGCTAGTATTCTAAAAGACAAATACTTCATAAATACAATGATTTTTCATACTAAAAAGCACTATAATGAAACCTGGATTTGGAAATGCATTAAGCAGGGAATGTCAATCATACACAAATTCAGTTGTTGGGAAGTAGGAAATAGCAAAACAATTAATATTTGGACAGGCATTTGGTTCCCAAACTTAGACGAGAATCTTGAAACACATTATGGTTCAATCGTAAATTCTTTAACACTTATAGCCGAGTTAATCGACTCAGATACACAAAAGTGGAATTCAGACAAAGTTATAAATAACTTTTCTTCAAACATTTCAAAAAAAAAATTAAAGATCAAACTCTTTCCAGACGCAAAGGGAAAATGAAAGAAGACATCTTACAATGGCTTTTAACAAAAAATGGTAATTTCACTGTGAAATCGATATATGATTAAATGGAAAACAATGTTCTGAATCAGTCTACTAAGGCCAATGTTGCTTTTGGAAGTTGAATATATCACAGAGAATCAAGATTTTCTTGTGGAAATGAATTCGCAATGCGTTACCAATTAGGAAACTACTGGGTCAATATCGATTAGGAAACTACTGGGTCAATATCGAGAAAATATTACTTTACACTGCATTTTCTGTAATAATCCCTCTGAGTCTTTGAAACATCTTTTTTTTTTTAATGTACTTACGCAAAATCAGTTTGGATGCTACCACCGTTCGCAGGTCTGAATTTCAATCTTAACTCAGATCTCCCTTTCATGAATATATACTCTAACTGGATTGCAGAAAATTCAAAAGCTAATGTGATTGAAATCACAGCCGCAAAATGTTGGATAATATGGAAGGAAAGATGTCTGAGAATCTTTCAAGGGAAATTGAAAACTAGTCTACAGACATCTTTAAAAATGCTAAGACACATTAAATTTTGGTCACCATCCTTGTTAGATACTTCTTCTGCCTTGACTTCAGGACATAAATCTGTTTTAGGAGCAACACTAAAAACTCATACAACACCGAGTACTAACGACAACAAAAAAATGGACTCCACCTGAACCAAATAAATATAAGATTAATTTTAATTCTTCATGGATAGATGGAAATAGTCTCACATGATATGGATTGATTTTACGTGCTGCAATAGGTACAACTATCCAAGCTAGATCTGGGACCATCCATGCCTCCAGCTCTGAAGAAGCAGAAGCACTGACATTGCTTGAAGCAGCAAGGTGGGGACAGGCATGGACTGTCAATTCTTATGGATTAAAGGAGTGTTTGTGGGTGAAAACCATTTCTGCTGATTTCGGTAATTTCGTGTTAGTGCGGATGAGAAACAAATCTAAACCCAAAACAATGTACTGCACAAGAGTACTTTTGATTCGAGAGATCAATCTGTACAATCCTGGCCTAAACCAAGAAATGGCCGTTCCAGGCTTGCTTCGGTCACAAAGTGAAGGAAAAGGGTTGGTCTTAGGGAGGGAAGCGAACAAAATGTTGAGGCCAGAATAGTTGATTCTGTAAGTGTGGGTGTTTTGCGAAAGTTGAACTGGCGAGCTGAATGGAAAGCTACCAGGTGATTTCTGGATGTGTATTGTTCTCCTGACCAAAACTTGTTTTTTGGTGGAAGTAGGTGAAACCTATTTATACAAGTCGTAATAAAACGTACCCTGGCCTCGTAAGAAGTGGAAGCGGTTGAGTGGTGGAAAAGTGGTAGCGGGTAACGCCTGGAATTGATGTTTCCATAATGAAGATGCGTTTCACCACTTATTTCTTGTCATTACTAACCGCCTCACCTTTATGACACTTTCTTATAACGGGCGTATTGCACGCCGCACGCTGTAAACCACCAGACCAATACCCCGATGAGCATCCCCCAGTTTGTGACATGTTTTGATGTCTCGAATATTTTCATTGGAAAACGTGTAGCATGTTGTTATGTGTGGAAAGTTAAAATAGAGAGGCTTGCCGGTTCAGTGACGACCTTCGACGGCCAAGATTTTGCATCTCGGGAGGAAGGGTGGTCGTTGATCGTGGCTACCTTTCGTTGGTAGCCAGTGGCGTGGCCGTGGTGTTGGCATGGTTTGCGCATGCCTTTGGCGCGGCCAAATTAGGGTTTGGCATAAACCTTGGAATTTGGCATTGCGACCAAAAGTTGCCACAAGTTTGGTGGCGAACTTGTACGGCTGAGATCTGCATCTCAAGAGGAAGGGTAGTCGTTGATCGTGGCTACCTTTCGTTGGTGGTCAGGGGCATGGTAGCGTGACTGGCATGGCTTGCGCATGCTTTTTGGCACGATGACCAAAGAATTGGCATCGTAGCTAATTTATGGTTTGGCAGCACAAACCAAGGGATTTGGTAGCAACTTGCCCAAATTAAGGTTTGGCGTGTTGAAACCCTAATTAGTGCGTGTAGTATGCGTGTGGCATTTTTGGCGCGTTTTGGTAAGCTAGCGTGTTTTGGGAAGCTAGCGTGTTTTGGGAAGCTAGCTTATTATAGCGACCTCTTTTGAGGCCGTAGCAGGTTTGGAGCAACCTGATTGGTCGACGGGAAGTGGGGCCAGCATGCTAGGGAGTGGCCACACTTCCAACGCGCGGTGGCGGATTTGAAGCGACCTGATTGGTCGATGGAAAGAGGGACAACATGCTAGGGCGCGGCCGTACTTTTAGTGCGCTGTGGCGGATTTGGTTGCCTAGCTTGGTTAAGCACGGTTTCGACCAACGGGGTCTAGTATACTGCGCGAGGCGCGAAACCCTAATTTGGCAAACTAGTCGGGTTTATGAGTTCTTTGTGAGTCATCACAATAATTGGCTGGATTTTGTATACTGCCACACAAAATCCTTATCTACAAAATGCAGTGTGCTTTCTGTCTGAGTATTTCGTGCAATGGCCTTAACTTTGGTACTTGGAGGTTCATGATACTCCATTGCGAGTGAACATAAATCCGTCATGCCATACCGATTTAAGGGTTCTGCTGGGGAACATAGCACAAGAAAGTACTCAGTGAGTCTAGTATTGGCGAGGTGCCAGAATTTACAAAGTTTTATGGATAGAAGTATATTGAGCGGCTCAATAAGTGTGTCAGTGGAGAGGTTAGTACTCGCAGCACCGCTTCCTTGCAGAGTGACGTCACATCTGATGCAAGGTTTTACGATTTTAACCCTAAGCTAAAAACCACCATCAATATTTAGTCCCCTGCTTAGCACGTAACAATGGCATTGTTGCGGGGTAAGCATGAGATGGTGACAAGCGAGAGTAAGATCGAGAGAGCAATATGTGAAGAGATCGCCAAGGAAATTCAACTTACCTTTAGTGGAAGGCATGAGAAATCCGTGATCCTTGTGCTGGCGGATTTTGCATAGATTCATCTTGGCCATGGGTCGTTGGTACCGCTAGCTTGAAGTAGCGGATGGGCGGCTAGCCGAAGTAGAGGATGGCGTGGCTAACTTGGCATGGCCGTGGAGCGTTGGCGTAGTGCTAGCTTGACTCATGCGCGGAAGACTTGGGCGCAACTTGGACGCGGAGATGGCTTGGGGATGGCTTGGACGCGGAGCCATTGGCTTGGCGCGGAGATGGATTGGCTTGGCGCAGCTTGGACGCGGCTTGGCTTGGGCGGAAGGCTTGGACGCAACTTGGCTTGGATCCATTGGCTTGGCGCGTAGATGGCTCGGCTTGGGCGCGGCTTGGCTTGGGCGGAAGGCTTGGACGCGACTTGGCTTGGCTTGGGCGGAAGGCTTGGGCGCGGAAATGGTGGCGTTGTCTTGGCCGCGGATTGGTGGCGCCATGGAGCGTTGCCTCCGCGGGCCTAGTTGCCTTTTCCGTGCATAGTTCAAACGAGAAACCTTCTTCCATCCTAATCCCAAAAGTGTTGCGCTTATAAAAGGAAACCTTCTTCCACCCAAACTCCAAAAGTAATATGTATATAAAGGGTGACGTGCCTCTTTTATTTTTGTAACATTGGCTTTGTTTTCCTCGTCTCCGTGTTAGCAGCAAAGTAGAGAAGTAGGCGAGCGCACTTCAGGTATGTGTTCCAACGTTTCTTCTCTTTTTCTTGTTTTTTTTGTTGTCGATGCAAACCCTAGCCATAGACATATCCACCATAAACCCGTAGAAATACCTTTGTATGGGTGATTTTTCCTTGCTAGAAGTATCGTAGTGATATTAGCCGTTACGCCGATAGTAAGAAGACCAATTATTATGCAAAATAGGCGTGCGTGAATAGGTGGCCGCCATTAATTTTATTTTCGTGAAAACCTAGCTTCAGGGTTTCCTTTCCCTCTTTGTGACCGTGCGCATAGTTTTCGTGATAGAAACATTCCTCTCTTGGCCGCGAGCATATTTCCATGACCAAGCGCAACTTGGCCTAGGTTTTACTTTCCGCGACTTCACATGCTTCCCGCGGCGTTGTCTAGATTCGGCCAAGAGCGCACTTCCCGCGACACCACGTGCACCCCGTTGAGCGGGCATCATTCCCCGTTCCTTTAGTCGTGAATGCCATGACATGTGGCCAAAGATAAATTTCCGTACCAAATGTGTTGTTGTTCATAACCGATTTTGATAAGACTTTATGTATGTTTTTCTCTAGAGTAGTAATTATTCATTTTGATTCGTTGTAGTTACTTTCAGAAGCATAAGGGATTTTGTTAAGATGTCACCTGAGAAAAGTCTTGCCACCGCATCGAAGAACGTTGGAAACTCCAAGCCAAACACGGATGATGAATTTTTTACAAAGTCTTCTTCACCTAGGAAAACCCATCCCAAGTACATGGCGATTCTTCTGACCGGTTCAGAAAATGAAGGAGAGATCCAGTCGGTTCGGCCGGGGCGCATAATGCGATTTTGCCTACAGAGAAAAGAGTATCATGCTTCTCCCATCGACTTCATAATCTGTCAGAGTCCGTTTTTCTTTTGATAAGTGGATGCAATTCATGATAAGTCAAGACTGTGTGAGGGCCACTTTGACCAAGGCGCAAATCATTGGAGCTGTCATGGCTTCTGCAACACTTCAAATTAGGAAAGACATCCCGGCCTTGATCACATTTGTCTTCAGATGGTGTCCAGATACTCATACCGCCATATGTAGGTGGGGTGAAATTACCATATCTTTGGAGAGCGTAGCTGTCTTGATGAACCTTCCCATAATAGGGAATCTTGATATCACGTTGTCCAACGATGAAGAAGAAATGTGTGCCACTCTGGTCGAGAAGTCAAAAGGATCCGTTCGTAAGGATTACGAGACGAAGTGCTTCTACAGCTGGTGGGTGTCTGAGTGGTTCCCTGATGAGCCTTAGTCGGATCTAGCACTATATGATACACTCCACGTTGTCGCGTTTTTAGCTATGTGGCTGTCCAGAGATATTTTTGATGACGGATCTGGTAAGAAGGAGATAAGATAAGGGCTTATTAAATTTGCCATCAAACTGGATAAAGGCGTCGTTCTTCCTATTGGTGGCTTGTTTCTTGGTTCTTTGTACACCCATTTTGATCATCTGGTCGCGGACATGTACGCTTCAAATGGTTATATGAAAGTGGACTCGTATGTTCACGTCGTTTTTCTCCAAGCATGGTTATGGGAGCATTTCACAAAATATGCTCCTAAATCGTTGGTTCCACTTCCTGAGTCTTGTGGCAGCTCCAGAATACTGCGTTGGTCGAATAAGCGCCCAAAATCTAGAACGAAGCTCATCGATTTTCTTGACAATGCCTATGCCGTTAGTTTTCGTCCTTGGGCTCCAGTCCATGCGTCTATAATTCAGCCGAACACTTTCGCCGCTGCTCCGAACTTGACTTTGCTTTCTGTTGGAGAGAATATGAGCGTTGGAGAGGTCGTATTTATGCGGAGTTGTATCCCTGGACACGTGCCATCTTTTTTCCGGGGATGTTTCAAGACGGTCCCTTATAATATTGACAGGGCGGCTCGGCATATGGGTTTTGACCAAGGGGTCCCATTTATTCGTCAGCTGGTTGCTCCGGAAGAGTTGTTGCCAGATGTTCTCAATGCTAGTGTTCTCGCGCCAGGTAGAAGCCTTCCTTTCCTGCTCCCAGAACGAAGTCCAGTGACAACCCCTAGGTATACAAAGTTCTGGCAGGATGAGTTTCTTGCTATCCACAGATTTGTGAGTGATGTTGTGGAAAATACTCGTGGGAAGTCTTCCTCTGTGATTTTAGCGGAACATCCACTGTCGAGGGAGCCTTTTACTTTTAAGCGAAAATCTCCCAGCCTGGATGTGGGCAGTTCCCAGAAAAAGGAGCGAAGGTCTAAAACCCGTGCGGGTGGTTTTCAGTCAGATACGGAAATTCCCGATACCTTCAATTCTTCTAACATGCGGGTATGTATGTATTGATGGTGGTTTTTAGCTTAGGGTTAAAATCGTAAAACCCTAGTCAGACAATGACGTCACAGAACTTGAGTAATAATTTCTCCACCAAGCGCATTTATTGAACCCTTTAATTTGACTGCGAGAAAATTACCAGGGTACCTTTTTTTTAAATGCTAATTAGGGTTTCGACAAGCCAAAACCCTAATTCTCACACCGCACGTGCCAATGGATCATCATGCCAGCCACATCCTACCGCGCCAAGGCATGCCAACCATGCTAGCCGCACCCCCGTACCAATGGCTCATCATGCCAGCCACATCCTACCGCGCCAAGGCATGCCAACCATGCTAGCCGCACCCACGTGCCAATGGCTAATCATGCCAGCCACATCCTACCGCGCCAAGTCATGCCAACCATGCTAGCCGCACCCACGTGCCAATGGCTCATCATGCCAGCCACATCCTACCGCGCCAAGGCATGCCAACCATGCTAGCCGCCCCCGTGCCAATGGCTCATCATTCCAGCCACATCCTACCGCGCCAAGGCATGCCAACCATGCTAGCCACACCCCGTGCCAATGGCTCATCATGCCAACCACACCTACCGCGCCAAGGCATGCCAACCATGCTAGTCGCACCCCTTTGCCAATGGAAAATCATGCCAGCCACACCTACCGCGCCAAGGCATGCCAACCATGCTAGTCGCACCCCTGTGCCAATGGCAAACCATGCCAGCCACACCTACCGCGCCAAGGCATGCCAACCATGCTACCACGCCAAGGCATGCCAACCATGCTAGCCACACCCCTGTGCCAATGGCAAACCATGCCAGCCACACCTACCGCGCCAAGGCATGCCAACCATGCTAGCCACACCCCTGTGCCAATGGCAAACCATGTCAGCCACACCTACCAAACCCTTGGCCCCACCATGCCAAGCCAAACCGCACCTTTCCTTGGCACTAGCCATGCTAGCCGCGCCATGTGCAAACGGCATGCCAAACCCTTGGCCCCACCATGCCAAGCCAAACCGCACCTTTCCTTGGCCCTAGCCATGCTAGCCGCACCATGCGCCCATGGCATACCTTGCCTTGGCCCTAGCCTTTCTAGCCTCACCATGTGCCAATGGCATGCCAAACCCTTGGCCCCACCATGCCAAGCCAAATTACACTTTGCCTTGGCCCTAGCCGTGCCATGTGCCAACGGCATGCCAAACCCTTGGCCCCACCATGCCAAGCCAAACCGCACATTGCCTTGGCCCTAGCCATACTAGCCGCACCATGCGCCCATGGCATACCTTGTCTTGGCCCTAGCCATGCTAGCCGCACCATGTGCCAACGGCATGCCAAACCCTTGGCCCCACCATGCCAAGCCAAATCGCACCTTGCCTTGGCCCTAGCCGTGCTAGCCGCGTCATGTGCCAACGGCATGCCAAATCCTTGGCCCCACCATGCCAAGCCAAACCGCACCTTGCCTTGGCCCTAGCCATACTAGCCGCACCATATGCCAACGGCATGCTAAGCCCTTGGCCCCACCATGCCAAACGCACCTAGCCACGCCACCATGCTGGCCTTCCCTACGCGGCTACCAAAAACGAAGGCGTGCGACGATCAACGGTCCCCCTTCAATCCCAGGAGAAAATCCTAGCCCTCCAAGGTTACCAGACGACGCATGGTAACCTTTGGCATTTGGCCACGCCAAACCATGCCATGCCAACGGCATGCCAACCTAGTCGCGCCACCATGCTGGCCTTCCCTACGCGGCTACCAAAAACGAAGGTGTGCGACGATCAACGGTCCCCCTTCAATCCCATGAGCAAATCCTAGCCATCCAAGGTTACTAGACGACGCATGTTAACCTTTGGCCCGAAAACCTAAGTTTGGCCACACCAAACCATGGCATGCCAACCTAACCGCGCCACCATGCTGGCCTTCCCTACGCGGCTACCAAAACGAAAGCGCGCAACGATCAACGGCTATCTTTCCTCTTGAGATGCAAAATCTCGACCGTCGAAGGTCACCAAGCTAGCAAGTCTCCCCAGTGCGACTTGACAGGCAACAACAACATGCTACATGTCTTCCACAAAAATATTCGAGACATCAACACATATCACAAACCGGGGGATCCTCTTTGGGTATTGGTTTGGCGGTTTACAACGTGCGGCGTACACTACGCCCGTCATAAGGAAGTGTCATAAGGATGAGGCGGTTGGTAAATACAGGTAGTTAATGGTGAAACATTCTTTTCATGGAACATCAATTCCATGCGTTAACGGTTTTCTGGAACATCAATTCCATGCGTTAACGGTTTTATGGAACATCAATTCCATGCGTTAACGTTACCACCTCCTCCCATTTATTCACCCATTTTTCCATTCCTTATGAGACCAGAGTACGTTTCACTTCGACTTGTATAAATAGGTCTTACCTATTTCCACCGAACAACAAGTTCAGAGGAGCATACACCACTCAGAAAACGTTTACTAGCTTTCTATCTGCTAGCCTTCCACTTTCTGATACAAGTCGTAACACAACTACTCTTCCAGAATTAACTATTCTGGTCTCATCACTTTCCTTGCTTCCCTCCCCAAAACCAACCCATTCTCCTCCATTTTGTGACCGAAGCAAGTCTGGAACGGCCATTTCTTGGTTTAGGCCGGACTTGTACAGATTGATATCTCGAATCTAAAGTACTCCCTTACAGTACATTGTTTAGGGTTTAAATCTGTTTCTCACCCACATACCCGAAATTACCGAAATTAGCAGAAACCATTTTCACCCACAAACAGTATGACTCCTTGTTAACTTGACTGGTTTACACACGTCTTTTGTTTTATTGCTGAACATCTTTTCTTCTTTCATAACTCAGGGTCTTGACAACAAAAACGCCTTTGGCAGGCTTGCACAAAAATGGGCAACTAAGTTTCCTGAAGATGAAGAAGAATCCGAAAAAGAGGAAAGTTCGGGATCCAGTGACAACGATGAAAGCGCTTCTGAAAGTAATGATGAGTCTTCCTCCGGCGGGTCCGTAAATGAGTTGGTAAGTTTCCATATTCTTTTCCTGCTTCTTCCTTTTGCTTTTGAAACAAAACTAAGTCGTAATGTCGCAGGGAGGAATTGTTTCCGAGGATGGTCTTGAGGTGGGGGCGCGTCACGATGAAGGTCCAACCGTGGAAACTGCGCCCGCTGGCGATTTGGAAATGGATGTTGACAATGCCGCAACCCAGATGGTGGAAAGTACTCCTGTGACCGTTGGCTCAATCGTATTCGGGAATCCTCTGCCGGTCACAGATTCAGTTGCGGGCGCCATTTTCGCTCCTCCATATTTGGATCCCCATGAAGACCATGTGTTGATCGGAGGCTTCAGTGTACCAACCAAGCATGAGGAGTTGTATACCAAAATATGGGAGAAGTACGAACATATCGCAACGACCAAGAAGATTACTAGTCGTTTCGCGTTGGTTAAGCGGGTGGAGGAAATATTATCTTCAATTCACGATATGTGCAAAGTGACTGGCCATACTGTTTCTCGAGACGTGATCTCAAACTGGGAGTTCCACCGGGATTTGTGCCTAGACTTTGAGTTTAATGCTTCCTGGTTCTGTGAGGGATTCTCCGAGATTCAAAAGTTGCAGGCTGAAGCGGTTGATGGCCCTTCCGCGGATTTGATTAATCAACAGGCGACAAAAGTCGAGAAGTTGTCCCAGGAGTTAAAGCTGAAGCAGGCAGCTCTTCAGAGCATGATGGATATTTTCTCCAAGAAGAACGAGCCGCTGTTAGGCAATTTTCCTTAAATACTTTTACTTTCTGAACCCCTTTTCTTATTTTTTTATTTTTTTTTTTGAAAGGCAAACGAAACGCCTAGTTATGGTTTGATTTCTTTTTGGATTTTTGGATTGATAGAGAATTGTTACTTGTGAGGGTTTTGGATTATTCTTTGGAATGAATTTTGGAATAATGACGTTTTGATTATGACTGTATAAGTAGCATAAATATTCCAGGAGAGTCATGGAACCGTGAATGTTGTATGATGGTAGAAAGTATGGGATGAGATTTTGGGGATAACATGGCTGTCGGTTTCCAATGTAAAAACCTGAAGTAGTAGATCGTGTACTCTGTCTAACAAGACTTACTCGTTTTTAGGGTCTCCCAACAAAATTGATCTTCCGGCGTATGTCTGAGCTTCATGAGCGACGTCGTTGTGTTCGTGAGAAGTCCCCAATCCTTCCTCATCGTGTGATAACTGACAACTGAGCCATTGAACCCCGCGCGATCGTTTGCTTCTACCATCTTGATGTCTGGGTTGAAGATTGAAACTTGGAATTGGAAATTGATATTGTAACCGAGAGATTAATCTCCCACTGTGGTCGCCAATTGTTTGTGGGTGAAAACCGTTTCTGCTGATTTCGGTAATTTCGTGTGAGTGCGGATGAGAAATAAATCTAAACCCAAAACAATGTACTGCACATGAGTAATTTTGATTCGAGAGATCAATCTGTACAATCCTGGCCTAAACCAAGAAATGGCCATTCCATGCTTGCTTTGGTCACAAAGTGAAGGAGAAGGGTTGGTCTTAGGGAGGGAAGCGAATAAAGTGTTGAGGCCGGATAGTTGATTCTGGAAGTGTGGGTGTTTTGCGACTTGTATCCGAAAGTTGAAATAGCGAGCTGAATGGAAAGCTACCAGGTGATTTCTGGATGTGTATTGTTCTCCTGACCAAAACTTGTTTTTTGGTGGAAGTAGGTGAAACCTATTTATACAAGTCGTAATAAAACGTACCCTGGCCTCGTAAGAAGTGGAAGCGGTTGAGTGGTGGAAAAGTGGTAGCGGGTAACGCCTGGAATTGATGTTTCCATAATGAAGATGCGTTTCACCACTTATTTCTTGCCTTACTAACCGCCTCACCTTTATGACACTTTCTTGTAACAGGCGTATTGCACGCCGCACGCTGTAAACCGCCAGACCAATACCCTGATGAGCATCCCCCAGTTTGTGACATGTTTTGATGTCTCGAGTGTTTTCATTGGAAAACATGTAGCATGTTGTTATGTATGGCAAGTTAAAATAGAGAGGCTTGCCGGTTCAGTGACAACCTTCGACGGCCAAGATTTTGCATCTCGGGAGGAAGGGTGGCCGTTGATCGTGGCTACCTTTCGTTGGTAGCCAGTGGCGTGGCCGTGGTGTTAGCATGGCTTGTGCATGCCTTTGGCGCGGCCAAATTAGGGTTTGGCATTGCGACCAAAAGTTGCCACAAGTTTGGTGGCGAACTTGTACGGCTGAGATATGCATCTCGGGAGGAAGGGTAGCCGTTGATCGTGGCTACCTTTCGTTGGTGGTCAGAGGCATGGTAGCGTGACTGGCATGGCTTGCGCATGCTTTTTGTCACGATGACCAAAAAATTGGCATCGTAGCTAATTTAGGGTTTGGCAACACAAACCAAGGGATTTGGCGTTGTGGCCAAAAGTTGCCACAAGTCTTGCGGTTTGGTGGCAAATTTGGACGGCTGAGATTTGCATCTCAAGAGAAAAGATGGCCATTGATCATGGCCGCATCTTGTTTGCATAGCGGTATTGGCAACATGCTAGTGGTATGCCAGTGGTGTAGCCATGGCATAGCAGCATGCTAATGGCATAGCCGTGGCATGGTGCCATGCTAGTAGTTGCGGTATAGCGGTATGCCAGTTGCGGCGTGGCCAAAAGCTAAAATTGGCATCGTGGACGGATTTGGTAGCAACTTGCCCAAATTAAGGTTTGGCGTGTTGAAACCCTAATTAGTGCGTGTAGTATGCGTGCGGCATGTTTGGCGCGTTTTGGGAAGCTAGCTTAGTATAGCGACCTCTTTTGAGGCCGTGGCAGGTTTGGAGCAACCTGATTGGTCGACGGGAAGTGGGGCCAACATGTTAGGGCGTGGCCACACTTCCAACGCGCGGTGGCGGATTTGAAGCGACCTGATTGGTCGATGGAAAGAGGGCCGGCATGCTAGGGCGCGGCCGCACTTTTAGTGCGCTGTGGCGGATTTGTTTGCCTAGCTTGGTTAAGCACGGTTTCGACCAACGGGGTCTAGTATACTGCGCGAGGCGCGAAACCCTAATTTTGCAAACTAGTCGGGTTTATGAGTTCTTTGTGAGTCATCACAATAATTGGCTGGATTTTGTATACTGCCACACAAAATCTTTATCTACAGAATGCAGTGTGCTTTCTGTCTGAGTATTTCGTGCAATGGCCTTAACTTTGGTACTTGGAGGTTCATGCTACTCCGCTGCGAGTGAACATAAATCCGTCATGCCATACTGATTTAAGGGTTCTGCTGGGGAATATAGCACATGAAAGTACTCTGTGAGTCTAGTATTGGCGAAGTGCCAGAATTTACAGAGTGTTATGGATAGAAGTATATTGAGCGGCTCAATAAGTGTGTTGGTGGAGAGGTTAGTACTCGCAGCACCGCTTCCTTGCAGAGTGACGTCACATCTGATGCAAGGTTTTACGATTTTAACCCTAAGCTAAAAACCACCATCAACAAGGAGATTGCAAGGGAGTTATTGATTTTGCACAAGGCCAAGCAAACACAATTCAATGAAGAAATCAAGCAATAATCTCTGAAGCCATGAGGATTTTAAAGTCATGTGAGTCTTTTTTGGGTTTTACTTTCAATCATAGGAGTAGTAACAAGGTTGCACATGTCCTAGCGAAACATGCAAGAAATCAAGACACTCACAAACAACAATGGATACAAATGCCATCTTTCATTCAACCTGCTTTAGATCATGACTTTAAGTTTTTAATTTCAAATGCTATGTTTGCACAAACTGAGGATAACAATCTGTTGGCAGATTCTCATATCTCAGTTTGCACTAACGAGATAAGAGCAGCCAACAAGTTTAATAGCCTCTTGTAATTCTGTTTTCTTCAATATATTAACTTTCAAAAAAAGTTGCCAGTTGCTCATAAGGGGAGTTCCAGTGAATCTGTTAGGGTTCTAAACCAAAACACTGTAATAGAATATAAGAACCCTAAGATAAATATCCTTTTTTATGGGGACTAGCCACCTCTGCTGTGTAAACAATAATGTAACTGAGTTTTGTATTGATTGAATGATTTAAACCCTAGAACAAACTATGAATATATGGTGAACATAACTTGAACACTAAGCAAATACTAAATAAGGAAATGTATGTTAATTCCTAAAATAACTAAACTCTACTAATTGGTGTTGGTGTCCCAACATCCCCTGCCCCTTGAGACACAACTTGTCCTCAAGTTGGATCATATGACTAAACTATCCTTATTTAAATGCAAATGCAAATGAATTCACAAACAGCGAATCTAGTTTGTACCCATACTTCAAAATACAATTCTGCCCTTGAATTGCTTCAGGTAAGAAATCAAAGAGCTGATGAGATTGATTTCGGAGTTTGTTTTTCCATGCCCCAACTTCATACACAACATCATGAACTAGGACTTCATTTAGCTGAGAAATAAGATGTTGCACCTCAGGAATGTATTCATTGAGACCTTGGGAAATAAGTAAAACTCCATAATGACAACCAAGTTCCGCACGTTTGCAGATGATATCAGTAATGTAGTCTGTTGCATTTTCCAATGTCTGTTTTTTGGCAGCAACCTCTTCTCCGATAATAGTAACATTTGGGTGAGTCCGCAAAGCACACTCCAAGGTAATGGAAGAAGCAGCACACCCCGTAAGCCTTACAAGGTGATAGTATTTTCTAGTAGAGCGAGCATCAGTCATATCATAGCGGATCATCTCTGCGTAAATCTTGCACGTTGTATCAAATCCAAAACTCGTGGGCACTTCCTTTGACTTTAGATCACCATCAATAGTCTTGCATATTGTGGTCAGTGACATGATTTTCGTTTGCTTTTGAGTCCACCGATCATCATATTTTGAAAAATTCATCTCAACATTAGGAGAACCATATGAATCTCTCACTACAGCAGGTTCTCCTATACGGAGCTTACCTAGAGTTGTTGGAATACTAATGCGAGAAACTTGGAAAGTAACCATCTTTGATTCCTCCTCTTTGATGGTCGAACATGCTATAGAGTGATTACCCTTGTCGAAATTCGACATATCCTGCTGAAAATTCTCTACAGTAAACATCGCCCCACAAGTAGCAGGAGAAGGAACCTCAGCTAGCACCTTATCAGTGTTTGCTATATAATTAACTACCATACCTTTGTCAAAATTATTATCATCTTGCAAATAAAAATCATATGTAGCTTCTTTCTTGGAATAACTATGATGCTTACTCTTCCCTTCAAAGTTCTTTTCAGGTAAAACATTTTCAACAACATGCCAAAAAACCGAATCACACACAGCAAAACAGGAATTCCTTGTAATAAGTTTGAACTCTTTCCCACGATCGAATATGCTACGAGAAGAATTGACATTGATGGTAAAATATTCAGCAATGCTACGAGTTAATAATACCTGCAAGTGCACGAGTTTGTGGTAACCATCCTTACTCAATTTGACGTCGTTCTTCCCACTAAAATAGAGATAGTCATCCTTTACTTTTTCTGATGGGATGGAAGACTCTCTACTGAAATCTTTTATCTCCTTAATCGTTGCTTTTATAACCACAGCTCGTTTTGGATTTGGAACAATTGTCAATGCCTCAGAATTTTGGACCAAATGTACGTCAGATAGTGTTGGAATATGGGAATCAGTGAATGTATTGACGGATTCCAACTTCTCATCAAGCTGTTCCGCGTCTTTCTTAGCATCCTGCTCTGCAATATTTTGTTCATCTTCTGATAAAATTGAATCAATTACTCTTCCGGTGTAGCTGGTAACGCGGAAAATCTATCCCTGATTTCTGTAGTTGAAAGTAAACAATCTTCTAACGGAGAATCCATGCCAGACAAGGTTGTTTTATCCTTTATACCCCATTTTTCTCTCAAAGCCGTCCATCTTGCAATTTCCTTTTCTCTCAAAACCTCCAGTCTTTTCTCTAGGACTCTGGTGTCTTGTTTTATAGCAACTGCATCCGCATGGAACTTTTCTGCCATTGCATCTAATCGTGTGTTCAGCGTCATCGCCAAATTACAAGATGTAATCTAGTGTAGCGATAGATATCATAGTACCAAACTGGTTGAAACTAGTTGTATAGATAATGGATGGTAAGGTAGCAGAAGCAAACCTTTTATGATATCATCACCGTAGTAGACAAAAGACGAAACCTTTTTTTTTTTTTTTTTTTTTTTAGATTTTTTTTAATAAAGTGGATAGCGGAAGAAGAGAAAAAAAAAATTGGGTAAAATTCTAAAAAACCTAAACCTGCTCTGATCCAGATGTTAGGGTTCTAAACCAAAACACTGTAACAGAATATAAGAACCCTAAGATAAATATCCTTTTTATGGGGATTAGCCACCTCTGCTGTGTAAACAATAATGTAACTGAGTTTTGTATTGATTGAATGATTTAAACCCTAGAACAAACTATGAATATATGGTGAACATAACTTGAACACTAAGCAAATACTAAATAAGGAAATGTATGTTAATTCCTAAAATAACTAAACTCTACTAATTGGTGTTGGTGTCCCAACAGAATCATTATATCGTGGTTATAAATTTGGATATTTAAATAGTTTAGAATTGGTAGGAAATACCCAAAATAATATATTAGAGATTCATCCAATTGACCTAGCAATTGTCCTGGGTCCTATTTGGTAATATAAATTATCTTTGTCCTCAATAAAAATAAATAAATAAAATTTAAAACTTAAATATCTTTATGTACCCATATGTCAAAAATGATAAAATTTATATATTGCCCTTCAGGTAAGAAATCAAAGAGTACCATTGATTGATTTCAAGTTTGTTTTTTTTTTATATGCCCCCCAACTTCATTTACTGAAAATACACAACATCAAATGAAGTCTAGGACTTCATTTAGCTGAGAAATAAGATGTTGCACCTTCATTCCAAATAATGTATTTACATTGAGACCTTCATTCGAAATAAGTAAAAAAACCATAATGACAACAAACTTCCGCAATGAAGTCCATATAAAAAAATTAAAAGCTCAAAACATAGCGACAATGGTACTCGTTGGAAAGCTATCGTTCCGCACGTTTGCAGATATATAAAATTTATTAATTTTTTGACATATATTTTGAGAGATATTTAATTTTTAAACTTTTAAATATTAAGGTAAGAATGAGAGAGAAATTAGTAGAGAAAATAAACAAAAGAAAACATTCAGTGGAGAGAGAAAGTCTTTAGATATTTTAATAATTATGAAATGGAAAAAGTGATTTCGAGTAAAACTCCATAAGCTATTTCCTTTCCAAATATTTTTAATGAAAAGTCTAGGTTCACTTTGGTTTTTCACCTAAGTTTCCACCGGGAGACACAATCATTACATTCCTATCCCGATGTAGTGTACGCTAGGCGGTATCCGTTCAATCCCTTTCGGTGGAAAACGAACGCGACTGTATTTTTAATTGCATACTTATTATGGAAGACTACTAGCTTTACTGACGATACTACGTCTATTCTCTTTACCAAAATAAAAGCATTCACTCTTTTCTAAGTAATTCGTTGGATCAGATGACATTGAAAACTCAGAATTTGATCGGGGCCGTCCATCTGATAAGCAGTTCGGTATCTGCTTACTATTTTCAACGAACACCAGCAACACCTTCACCACTTCCGACTAGCGAAGATTGATACACCACCACCACCACCACCACCCTGCGATTCCAAACCAATTCTCCTTCAGTTTCTATCCAACAAAAAAAAAAAAAAAAAATTACTGTTACCACGAAAATCTTTACAAAAATCTTTACCGAGAATCTTTATCAATTTCACTTTCAAATCAAGTTTTATATCAAACAACGGGTTCTGCTTCAAATTTCGTTGTCCACAACTTACTTCACTAATTCACCGATCAAAAAAAAAAAAAATTGAGTAGATTCAGATGATTTGGGATTCACAACTCCAGGGTTTTAAACATCAAACTTTGCGCCAGAATTCCAAATAGGTAAGTTGGATCGTCAATGTATGTTAAGATCTACCTGATTTTTCTTCTTCGGATGCATGCTTGATGTTTGCTTCAATTTGAACCTGAGCTGTTTGACAAAATACCTGAATGAAAATTATCATTTTGGTTATGTGGGATTCTCATTTGCTTCCACTAAATTGTCCAGGGATAGATATACTCTTTGCTATAGTATTTTTTTTCTGCTACTATGGTCTCCTGCTTCTCTACTCCTGATTCTTATTGTGAAAGACCACAAGTAGAGCGAAAGAATACACATCATCATGGTGTGAGATATCTCACAGCGTCAGTGTAGTGATAAGATAGGTCTGCATATACAATACTTGAGTCCACGAGTAGCAAAAAATGGTTTTGCATCTGAAATACAAATTAGAAACAAGGACGGACCGACATGTTTGAAAAACTTGAATTCTATGTATGATCGCAGGTACTTCAGTAGTTACATGCTCTTCCTATCTATCCGTTGTTGTATTAGTTAATCTGTAGTCTAGGCACTTTGGTGGATAGTTGGACATTATGCAACTAGCTCAATAATTGAATTATGTTTTCACAAAGTTTATATGAAAACCTTTGAAATGGAGAATTTTGCTAGCTTCATCATGGAATTTATGTGACTCTGAATGGGTTGCAGATTGTGAGCCTACCTGATAGCTGAGTTATATGCAAAGTGCGCATTTGGTATTCCAGTGAGCCTTAACTGTTTCCCTGTGTATGTAAAATGTTTGTTATTGATTTTCATAGACAGGTATAGGATTTCAAGTGGTTTAAAGGAATATCTTGCTGTAACAATTTGTGGGTTTTCAAGCGGTTTAAAGGATTATATTGCTGTAACAATTTATGTTGTTGGTGTCTTATTAGACATGAATTTGCTGTGTTATTAACTAAAGGAGAAAATTTATACAGGGATTCGATTTTACAACTGATTGCGCAATGTCTCTAATCAGGCATGAATTTGCTACATTGACCAATGTGACATGAATTTTCTGTTATTGGTGAAGCCCCTTCCAGTGATTCTTATCCTATTATTATTGCTTATATACGCAAGTGATCAACTATCTCTCACAGTTCACATGATTACAGCAGTAGGGTGTGACAATATTCGTAGGAGCTTTAGAATCATAGAAAAACTTCGGCATCATGCATCAACATGGAATTGATCCAGAATTGGCACAAGGTGCTTTATGAGGTATCCAGACATAGATCTCCTTCCTGAGTTGTAAAAGTCGTAAGGCGGGTGTCAGGCGGCTGAGTAGCGCCAAGCGCCTGGAGAGACTAGTCGTCGACTAGTCGGGGATTAGTCGGGAAAAAAATAATGCATACATAATATTACCAAGAGATGGAGGGCTAAATAAACCATGTACTAAATAGATATATCATTCAATAATCCTTAAGATTTGCTACTTAGACTCAATACTTTTGTTACTCACCGCTCTTAAGTTTCTAAATACCTAAAACAACAACACAACAACAAAGCTGTCCTAAGTTATGAATTAAAAACTAACACTTAAATAGTCTTATTAGATTTAGGAGTTCGATATCTTCTTCTGTTCATTGCCATAGTCCACTGTCTCTTCAGCATCACCAACAATTATCCCATCTAATTCAACATCAGCAGCGTTTATCTTGTGTTGGTAGCAGCCATTTTTTAAAAACTCTAAAGAAGAGATGAAGAAGAAGAAGAATAGAGAGAAGAAGGGGAGAAGAAGTGCAGCTGAAATTGGAGAAAGAGAAGGACCAGGGAAGATATGATAAACCCTAAGGTTAACTTGGGCTAATTTTCTTAGAGCGACTGCAGTGGTGCGACTAAACCCAAAGATCAAAGACCAAAAAAAAGACCAAATTTTGGTTTGGTCCGTCGTGTGACGCAGTGGGTGGCGAGTATTTATAGTCGAGCGGAGATTATAAGTTCGCCTGGTGTGGGGCGTAAACTTTATCCCCGCCCGACTAAAAAAAAAAAAAAAAAAAAAAAAAAAAATTATGGGGCGAACATATAATGTCACTTTGGTGTGGGGATCACATATAATGTTCGCCCCACACCAGGATCACATATAATGTTCGCTCAACAAAAAAAAAAAAAAAAAAAAAAGATGGGGCGAACACTTTACGCCCGCTCGGTGTGGGGCGTAAACTATACCCCCGCTTGGTGTGGGGCGTAAACTTTAGGTTCGCCTGGTTTTGGGGCGAACATTATATGTACGCTCGACTATATTTGGGTTTAGTCTTTGGTCCCGACCAAATATAATCGCCCACTGTTCATTTAGTCTGGTATTTGGTCGATGGTCCGTCCCGCTACGCCTGGTTCAGAGACCAAATACCAGTAAAAAGTCAGGGAAAACATTGTTACATCCTGAAGATGTTATCGCTCTATACTAGCAGGCAAGCTTTCTAGGAGCCGTCCAATTGTTCGATTCTATATAGAAATAATTACTGAAATTGCTCAGTATTCATGAGATATCTGCCGTTGCCTCGGTTGAGAATTTGCGTATTCACGTATGCTACGAGAGACAATATACTCGGTCGAGGTTCTTGTGGCATGAGTTTTCATGCTTTAATGAAAGTCATGAGCCTCAATACTCATTTGATTGCTGGATCAAGAATATGTAAGATTATGGTTTCACGATTTTAGACTTTGCCAAAAAATCGGTTTCAGGATGTCCGTCCCGCTACGCCTGGTTCAAAAAATCGGTAAAAAGTCGGCGCCTATTTATCAAATATCGGTCAAAATCGACGCCTAGGCGGTCAAACGCCTAATTCAAAAAATCGGTAAAAAATTAGGCGGCCTTCGGCCGCCAAACGCCTAGGCTTCGCCTAGTCGCGCCAAGGCGCCGCCTTTTATAACTCAGACTCCTTCACAAAGAACAAAAAACTAAAAGCTTGGAAGGTACTATAGATCTCCTAGTAACCTCTCTCTCAAACTTTCTCGCTACTCATACGTTTTCTTTCTCATTTATACTGATTTTTTTTGTTAGGGTTCCGTTTTTGGTTGTCCACAGCTGAAATGACTTGATTAATCATACTCTTTAGCTTTGATAGAGATGTAGCTTAATCATGGTTTTGATTAGGTTTTTTTGTTTGTTTGTTTGTTTGTTTGTAGCTCATTATAAGCATAAATGCAAATTGTAGATCATGAATTTATATATTTGAAATCAAATTATCCATAGTCCACACCCTTAACTAAATCGGTGTAGGGGTTTTCTGAATTAAGGTTTTTTTGAACTAAATTGTGTATTGTCCAGTACCCAAAAACTCATCGATGCCATTGAGTTAAGTTAATGCCGATTAAAATGAGCTGTAATCATGGATTCATGGAATGCCACGGTTAGTCCATGATTGATGTTACAGAATGTTCCTTCAAGAATTTTTGGGTACTGGACCATCTGTGCATGACCATGACATACTATGTAGGTTCTTAATTTGCTGTTAACTCAATGTCATTGATGATTTGACGCCACTAAGTTCTTTAAGAAAGAACCCCTAAGTTGACTTAATGGCATTGAACGGGATTGTGTATTGATGAATTGATGCCATGATGCCATCTTAACTGGTGCAAGAAGAAAATTAGATTTGTTACATGTATATAATAGGAACTGATTAGACGAATCCTGTCAATAATTAGTATAGGGACTTACTTTTCACTCACCTTTGGCATCTGTTAGTCAATAATCTTTGTTTACAACTTGGTTTTCGAAAGAGCCCTCACTATTAGCTTTAGTTATTGATCAATTATAGTAGAAGCTTAAAGTTGTTGGCAGTATAGTTAACTTTTTATGTTCCTCCCAATAAACTGTTTCCCTTATGCGTTTTATTTTCTTAATTTTAACTCTGCTTAAATCTGGTAGAACTACTTAAAACGTCCAAGTACATTTTGAAATAAGTCCTAGAAGGCTATAACAGCTGAAATTTTAATGCTGATCGACTTTCTTAAGCAAATGTATTCTATCCATAACAATGTACAGTGCGATAGCTTAATTCAATCATTCAAGTTCAAGCATGTATTGATGCGACTTCATTAGTATCTGGATTAAGGATGCTTAATTACATAGTGGGTTTTTTATGAAAATGTAGTATAAGTGGCTCATAAGTAGCTCTATCTTCATGGAATTACTAGAAAATGTTTGGTAAGTTGGGAAGTGGTGAAGATGATCTTAGAGTGCTCGAGGAAATGCCTCAATGGAATTTCTACTAGAATTTTTTTTCCATCAGCCCCCACCGTGCAAGCAGTGATCTAGTTAATTTTATATAGAGAAATTTGGTCCTCGCTAACCCTAATATTCTGGAACATATTAAGGTAAATCCCCTTTTATGTGTATAAAATTTAATTGCAATGCCGTAGACTCATTAATGAATTTTCTTCAACTTATGACTTGTTTTATTGTTTCGTTTGTGATAGTCTTCGTTAGATAAGTTCTATGTGATCAAATTTGAGCTGTGCTTTTGCGTAATGGCTCCCCAAACTTAGTATTATAAGTACATTTTTAAAACTCACGGACATGAATTTGATTTGTTTTCCTGGATTTAAATTTAAATAGATAATATGATATGCTTTGACTTCTTCTTGTCATCTCATGTGCGTCCCTCTTAATTTTAGTCGTTGCACTATGAGCAGGTTGAAGAGAGCCCTAACAAGCCTTGGAGGACCGAACCCACGTATATACGTTTGCTGATAGGTATAATTATGAAGAGAAAACCATGTTCAGTAGTTCCACCAACTGAAGATCACGATGAGAAACCCAATTTGTTTAAAAGGAAAGACGACGAAACCACCTCTAAGGCTGGTTTCTTTTCATCGTCAAAGCAAATTCTGACATTATGCTTGGTATTCCGGATGGTGAACTCATTGTTGGTGCAAACTTATTTCAATCCCGATGAACATTGGCAAGCACTTGAAGTGGCCCACCGTATTGCATTCGGGTACACTCAAACCAATTCAGTTAAGCTCATTATGATTGGCCGAATCCAACTTTAAGATATTTATCAATAATATGTGTTGTGTGATTCTGATGGTTTTAATGAACTAAAAAATAGATATGGGCACTTGACATGGGAATGGTCAAAGGGAATTCGCAGTTACTTGCATCCAATGATGTTTGTCCCTCTATATAAGTTTCTCTCCTTTTTTGGTCTTGATACTCCCTGGTTCATGGTAAGGGTTTTCTTTCTCCTTTCTTTTTTTAGATGGAACAGAATATACAGTTGACTAATGGAAAATATATGTTACTGAAATTCTTTAGATTAGAGCCCCCCGGATTTTTCAGTCTGTGATTTCCTCAGTTGGTGATTTTTACTTGTACAAACTTGCTCATCGCATATTTGGCGAGCGTGTTGCGCAGTGGACAGTATCCTTTTGATACCTATTCCCATCAACGCATAATTTTTATTTTTTGTTCTATATGTTTTGCCCTTAACTCTCTTTCAGCTCTTTTCTCAATTGGTGAACTGGTTCACATTCTTCTGTTTCACTCGAACCTTATCAAATAACCTGGAGACAGTTTTGACGCTCATAGGTTTATACTACTGGCCCTCTTTCAGACACTCTTCTAAACATTTTCTTCCGGCTTCAAGAAAATGGGGTTTGGTCGTAGCAGCCCTAGCTTGCGCAGTTCGGCCTACTAGTGCTATCACATGGTTGTATGTTGGTCTTTTGGAGCTGTTTGAAACGAAGGATCGAATAAAATTCATATTTCTTGAGATTGCCCCTATTGGGTAGGTGAATGTTCAATCCTATTTTATTGCTGAGAACATGTTTTTGGTGAACTTATTAGTTTTGCATTTATTTCTCCTTAGGATCTGTAAAGTTATGAACCCATGTCCCTTTCATATTAAGCAAAAGCTCATGATAGACAGTATAATCATTTTTGGTGCTCCAATTGGTCAATCAGATAAAGTTTAGTTGGCCAGATGATAGAGTTTAAGTTATATCATCACGAATTTCTGTCATGCTTGATGTACTAAGTCTTTACCTCGTGCATGGTTTGAATCCTTAGCTTGGGTTAATTGCCTACTGCTGAATAATAAAACTCAAGGTCGCGTACCGAGTGATATTCATAAGCGAGCAATGGACCAGGTCTTACACCCGAGTCTAATATAACCTACCTGCAGGATCATGTTGCTAGGAAAAATAGGCAAGTAGGATCATGCTATACCTTTATATTGCATGGCATGCCATATGAACCTGATTGCGATACCCTTAACATAACTCTTAACGGGTAAACTGAAGAGTTTGCATTCAGAAGCATTCTAGATTAGGTTACAATTCGCACACTTATAATTTTGTCAGACACATTTCCCTTGGAAAGTCGCTTCATACTGGCACTATCAAGGACATTTTATCTGTGGAAATAATTATCGTTAGAGTGCTGGTGCATATCTACTAGACGGTCAGTGAAGGTTTTTCATTTGTAGTTACCATAGACTGCACATTTCTTATTCTTTTCACCTTTTAATATCAGATTGCTGGTGCTTGGGTTCACATGCCTAGTGGATTGGCTTATGTATGGCTCATGGATATTTGTTCCTCTTAATTTTCTCAAATTCAATTTTCTTTCTTCTGGTGGAGACTATTATGGAACGCACAAGTGGCATTGGTACTTCACTCAGGGTTTTACCATCATGCTCTTCACATTCATACCCTTCACCATAGCTGGCGTTTTTCAGTCCAGGCAATGGAAGCTTTTTGGCCTGATGGCATGGGTTTTAGGACTTTATAGCATGCTTGGGCACAAAGAATTCAGGTGGGTATTACAGAGACATTTTGTACATAGTAAGGAAAACTGGACTTTATAGTTTGTAATCTGATGGTATTTATGCAGTCTTTATCAACCACATGGGGATGTGGTGAAGTCTTTCGAGACCATTTGACATTAGATGTGGATTAACAAAGTTAATGTAGTTAATATGTATTTGTTAGAAGCTGGAAAATAAAAATCATTCTCAAGCTGATTTCATTTGTTTCACTCTGAGCTTTTGTGGATTTAATTTATATATGGATAGACTGGATTTGCAGGTTTGTCATGCCCGTGCTACCAATAGCTTTAATGTTCTCTGGATATTCATTAGCGTCATGGGAAGATACTGTCTCTAAGGATATCAATAGAAAAATCTCATCAGATTTGCGAAACAAGTGTCCTTCTAGAATGCAGTTTGGTCTATTGTTTCTTCTTGTAACAAATCTCCCAATGGCGTTATATATGAGTTTAGTTCATCAGGTAAAGCAATTCTTAAGCTTGTTATTTACCTTTTCATTTTTCAGTTTCCAAACTGCTTAGCTCACACAGAATTTTTTCCATTTTATGGTTTCTTGAGTAACATTTGAAAAGCAAAATCTTTTAGGGTATATTTAGTATATACATTTGTTTCATCTTCTCTTTGATTCTTACCTTTAAGTTTGCCAGACAGAGAGGAAGTGAAGATGTTATGAACTTTTTATCACACGAAGCCCTCGAAGATAGAGTTAAGAGTGTCCTTTTCTTGACGCCCTGCCATGCTACACCATACTATTCTACATTGCATCGCAACTTGCCCATGCGTTTTCTTGATTGCTCTCCAAGGTAACAGCTTTTTAATTTTTATGTTTTTTACATTGATAAAGTATCATTTTCTCTGGGCAACTTTAATTTATTATTCCAATTTTGCTTTTTATTCAGTGAGAGTAGGGAAACACTTGATGAATCAGATCGTTTCATGATCGACCCAGTTGCATTTTTGTCTGATATGGTAAAGGGTTGGGCTGTACCTAGTCACATAGTATTATTTGATTCCCAAGAAAAACAACTCAAGGAATTTCTGATCTCCCATTCATTTATAGAGGTAAGATAAAAACCTGCCATTACTTCGTTCTGGTGCTTTTTTTTCTTGCTCTGAATCTCGTTAATTTATTTGCAGATAAAAAGGTTTTTCCATGCTCACTTCAAGGTTGATCGAGAGCTTCAAGGATCCATTGTTGTGTACACCCTAACAAGCCAATAGTTTATCAATGTAACCTTTCGCATTTGTCAGATTAAATTACCTAAAATTATCTAAACCAACTGATTTTCAGCAAGTCAGTTTTGTTAGTTTTCAGTTCTGTATGAAGTCTGAGTGTTTGAAGGGATGTCGAGACTTGAATGAAAATTTAATTTTAGTTTCATCAGAAGAATCCTTTGTAATGTATGAGAGAGTTGCAACTAGTCTTTTTGGTTCTTTAAGTTTTGAATGTCAAAAGAAACAATGTTAATCAGTAATGGCTGTAATTGATGGAATGAGTTGTCAGAAAAAATGTAGCAGTAAAATGTACACAAGAAAAGAAGAGACTCGGGAAGGAATTGAATCCCAAAGCCTGGATGAGTTTGTCTTTGCCTAGAAGGTGCGGTGGACTTTAAAAATCTTAGGAAGTTCAATTTGGCACTTCTTACCAAAATGGCATGGAGAATAATTAATAATCCTAATAATCAGTTTTTTGGTTAAATAGACTCTAGATTTGAATTCCTGGGTCTAAAAGACAAGTAAAATATCAAGACTTTTCTAATGTCCAAGATTCTTCAAGATACTTTTCTAATATCCAAATTGGATATATCACCCAGATATTAAAACTTATTTTTAGGACTGTTGACTAAAATACCCCGTCTCTTTTTTTTGTTTCTTTAGTTTCTCTCCGTCTATTCTCTCTTCTCTCTGACTTCAATTCCTTCTCTAGATTAGATCTTGAAATTCAATTCCTTTATCGTTATCTGGTTTCACACTCACCAAATCATCTTAAACCTAAAATTCAATGGATCTGTATTATTTCAATCCCCATTTTCCTTTTTATCTGTTAAAATTTAGTTTTGATTTTAGACTTTTTGATTTGTTTGAAGCTGGGTTTGATACAGAAATCTGGTTAATGAGGCTATTGTATGATACCGTTGATTGACAAACTTTGAGATTTCAGTCTTTTTTTTCCCCTGTTCTTCTGGGGTTTTAGCCTTTCAGGATTAACTATTTAATAAATGTCTAATTTTTGATCGGGGTTATTGAGTCGATCAATTAGACGAAAATTTATTGAATTTCGTTATTAGAGAAACATGGGTTTTGATTTGTATCTTGAAAATAAGCTCAATTCGATTGTCAAGATGACTGCTAAAAATATCTTCTTCAACAGATTGCCAAAATGGTCGGGGAATGGATTTGGTGAAGGGTCAATAAGAATTAGAGTTTAACAGCGAGAAGCTCGACGATGGTCAATTTCTTATCGATGTAAAATGTTATATGCATTTTATGGAGTGATCCGAAAGCTATCATCTTTGATCACATTTTTAAGTTGATCTAATGAAAGAAGGTAATCTTGTAATTTTGAGGTTGAACATTTACCTCCCGTATCCATTTGTCCCTTTGTTATTATTGGTGGTGGTGGTTGTAAAGTGCAAAAAGGGATTGTTAATCTCTTAACGATACAAACCAAACACCATACCCAACACTACCTCCTATACAGGTGATTTAGGGTCGTGTCAGAAGTGAGCTTAATTCATTCAACACAGTGGATTTGTGTTGCCAATTGTAGATGAATGGTAATTTTTTTTGAGTGATAGACTGGTTTATTGATCATGGGTTGCCGGAATTGAGATTGTTGCAGGGAAGGGGTATAGAATAGCTTAGAAATCAACCTTAAATTCATACATGTCTCAACATCAAAGCGCACACAAGGCGTTTGTTTAAATGCCTGAATGATCATGACTTTTATTGTGGAGATTTGTTGTTGGAAGAGATTACCAGGTTAAACCTAGATCTATCTACTTAAATACACAAGATGCACTGAGTGCATAATGTAGATTACGAAAGAAAATAGGTTTTTTATGCTAGATGCACCCTTTGTTTAGTGCATAATGTATTTTTTTTTTTTTGCTCTTCTTTTCTTCATTAATACTTGTTTTTGGTTGACTTTATGATGGTGAATGTGATGATAATGTTGGTGGATTTATCGTTCAAGATCATGAACTAGTGTTTTGGTTGTGTATAATATATTGCATTTGATTAGTAGAATAAACCTAGATTTATCCCCGAAACACACAAGATGCACCTGGGTGCATAATATAGTTTATGACAAGAAAATATTTTCAAGCCTGGATGCACCTAAGTGCATGATGTATATTTTTTTGATTTTTTTTTGTTGTTGTTCCTCTCATTTTTATTATTTAGTACTTGTTTTCTTGGTGAATTTGATGGAGAATGTGATGGTAATTGTGAGGTTTTATTGTTTGAAATCACGAACTAGTATTTTAGGTTGTATATATTATATTGAAGGTCATTAGTAGGATAAACCTAGATTTATCCACAAAGTACACAAGATGCATGCAGGTGCGTAATGCATATTCTTATTGAAAATAAATTTTGGTCAGGTTGTACCTGAGTGCATAATGCTATTTTTTTATGAAATAAATTTTGGCCAAGTTGCACCTGGGTGCATAATGAATACTTTAATGGGAAATAAATTTTGGCCAAGTTGCACCTGGGTGCATAATGCGTACTTTAATAGGAAATAAATTTTGGCCAAGTTGCACCTGGGTGCATAACGTGTCCTCGATACGGTTTAAATTAATATTTTTTTTTTCGAATTTCATATCAACAATAGATCTTGTTTTGTAGAGATTTTCGAGCCCTTTCCAAAAATATAAATTTTATTAAAATCCGACTTATATTTTGGAAATTAAGACATTTCTCGCGATTAATTTTAATTGTAGAGATAGAAAATAAATATGAGAGAGAAAAGGATATGAAAAAGAATAAAGTTTAAAGCAAAGGGTATATATGGCTAATATTTCCTATGTCTTTTTCACCCGGACCTATATTTTACAAGTCCATTACTCCCATACTTTATGAGATTTGGTCATATGACCTGTTTTTTGGTTAAATAGGCCCTAGATTTGAATTCCTGGGTCTAAAAGACAAGTAAAATATCAAGACTTTTCTAATGTCCAAGATTCTTCAAGATACTTTTCTAATATCCAAATTGGATATATCACCCAGATATTAAAACTTATTTTTAGGACTGTTGACTAAAATACCCCGTCTCTTTTTTTTGTTTCTTTAGTTTCTCTCCGTCTATTCTCTCTTCTCTCTGACTTCAATTCCTTCTCTAGATTAGATCTTGAAATTCAATTCCTTTATCGTTATCTGGTTTCACACTCACCAAATCATCTTAAACCTAAAATTCAATGGATCTGTATTATTTCAATCCCCATTTTCCTTTTTATCTGTTAAAATTTAGTTTTGATTTTAGACTTTTTGATTTGTTTGAAGCTGGGTTTGATACAGAAATCTGGTTAATGAGGCTATTGTATGATACCGTTGATTGACAAACTTTGAGATTTCAGTCTTTTTTTCCCCTGTTCTTATGGGGTTTTAGCCTTTCAGGATTAACTATTTAATAAATGTCTAATTTTTGATCGGGGTTATTGAGTCGATCAATTAGACGAAAATTTATTGAATTTCGTTATTAGAGAAACATGGGTTTTGATTTGTATCTTGAAAATAAGCTCAATTCGATTGTCAAGATGACTGCTAAAAATATCTTCTTCAATGATTGCCAAAATGGTCGGGGGAATGGATTTGGTGAAGGGTCAATAAGAATTAGAGTTTAACAGCGAGAAGCTCGACGATGGTCAATTTCTTATCGATGTAAAATGTTATATGCATTTTATGGAGTGATCCGAAAGCTATCATCTTTGATCACATTTTTAAGTTGATCTAATGAAAGAAGGTAATCTGTAATTTTGAGGTTGAACATTTACCTCCGTATCCATTTGTCCCTACTGTTATTATTGGTGGTGGTGGTTGTAAAGTGCAAAAAGGGATTGTTAATCTCTTAACCGATACAAACCAAACACCATACCCAACACTACCTCTATCTGAAGGATTTAGGTCGTGTCGAAAGTGAGCTTAATTCATTCAACACGTGTGGATTTGTGTTGTCACCACAATATATAAATTGAATGGTTTATGGATTTGTGTGTGCCAATTGTAGATGAATGGTAATTTTTTGAGTGATAGACTGGTTTATTGATCATGGGTTGCCGGAATTGAGATTGTTGCAGGGAAGGGGTATAGAATAGCTTAGAAATCAACCTTAAATTCATACATGTCTCAACATCAAAGCGCACACAAAGGCGTTTGTTTAAATGCCCTGAATGATCATGACTTTTATTGTGGAGATTTGTTGTTGGAAGAGATTACCGGGTTAAACCTAGATCTATCTAAGAAATACACAAGATGCACCCAGTGCATAATGTAGATTCTGAAAGAAAATAGGTTTTTTTGCGCTAGATGCACCCGAGTGCATAATGTATTTTTTTTTTTTGCTCTTCTTTTCTTCATTAATACTTGTTTTTGGTTGACTTTATGATGGTGAATGTGATGATAATGTTGGTGGATTTATCGTTCAAGATCATGAACTAGTGTTTTGGTTGTGTATAATATATTGCATTTGATTAGTAGAATAAACCTAGATTTATCCCCGAAACACACAAGATGCACCTGGGTGCATAATATAGTTTATGACAAGAAAATATTTTCAAGCCTGGATGCACCTAAGTGCATGATGTATATTTTTTTTGATTTTTTGTTGTTGTTCCTCTCATTTTTATTATTTAGTACTTGTTTTCTTGGTGAATTTGATGGAGAATGTGATGGTAATTGTGAGGTTTTATTGTTTGAAATCACGAACTAGTATTTTAGGTTGTATATATTATATTGAAGGTCATTAGTAGGATAAACCTAGATTTATCCACAAAGTACACAAGATGCATCTGGGTGCGTAATGCATATTCTTATTGAAAATAAATTTTGGTCAGGTTGTACCTGAGTGCATAATGCTATTTTTTTATGAAATAAATTTTGGCCAAGTTGCACCTGGGTGCATAATGAATACTTTAATGGGAAATAAATTTTGGCCAAGTTGCACCTGGGTGCATAATGAATACTTTAATGGGAAATAAATTTTGGCCAAGTTGCACCTGGGTGCATAACGTGTCCTCGATACGGTTTAAATTAATATATTTTTTTTTCGAATTTCATATCAACAATAGATCTTGTTTTGTAGAGATTTTCGAGCCCTTTCCAAAAATATAAATTTTATTAAAATCCGACTTATATTTTGGAAATTAAGACATTTCTCGCGATTAATTTTAATTGTAGAGATAGAAAATAAATATGAGAGAGAAAAGGATATGAAAAAGAATAAAGTTTAAAGCAAAGGGTATATATGGCTAATATTTCCTATGTCTTTTTCACCCAGACCTATATTTTACAAGTCCATTACTCCCATACTTTATGAGATTTGGTCATATGACCTGTTTTCCGCCTAATAATCTCTGTACTCAGGTTTCAAAATCCAAATATTTTCCTAAACATTCTCCTTTGCACTATAAACCTAAGAAGCATAGTAGCTGGATTTGGAAAGGCATTAGGAAAGGATAAGAAGTGGCAAAGCAATATCATGTTTGGGAGGTTGGAAAAGGATGTTAGTATCTGGCAAGATGGATACATCAAAATGAACAACCTCTAGAAAGACCAACTCACTATCACTTGCAGGATTATGTTGTAGTTTTTTATTTAATTAATCCAAGAATGAGAAGATTCTGCTTTTAATGAACTGTTTAATGATGCTCAAATTCAGAGAATCGGAACATTCGAATACCCAGCACAGTAATGATCAGATCCGATGGTCTTTGACGAAGTTCAGGTAAGTTTACTACCAAATCCACTTATTCTCAATTGATACGTGGTCAGTGTCATGCAAGTGCTCAGGAACAGAAACAATGGTTAATGTTTAAATTGTTCTTGTGGAAGTGTTCGCATAACATCTTACCTCTGAAACGATATTTGTTCTGGTTAAATATTACATAGGATGCTTTGTTCTTTTTGCGCGATAGCTGAAGAGACTATGGATCATTTGTTTTGTCATTGTAATTTTTCCAAAGCAGTTTGGTTTGGAAGTTTCCCTCATGTCTTTTTGATTGCTGCTAATTTTAATTCTCTATATGATTGATTGTTAAGTTGGCTTGATAATAAACAGTCATCTGACTCTCTTTGCAATCAGACTTTGGCAGATTTGGAAAGCGCGTTGTAAAGCAAGTATTGAAAGCGTGATACAACATCCTATGAATGTTATAAAAAAGCAAGAACGCAGTTGGAATCTCTTTTACAAACTCAGACTTTATTTAGGACTCTTCAGAAGAATTCTGTTACCATCAAATCTGCTCAGTTATCTTTTAGGTTGACTAAAGAGAGACAGAACTAAGTAGATTTTGGTTAACTTAAAGAACAGAACAAGTAAAGAAGAAGATGTATTTTATTCACTGTATTGGTATATGTAAAACGTGAACATACATAGGATATATATATACAAACTTGGCTTGAACTACATGCTAACATATTTCCTAAAATACAAACAATTCCAAAATAAAGAAACTCTTAATTATGGCCCACTTTGGTCACGTTATCATAGTGTTAACACCCTCCCGCAAGCGTAACGGGTTATCCTGAACCGTTAGCTTGAACCGTAAAAGAGAAAAACGATCCCTGGATAATGGTTTGGTGAATATATCCGCAATTTGATCCTTAGAGGAAATAAACCTGACATCAAGAAGTTTTGAAGCAACTTGATCACGAACAAAATGATAGTCAATCTCAATGTGATTTGTTCTTGCATGAAATATAGGATTGACAGTGAGACAAGTTGCACCAAGATTGTCACACCATAGAACAGGAGGTGATTGAGTGGAAACACAAAGTTCTTTCAGAAGTGATTGTATCCACATAATTTCAGCAGTAGCAATAGCAAGTCCCCTATATTTTGCTTCAGTACTAGAACGAGATACTGTTTTCTGCTTACGAGCACTCCAAGAAATAATATTACCACCCAAGTAAATACAATAACCACTAGTAGAGCGACGATCTTCAAGAGAACCAGCCCAATCTGAATCAGTATATGCAGCGAACGATAACTGTATAGAAGGAGATGGTCGAAGAAGTATACCAAATGTAGACGTATTTTTAAGATAACGGAGTATACGTTTTACCAGACTCGGTGAAAAAGCAGTTGGTGCATGCATAAATTGACATACTTTATTAACAGCATACGCCAAATCAGGACGAGTAAATGTCAAATATTGTAAGGCACCAACAATACTACGATATTCAGTAGCATTAGATAATAAGGTACTACGATCAGAAGAGATGTCACCAGAAGTACTTAGTGGTGTTTGAATAGGTTTAACACCATCCATTTTTGCCCGAATAAGAAGATCATGAGCATACCTTTGTTGAGAAAGAAACAATCCTGAAGAAGTACGAATTGCTTCAATTCCAAGAAAATAAGACAATTGTCCAAGATCTTTAATTCCAAATTCTTGTTGCAGACGATCAAGAGTGGATTTAATACCAGCAGAGTTGGAACCTGTAACAATAATATCGTCCACATATACCAACAAATAAATAGTACCATACGAACCATTGTAGATGCATAAAGATGAGTCGCATTTGGAAGTGATAAACCCAATTTGTAATAAAAAAGTACTAAGTCGATGGTACCACGCACGAGGAGCTTGTTTAAGACCATAGAGTGCTCGATGTAACTTGCAAACATGCGTAGGAAATCGAGAATCAACATAACACGGAGGTCGTTTCATGTATACCTCTTCTTGAAGTTCACCATGTAAGAAAGCATTTTGCACGTCAAGTTGATGAATAGGCCAATTGGAAGATAGAGCCAATGTAAGAATAAGACGAATAATGCAAGGTTTAACAACCAGACTAAACGTTTCGGAAAAATCTATCCCTTCTTGTTGATTATATCCTTTGGCAACCAAGCGAGATTTACGACGTTCAATTTCACCATTAGGCTTTCGTTTGATACGAAACACCCATTTACACCCAATAACGTTCATAGAAGGATGATATGGTACTAATGTCCAAGTACCATTACGAAGCAATGCATTGATCTCATCATCCGAGGAGACGCATCAATCTGGATCTTTATGAGCCTCTGAAATACAAGTGGGTTCGCGAAGAGAATCACATACCAGGGCATACTTGGAGTTGGGTTTAAAAATGTCATCCCTGGCTCTAGTTATCATTGGATGTTGTTGGGGAGCAGGACCGGTAACTGGTACAGTTGAATCTGGAACTGAGCATGGTTGTCCAGTAGAGTCGAACAATGTATACTGTGGCACAATAGTAGGTACAGATACGGTAGCAGGTGTAGCAGCTGATATAGTGGAAGGTGTGGTAGCCGGTGCAGTAACTGATGTAGGGACAGGTGTGGTAGCTGACGTAGTGGGGGATGCAGTAGCTGACGTAGTGGGTGAAGCAATTGCTGACGTAGTGGGTGAAGCAGCTGGTGTAGCTGAAGACACAGTAGCAGGTGAGGACAAAACTTCGTCACAAAGCTGTCGGTGACTGATGTTATTTGAGCTAATAGAAACTGATGAGAACTGATCCATTGTTGCAGAATGCCGGACATTATGTGAACCAATGAGAGGTGCACTATTTGGCAGGAACTGAGATATAGCAGTATGAGAAACCAAGACAGGTGGTGATGAAACACAAAGGGGTGAAGTAGAAGTTACCTGAGAAGGAGTCGATGCCGGTGAAGGTTATGCAAAGGGAAAGGTAGTCTCATCAAACACAACATGACGACTTACATAAATACGACCCGTAGGAATATGAAGACACTTATAGCCCTTTTGAGATGGACTATAACCAATAAACACACATGGAGAGGAAAGAGGCTCCATTTTATGAGACCTATACGGACGTAGGTAAGGGTAACATAAACAACCAAAAACACGAAGAGAAGTGTAATCGGGCGGACAACCAAAAAGAGCGGCATATGTCGATGAATTATTAAGAGAAGTGGAAGGAACACGATTCATCAAGTAGCAAGCAGTGTAAAAAGAATCATACCAATATGAGGATGGTACAGAAGCCATGTTTAAAATTGTAAGCCCAGTTTCCCGAATATGACGATGACGGCGTTCTACTAAACCATTCTGTTCAGAAGTGTGTGGACATGAAAATCTATGAAAAATGCCAAGATTCTGAAGATGCGGAGTAAGTTTGCGATACTCAAGTGCATTATCAGATTGAAAATTTTTAATTTTTCTGTTAAAGAGATTTTCAACATGCTTTTGAAATAAGAAAAAAATATAGAGAAGACATCAGACTTTTGAGACATAGGAAACATCCAAGTAAAACGACTAAACGCATCAATAAAAATTATATAATATTTGTATCCTTCATTAGATAAAATATGAGAGGGTCCCCATACATCTGAGACAATTAAATCTAATGGATTCAAATAAATAGTTTTACTAGGATGAAAAGGTAACTTATGACTCATATGTTCATGACAAGATGAACAAAACTTAATAGTCTGACTGGAAACTGGAAGTGAAAACTGAGAGACGACTTTACTGAATCAGTACGCATCATTGGATGTCCCAACCTAGAGTGCCAGTCTTGTAAGCTAGCACGTTCCCCTATGCAAACTTTAGGAGACTTAGACAAAGCATCAAGTTGATAGAGACCACCCCTCCTACTGCCACGAAGAATGACCTTCCCGGTGCATCGATCCTTCACAAGACAAAAATTCGGATGAAATTCAAATAAGACATTGTTATCGGTAGTAATGCGAGAAACTGATAAGAGATTATGAGAAATTTATGGTGCATAGAGAACATTACGAAGTTGTAACTTACGACTGGGAGTACCCAAAACAGAGGATCCAACATTAGAAATTGGAATAGAAGAACCATTACCCATCTTAATCTGATCAGGACCAGTGTACTCGTTTGAAAAGTGAAGACGAGAAAGATCATTAGTTATATGATCTGTAGCACCACTGTCAGGAGTCCATGGAGGAGTTGGCAACAATCCAGTATGAGCGGTATAGGCACGCGGTGCGAAAGCTGGTGGGTGACGACGCGGAGGACAAAAGCCACAATCAAATCGGTTTCATCAGTCCGGCGTTTCATGATTGGGACGGTCACAAAGTTGACATCGCTACGGTTGAATTGGTGAAGAAGCAATGTAAGTGGAGCCGACACTGTTGGTTGGACGAGAGCCACGGTTGCTGTTAGTTTGGAACCTGGAGTACGACGGTGAGTTGGGCCGATTGCTGTTGGAGTAAGACGCTGGATTATTGGGCCGAGGAGATGCAGCAGCAGGGTGAGTTGGGCCGGTGCTGGAGCTTCCAGAGAAGCGAGAAAAATTTGAAGATGTACCACGGGATGGAGCAGCGATGTTAGCAACATGCTGAGCAGCTAGGGTTTTGTGCTGATTCTCTATTCAAAGTTCAAAAGTCAGCAAGAAGGTAATGAAATCTTCAACAGACAGAGAGCTCATTGTAGTTGTTAGAGATGTAACAATGGCATCATAAGAATTATCTAGGCCAGCAAGAAGACAATGACGGAACTCCTTATCTGTAACTGTTGTATTAGCAGCAGCAAGGTTGTCAACTAAATTCCGAGCATGATTGATGTATTCGCGCATTGTCTTAGACCCTTTCTGAAGAGTACGCAACTCACAGTGAAGATGATGTATCTGAGCATCAGACTTAGAGTCATATTGAGCTTCGAGAGATGTCCAAATTTCTTTGGATGTTGTAAGTCGATGAACATGACGAAAAACAGCAGGAGTAAGGGAGGAGAATAGCCAACTAACCAAAATTTTATCTTGTTTCATCCATGAGGCAAAGGCTGGATTGGGAGATTCATCAGCAAGAGCAGGCGCTGGGCAGGGAGTTGTTACAGTGACGTGAACATCAAGATCGTAACCTTGAAGATATGCTAGAAATTGAGCTCGCCATAAAGAGTAGTTGGTTTCATCTAACTTAACGGTGATGATGTGATGCAGTTGAGAGAATTGAACATGAGCCATGAGTGAAGATAAAGAATGAGAGGTAGATTGAATGACTGCAGAAACTGTAGAAGAAATAGTAGAAGGCTCGGTAGACATGGTGTTTTTAGGATCTAAAACCTATCTGATACCAAGACAGAACTAAGTAGATTTGGGTTAACTTAAAGAACAGAACAAGTAAAGAAGAAGATGTATTTTATTCACTGTATTGGTATATGTAAAACGTGAACATACATAGGATATATATATACAAACTTGGCTTGAACTACAGGCTAACATATTTCCTAAAATACAAACAATTCCAAAATAAAGAAACTCTTAATTATGGCCAACTTTGGTCACGTTATCATAGTGTTAACAAAGAGTTCATAAATAATAACGATGATTCTGAATATGTGTTCGCAGATGCTTCATTGACTGATAAATCTAAAATTGCAGGGTGTGGAGTTATCAGGTACAAAGCAAATGGGAATTTAGATCAGCAAGATGCTGGACAGTCCACGCTGATTCAGTACTTGAAGCAGAAGCGCAAGCCATGCTCTCAGTAATACCTTGGTCAACTATGTTACAGTTGGAAAAGGTTAAATCTTTGTATCTGACAATCTTAACCTAGTTAATGCAGTAAATGAAGCACATTCAGCTATGCATTGGACGCAATTTAATCTTGTGAATGACTATAAGGTCGGATTAGGTTCTCTTGTAAAATCTAGGTGTGTGTTTGTAAATAGGAAAAGCAATCAACAGGCGGATGCTTTAGCAAAATATGCTAAAAGAACTCATGTAAATAGGGATTAGGGACAGTTTCCTTCTGATGTTGTACCAGAGGTGTCTTCTTTCTTTGTGTAACTTTGCATTGTTTCAATAAATCTGGTTTACTTTAAAAAGAAAAAAAGAACTCCAACAACTGATTTTAAAAGGTTGAATTTGGCATTATAGGGATGAGCCTCCTCCATTGAGCCCCCCACATGTTGTGAAGTACCATTACCTTGTTTCATGAATCATATCTCTTCCCCTACCAACAACCAACCCATCAGTAATCTCAAAACTGAACTCCGGTGATGCTTATTTGGTCTTTTTGCAAACCAATTAATGGCTCCATTACACGGTGTTTGTACCGTGTATAAAATACACCAGAAGCCCGTGAATCAAGACCAAAAAGCCCGTTAAAGAAGATTCCAGAAGCCCAGACCGGACTTATTGAGGAAGTCCGGAGGTTTATTGAGGAAACCAACTCGTGGGCTTATTGAGGAAACTCACATGGCTTAATATAGAAGCCAAGTCTAGCTTATTATAGAAGCCCAAATGACTTATTGTAGAAGTCATTTTGAGATAGACACAAATCTTGGAAGATAAACAATGATCTTTCAAGATAAACTCAAATCATGTGAAGATATACAAGAACATTTCAAGATAGACATGGATCTTCAAGGATAGACACAAAAATTAAAGGATAAGTACAAATCCAGGTGGTTATTTTGGATAACTATGAATCTAGGTTATTATGGAACCCAGTTAGGATTTTTTGCCTATAAATAAAGGCCAAAATCCACCTCAAGCGACAGGGAATTCTAGGTTAGCTAACCGTACCATAACAATTGTAATCATATCAATATAATACTCTCCCTATGGCATTCCATCCGTGGACGTAGGCATCAATCGCCGAACCACGTTAAATTCTTTGTCTCTTTTTTGTTTCTTCAATTTGTTTCATAACCCTAATTTCATCATCATCATCATCAATTAATCGTGTTTTGTTTCCCCTTAGTCGGTGCCAATGTTTGTACCCAAAATAAATTCTAGGCACAAAACACGATGATTTGATGATGAAGATGATGAAATTAGGGTTATGAATTAAACAAATTGAAGAAACAAAAAAGAGACAAAGAATTTAACGTGGTTCGGCGATTGATGCCTACGTCCACGGATGGAATCCCATAGGGAGTGATTTTATTGATGTGAGAGTACAATTGTTGTGGTACGGTTAGCTAACCTAGGATTCCTTGTCACTTGAGGTGGATTTTGGCCTTTATTTATAGGCAAAAATCCTAATCTGGTTCCATAATAACCTAGATTCATAGTTATCCAAAATAACCACCTGGATTTGTACTTATCCTTTAATATTTGTGTCTATCCTTGAAGATCCATGTCTATCTTGAAAGATTCTTGTATATCTTCACATGATTTGAGTTTATCTTGAAAGATCCTTGTTTATCTTCCAAGATTTGTGTCTATCTCAAAATGACTTCTACAATAAGTCATTTGGGCTTCTATAATAAGCTAGACTTGGCTTCTATATTAAGCCATGTGAGTTTCCTCAATAAACCCACGGGTTGGTTTCCTCAATAAACCTCCCCGGACTTCCTAAATAAGTCCGGTCTAGGCTTCTGGAATCTTCTTTAACGGGCTTTTTGGGCTTGATTCACGGGCTTCTGGTGTATTTTATACACGGTACAAACATTGCCCCCTCTTAACCTCCAACTTTTTGGGGGTTAAGAAGTTTGCTTTTCCTTCTGCGTCGACCGTTGATGACGTAAATCGCCCCCAAGCATTTGTAGAGACATTGCGAAGACGCCCCCAACTGTAATTACCTGCATAAAATAAAATAAAAATAAAAATAAAAAGTAAGAAAATAAAAATAAAAATAATAATAATGCTCACGTGCTAGGCGAGACTTTTTGCCACGTGGTGGACTTGTGATGCTCGAGAGCTAGTCGAGTCTTGAGTGAAATGTAATGTGCTTGCGGCTGGGGCAAGGCTTTTTGCTCGCAACGTAACAAGGCTGTAGCGCTTGCTGCCCGGGCAGGATGGCTTTATTGCTTGTGTTGAGTACGAGTCTTTGGACCAATATCGGGCATTGGGCTCGTGGTCAAGACGAGACTTTATGCTTGAGAAGGCGCAAGTCTTTGTACTCGCGTGCAAGGCGAGATTTTATGCTTGCGAAGGTGCAAGTCTTTGTACTCGCGTGCAAGGCGAGATTTTATGCTTGCGAAGGTGCAAGTCTTTGTACTCGCGTGCAAGGCGAGATTTTATGCTTGCGATAAGAACAAGACTTATGTGCTCACGTGCAAGGTGAGTCTTTAGGTGCTTGCGATGTGATGCAAGGCTAAATATTGGTGGTTTTAAGCAATCCTCATATCGAACTCTCGATCATGTCGCTATCGAACCCGATCATGTCGCTATCCACGAACCTCGAACTCGATCATGTTGCTGCTCCAAGTGCACCTCCAAGTTTCTAGAACACTGGATTTTTTTTGCTTCCATGTTGTAGGGAATTAAAAGACGATTCTAACGAGCCAAAAATCACTCAATTCGGACTTAAAACGAAGAAGTTATTGATGAAACAAGATTTGCACGAATCATGCGTGATAGACAGACTAAGATTACTGAGTCATGCTTTATTGCACAAATGATGGTTTGCACAGTTGGTCAAGATTGCAATACACGATCCGGAGGTTTGGCGTTCGAATACCAACTCCAACGCGCCCATATTTTTTTTCCTTGATACGCTGATGTGTTGACTGGTTGGACCCGAACTGTCCGAGTTTGGTTGGACCGAAGCTGAACCAGACCTTCTGAACCGGATAGGATCTAACCGAACCAGTGTGTTTGAACCAGAAGCTGGACCGTAGGCTGGACACATCTTACGGCTTGGATCTTCTGCATCTGACGGATATGATTTGGCTTTGGATCTGGAGCTGCATGCAGGGGTTGGACAAATCGTACGGATCCGATCCGGTGAATCGACGGATCGATTGGTTGGAGTCGAAGCCGTACTCGAGGCCGCACCTATGTGGTTGTACAAGGGAGAGGCTTTGAAACGCCTTCTCGTAACAAATATATTTGTTACTTGTTGTGTAACGCTTCATTATCAAGTTTACGCAACTTTCGCAACATTCTTTGCATCTGTTTATGTAACAGATTACGTCAAATTTGCAACAGTTACGTAAGAACCCTATTTTTTCTTCTTTTTTGCTGCTGATTTTTGCATGGAATTTGTGCAGATTTCTTCCACGCTTTTCGCAATGGTAAAACACGATTGTTTTCACGAATCCCCTTAGTCGGCGCCAATGTTTGTACCCAAAATAAATTCTAGGCACAAAACACGATGATTTGATGATGATTATGTAAAAATTAGGGCTAGGAAACTATCGAAGAAAAATAAATAGACAGGAATTCTAGGTTAGCTAATCTTACCACAACTATTGTACTCTCACTTCAATAAAATCACTCCCTATGGGATTCCTCCGTGGATGTAGGCATCACTTGCCGAACCACCTTAAATTCCTGTCTATTTATTTTTCTTCGATAGTTTCCTAGCCCTAATTTTTACATAATCATCATCAAATCATCGTGTTTTGTGCCTAGAATTTATTTTGGGTACAAACACACGGCAATAATACATGTTCTAAACCTTTAAAACCTTCCGCTTGTATCAAACACACAATTACAACCATCTATAAGAGATTGCTCGGTCTGAAAATACGTTCGGTATATCGATCATCATTTAAGATCATATAGTAAAAACAAATCATTAAGTAATCTCAACCTGGATAGCACTGACGCGGAAACGATGCGACGCAGATGCAGACACGAACAAATTCTCCAAAAATTAGAACGCGGACACGTTATGAAATTAGTGATATTTGCCACAAAATGTGTATATTATGAATGTAATTTCTCAACAATGCTAATAAAATTGTTGATAAATTACAAATTTGTGTAAAAATAAACATAGATACTAATGAAATAATACATACACAAAAAATTCAGGCATTTTTAGTAGACATTTATATTGAAATAATGTGTGACATATGCGTGTGATGTCATCGATGTATCGGAGACGCGTGCGTGTACATGTCAGACGCGAATCCAACGCGAACATTGACCATTTTAAGCGCTTCCTTGCTACCTGTTTTGGGGTAAAAACTGATTCTGCTTGAAATGCTAAATTTGGGTGTGCCGCCGAGAAACGAAATCTAAACCATAAACAAATGCACTGCACAGGAGTACTTAAGATTCGAGAGATCAATCTGTACAATCCTGGCCTAAACCAAGAAATGGCCGTTCCAGTCTTGCTTCGGTCACAAAATGAAGGAGAGGGGTTGATCTTAGGGAGGGAAACGAAGAAGGTGCTGAGATCTGAATGGTTAACTCTGATGGTATGGCCGTTTTATGACTTTTATCAGAATATGGAACTGGCTTGCAGAATGTAAGCTATCAGTTCTTGGTGTTTTTCTGGATACTTGTGTTGATAACAAAAAAACTGTTCTTGTTGGTTGAAATAGGTTGAAACCTATTTATACAAGTCATAGTTGAACGCACCCTGATCTCATAGGAAGTGGAAGTAGTGGGGTGATGGAGAAGTGTGGTTGTTGAAAACCACATCCCTACTACGAAGGGAAGACTGGTCAGTTTACACCCACTACTTCTCTACTACCACTAACTATCCGCCTTTCCTGACACTTTCTCATAATGGGCATGTTGCACGCCACACGCTGTAAACCGACAGACCAATACCCTGATGAACATCCCCCAGTTTGTGACATGTTTGATGTCTCAAGTATTTTATAGAAAATATGTTGCAAGCTGCTGAGTGGGTCTTGCCTAATTATTCTGACTAATCACGCGCAAGCTAGGCGGCGGGTAGTCATGTGTGACGAGTCAATTCATGAGACTTGCCGCAAAGAATAGCATGTAACGCTATTAGGTTTAATAACTAAGTTGTTTGTGAAACCGATACTCATAAAATATTGTATGTATTCGATGCATGTAAAGCATCACTTTTAAGCAAGCAGCTCAAAATAATCGATGCATGTGAAGCATTGTTGTATTGAGCCTTTCTTGGTTAGTCGCGGAACCTAGTGTCTAAGAAGGAGCATGACAGGCCATTTTCAGGAAGCTGCTGGGAGCTATTTATACATGCCAAAGGTAGGTCGGTCGGCCCATATAGGAGAGTGATGGCTGGTATCCATTTTGACATCCTATTGGTTGGTCCAAGTTAAATCTGGATCGTCTAAATTGGCTAGCCGAATTGGATGGCTGAGATGATTTGCGGCAGTTATTGGTTGCCGCTAATTTATTTAAGACTCCTATAAGAAGCGTGGCCATTTATCTTTGGGCGATCGTTTAGGAGCCATATGGGCAGACTGCGGCTTGGCCGGTTGCAGCTTATGGAAGGGGGGTGGCCGTTGATCATGGCCACATCTTGTTGGCTTCCTAAAATAGGAGTTAGGCCGGCCGATTCAGCTGACGAAGTTGGGCGGCCGAGATGATTTGCGGTAGTTAATGGCTACCATTGATTCAATTTAGGTTTTCAAAAGCCGTGTGGCCAACCCATTTTGGGCCAACTTTTTGGTGTTGGCGGCATGATGTGGACCATTCGACCGGTCAGCGCTACAGTCGGGCCGCTAGTGAGCGTATCCGGGCTTTGTCCATCGATCGGAATTGAATCTAGTCCGGCCAATTCGGCTGGCAAAGCTGGACGACCGAGATTGTTTTTCGGCAGCAATGTAATGCTGCTTAATAGAAATTAGGGTTTAGTAAATCGCGCGGCCAACTAGCTTTGGGAAATCATTTAGTGGCTCTGTTGGCGAGTTGGAATGGCTCCGATTGGCCGGAGTATTTGCCTAATGACGCTCGTCCGGTCGCGTCAGGGAGCGGCCAAGCTTGGCAAATCAGTCGGCCAAAACGTGCCGATATGATTATTTTGAGACTGATATGGGCAGCCTATGTCCAATTCCTTAAGGAATTAGGCGTGTCGACCAACCAACTTCCATTTTTAATTGGAAATACATGTGGCGCTTTTAAAGCAATCTGATTGGTCGATGGGAAAGAAGGGCCAACAAGCAATTTCAAGGGGCGTGGCCGGCCAGCCACGGGCAGTGCCTGCTAGGGCGAATTGGCCAGCCAAGTGGCGTGGCCGCGCCTTCTTTTGCTCGCTTTTATTGGCCACAACTCCTCTTTTACTTATTGTTTTCTACTTTTGGTAGGATTTTGCTCCTACTAGTCCATGGTGGATTAATTTCCTAGCTGACCTAGGTTTGGTCTCAACCAATAGGGTTCGAGATATTGCGCAAGGCGCAAAAGCCTAATTTTTGTAAATTAAGTAGGTCAAAATTTGAATCTTGTGAGCTATCACAAAATTGATCAAATTTGATAAATTTTGTGTGTTGACACAAAATTCTTTAATTTTATTTTCAGAGAGCAGTTAGCGCGTCTTCTGACTGAGTACTTTCATGCAAACCTTAATCTTGATACTTCAGGAAATTCATGCTACTCAGCTGCGAGTGAACACTAATTGTCATGTCATACCAATATTAAGAGTTCAGCCGGGGAACATAGCATAGGAAAAATACTCAATAAGACATACATTAATGAATAATGCATGCGAGAGATTAATAAAATTTATAGAATGTTTGGTATTGTTGCTACATGCACCATTCTGAATAAATTTTATATATAAATATACTGAATTGCTCAATACATGTGTAAGTAGAGAGGCTTAAGCTCTCGTCGCTTTTAAATGGCTTTGTTTCTTTGCAGAATAACAACACATTAAAGACAGAGTTTCACAATTTTATCCCTGAACTAAAAACCACCATCAACACTACCCATATCTCAACTCATTTTTTCCACAAGTATTATCAGATTAAGGGTGTATTTACGATGCAACTACCCTCGTCCGTGCGTGAATCCAGGGTGGATTCCTCCTTCCACTCGAACTCCCAAAACACCGTGTGTATAAAAGGGTGCTAACTCTCATTTTTCTTTTATTATTTGCTTGCTACACTTCCGTAGCAGCTGGTATTCTCTTGTTGTCGCCGTCAGCAGCTTCACCACGAGCCATCCGCCATTAGCAGCAAGGTAAGTATTGTGGATGGGGAAAAACGGTTTGCTGGTTTTTTAGGGAAATGAAGAGACGAGCGTGTTGTAGAGACTCCTCGACCGAGCAAACTGCTGAACCTCACACAGATGCACTGCAAAGGGAGTGCTTAGATTCGAGAGATCAATCTGTAGGACTCCGGCCTAAACCAAGTCAATGGCCGTTCCAGAGTCAATTCGGTCACAAAGAGGGAAATGGGTTGATCTGTAAGAGGGAAGCTGAGAATTGTGTGGGATCAATGATGATCAAGGATTGTGGATGTGTTGAAGGTTTTCTGCAAATTTGATGAACTGTGGAGTTCGAATAAGTTCAGGGCGATTGATAGAATTTCTGAGAGTGATTGCTCGAAAATTTGTTGTCGTTCAATCGTGGATCCAAAGACTTATTTATATTGTCAGAATAGCGAACACATTGATCCCAGTAAGTGTGACGGTTTCATGAGTGAAAGAGTAGGAAAGTGGAAGATCGTGGTGAAACCAGTTCCAGGTCGTGCGGAGACTTGGTTAACCGTCCACCCACTACTTTGCTAACTCCCTCAACCGTTGCACGACTTACTCACATTTCTCATTTTGGATGAATCCACGTGTCGTATGCCGCCAGACCAAAACCCTAATTGATATCCCCCATGTGACGTGATTGAAGTCTCACGAATCGTGGAGTCTGTATGACAAACATGTATTTTATTAGTCAGTTGTTGACTGTTTAGAATCTAAGTTTTGTTGAATTGCACATGATTGGCGATTGCTCAGCGATTCATGGATTTGAACGTGTTAGTTCTTATGTTGGAATTACTTGTGTGCAATTATTGTAAATTCGAGCATTTGAGCAAGCATTGCTCGATTCAACGGAGAGGATTGATAGTTGGACAATTGGGCAAGTATCGCTCAATTCAACGAATTACTGAATATTGATAGTTGGATAATATTCGAGCAAGTATTGCTCAATTCGACGAATTACTGAATATTGATAGTTGGATCAATATTCGAGCAAGTAAGCAAGTATTGCTCAATTCGACGAATTATTGATGAATTACTGAATATTGATAGTTGGATCAATATTCGAGAAACTTAGCAAATCCGTGGATTACTGAATATTGATAGCTGGATCAATATTCGAGCAATTGGGCAAGTATTGCTCAATTCGAAGAATTACTGATAAATTACTGATCATCGAGAAATTGAGCAAGTATTGCTCAATTCGACAAATTATTTATTTATTGGTGACGTGACCCAATAAAATATTAAAATATTGGTAGATTACCAAACATTATATAATTAATCCATGTGTTGTTTGCTGGATTAACGTAAATTATTTAGTGTTTGAACTTGCTCAGAATGGTGATTTGTTGAGCGTTTGTTCGAAACCCTAATTTTGAGCAATTACTGATTGACGTATTGTTGAAAATAGGTCATGAGCGAAGGAGGGACCAACCACATGGGACTATGGACGTCCATGTGATGCCCAATTTCTCGAGTGAGCGTTACACCAGGGTCCTGAGTTGACCAGCTGGTGAAGGAATGACGATTAAATGCCAGTCTCATCATTTATTGAAATAGCGTTCGATTGAGCATTAGGTGAGAAAACCTAATTATAGAAAAGTGAGGGACCGACCAAGATGGCGTGAGACCACCCTTGGTGGCCGTGGGACCGCTGGTGGGCGTTTGCACAAACTCTGAGTTAGTTGTGAAGAGTTTGGACCCAATATGAGCGAATGCACAATAGGTCAAAAAGTGTGAAAACGTGTGGGACCGGCTTGTTGCAAGCCTTAGAGCCGCCCTTGGTCGGTTAAGGGAGCATGCTCGTGTTTTCATAATGCTCGTGTCTCTGTTATGAGAGTTTCATCATTTTCTGATGTGCGTTTGAGCAATATTTCGGATTTTCAGAAGAGTTCGATCTTTGACTGAAATCCTCGATTTTGCTCGAATGAGCAAGTATGCTCGTTTGATCAATATTTTGTGAATATTAAAATAATATTATTTTAATGTATATTTCATGAGTAGCCTAGTCGGCCATGTGACCATGTTGACTTTTGGCTTTTTCATGGTTCGCGCAATATTTGAGAAAATATGGAGAAACCATGAATTTTGCTAAAACTGGGGAGTTTCACAAGATGAGAAAAATAACAATTTATGAAAGATAGGGATTGCAAGGTGTGGGACCGGCCACGGCTAGGGCATGGCCGGCTGGTTGGCTATGTTGACCGGTCCCGCAACACCTTTTCCTATTTTATATTATTATTTCTTTTGTGTAATCCCACAAAAATATGGAGAAACCATGAAAATATGGAGAAACCACGAGTTTTGCTCAAACAAGGAAAGTTGCTGGAATGGAGGAGTCTTCATGAGTTTATGAAAACAACAAAAATAAGAAAAATAATGGAGGAAGTATGGGACGGCCACGGCTAGGGCACGGCCGGCCGGCCGGTGGGCCCGGCCCATGGGCGCTTCTCCATTATTTTAATGTTATTATTTTCTCTCTCCTGTTTTGTGCGGGATTCCTCATTTGTCCATATTTTGGATGCGCGTTCGCGCATTTGGGTGCTCGTTCGTGCATCATTATCGAGTACACTCGCACCATTTTATGGGGCTTACTCAGTGGTAGTCCAGATGCCCGATTGTTGAGTATTTATTACTAATTCATGAAATTCAGTGGAGAATGATTCATGAAACTGAGTAATAAAAGTGAATAGTTTTTACTATCAATTCATAGGATCAGCCGTGGATTCGACCATGAATTTGGAATAATAAAATAGGTATTACCATTCCATGGGATCGTGGATTCGACCACAGAATCGGAGTAATGAAAGTAGTTATTACCATCTCATGAGATCAGCCGTGGATTCGATCATGAAATCGGAGTAATGAGATTATCTATTACCATTCCATGAGATCAACCGTGGATTCGACCATGAAATCGGAGTAATAAAATAAGTGGTGATATTACCATTTCATGAGACCAGACGTGGGTTCGACCATGAAATCGGGGTAATATTTATTACCATTTCATGAGATCAGTCGTGGATTCAGTCATGAAATCGGAGTAATACATTTATCTATTACCCTTTCGATCATGAAATAGGAGTAATGAGATAAGATAGATTATCTTCTAGGAATTCAGTGGTGAATGTCACGGTAGAATTTAATCTCTTGCGTATAGTCGGTAAAGCAATGAGTGTTGCCGAAGTCCCGAAGACGTTATTGCTCTCAATCTTACGGAGAACTCGCCTGGGTCTATACACGACCTCTCTCATGTAGTCGGGAACAAGTGAGTATCACCGACGTCCTGAAGGCGTTATTGCTCTCAATCTACGGAGAACCGCCCAATTATGTTATTCTACATAGAGGGCACGACGAAATGCCAGGGATCGAACGCTCAGCTAGTGGAGGCTTTTCGAAAGGCATATTCACTGTGGCTTCGTAAAATATGAATTGTTGCTTGCCTGAAAGCCGTGTCAGAAACATGCATCATGATTTTACGGTTTTTCCCTTTGTTGAAAATCCACCATCTACATTAAGTCCCCTGCTTAGTGAGGGACAGTCATGTTCCGCAGTAAGCATTAAATGGTGATTTTCAGTCGACGAGATCAGTGGTCGAACTCGGTCTACAAAGGTATTATCAGAATCCTCGATTTGCTCTAATGGTGTCATGTACGAGCAAATGTTTGGGTGAGGACCCTGATGGCATGATAGAGTGTGATTTCCGTGAGCACGGAGAGATGAAGCATCGCTGATTTGGTAGGTCAAAAGTCCAGTTTTGGTCGGTTTAGCCATTATGGGCTCGGCCCCAAAAAAAGAACTCATTGTCTTAGGAACGGATATTCGTTCGATAGTTTAAGAAACAAAAAATAATCCCTAGCATAAGAGATTTTTTTTTTTTTTTTTTTTTTTAAATATGTGAGATTTCACAAAAATGAAATAAACTCTTGTTTCAAAGGTGGATGCTCTTTTTTTTTTTTAATAGACGTGCGTCTGTTGGTAATAAAAATTTTGTCTATGAGCTTTCATGAATTTTTTTTATTTTCGATATGTGAGCTTTCATATGCTCTCGTTTCAAAGACGGATGCTCGCGAGAGGGATCAAAAATATATATACATATATTTTCAAAGTTATGTGAGTTTCGCATTAAAATATATATTTTGTAAAATCAATGTTTTGATTTTTGAACAACTGTTGAAAGTAGACAATTATTCACGGTGAAATAATATTTGTGTGTAAGTTTTCACAATTGTAGAATGGACGTCTGTCCAATTTTGAGAAACCAGTGAATGTTCATAGAGTAAAAAAATTTACGTGGATTGTTCACGATTTTAAAGATTTTGTAAAATCAAGTTTTGATTTTTAAACAATTGTTAAAAGCAAACAATAATGTTTTCGTGAATTTCGTGATTTTAAGAGGGTCTGCACGAAAATCAATGAATGTTCACTCGGTGGAAATTTATGTGAAATTAAAATTTTGATTTTCAACAATTGCTAGAAGTAAGAAATTTTTGATAAAATACGGTTTGTATGGATTTTGTGATCTGATAGTGTATGCACAAAATCAATGAGTGGTCACTCGGTGGGGAGTCGCTCACACGGTGAAAAATAATGTGAATTGCTCACATGATGGAAGTTTCGTGAATTTTTCACAGTTTTATGAAAATCACGTTATGGTTTTGAATAACGAATTTTGTTCGTCTTAGCAGGTTTGAAGGAGCGAACAAATTCTCGAGATTGTAATCACTACAGCTAGTGAAATTGTAAATAGGTAAGAGTTGGATGGTTACCATTTTGTAGACGCTGTTGTGAGCACCTTTATTCGCGCTTTGTATGAACGATGTGCTGAAGTAGCCACTTTGCAAGAATGACTGACTCCCATGATGACACTTCCAAATATGGTGTTTCCAGAGATAACATCTCTACGGACGAAACTTTAAGAAATGGTACTTCTGGGACCTCTGAGTGATGGTGAGAGATCCTTCATACTGAGTTGTACTCCTGGATATTTCATTAGCTTTACCATATGATGATCGTGTAGTGAGATCCCGGATAAATGTAGACTCCACGGAAATGAAAGAAAGTCTACGGGAGCGGAGAACCCAGAAGTAAGGACTACATGATGTTAGCAAATGACGTGCAGTCCCCAGCTATTTCTTTGGTGAGTTGTTAGCGCTCCTTGTGTCATGACTTTGCCCGTGCAATTAGGATCACGAGACCAAGGTTTGTTATTTCTTTTCAGACTTTTTCTCCATCGATTGACGGTCTTCAACTTGTTCCCGGGCAAACAATTCATGAATCCAGCACTGATGAAGAAGTCGATGTAAGTATCTTTTTCGTGCAGGTGATCGTGGCATCTCCTTGAATGAAATAATAATAATTGTTGTTGTTGAATCCAGGAAGAAATCATTGTAGATAAGAAGCATGTTGATGAAACGTGCTCTTCTTTGGGATATGGGAATATGGAGAATTCCTGAAATCCCGAACCGAATGGAGATAGCGGCGTTGCCAATGGAGATTTCGGCATTGCCGAGCCTTCAAATGATTTAGAGACTCCCCTAGTAAGTATATCTCCTGTAATCTCTTCATATAAGTATGAAATTGCTGATTTGTGAATGAATGAATGAGAATCCATGTGAGTATACGAGTAATTTTGCTGAAATACGTCACCAGAAAATTTCAGACTTCAGCCTTTTAGCAAAAACATCGTAGAATCTTCGTTCGAAGTCGGATTTTCGCGATCTGCATATGTATCTTCAAGCCCAGAAAATTTCCAAGCTTTAGCAATGAAGTTGTTTGAGTTTTGAGCATGTTTAGGGCCTGAAAAAGGCGAAACAGTAAACTTCCAGGAGACTTTCAGAACTTTTTCAGATTGTATGTTGTCCAATGTTTCGGCCACATCGTTTTGCTCATTTCTCCAATTGCTGTGAATTTTGGATATGTTGTAAAGGACATCCATACGAAGATAATGGTATATGATCCATCCCTAGATTCTTCACGAATTTATCCCAGCTAATGGCTTTGTGCGGGACAGTGTAAAATCATCTTAGACGAGCTTGTTGTAAAACACTCTTGTTGTGTCTTTAGACCATTCACTTGTATCTTGAACGGTTGATGAATGATTTTAATGTCATTGATTCATTTGAGATCAGGACCCCTTGATTGATACATGAGCATGGTGCTTGCAGTGCCGTCTTGTTTCTGTCAGTCGTAGAAACATCACTTCTGAAACCCTGGTCACGGGACCATAACTGAGGTTACTCTCAAGAGGGGATGATGTAATAACCATGGTGGCATGTTCCAGCAGTATCATTCCTTTTACAATGATTAATTAGCACTGGAGAGCCCGGCACCACGAGTCTTGGACTGTGAAATTGATCATCATGATCAGTGGACCGTCAGTCCCCAGTATTTTGTTGAATCTCTCTCTTTCGTTTTCCCTTCTTCTGGAAAGCCCTAGATAGAGGATCCGGGTAGAAAAATTGATGTAAAGACCTAGGTGGTTGATGTTGGAGGTACCTTGATGAAGGATTTAGCGATGGTGGACACCGATCGACTGTGGAAGTTATGAATCCCGTCTAAGAATTGTTGGTTGCATGTTGTATGCTCTGGAAGTAGTAGGAACCTCATACGACGTCGGAATTCGATGCTTGACCCCAACTTATGAAGCTAAGATACTGAGTTATCACATGAGAAAATAATCACTCAATTTGGAGTTGTTGATGTCAGCAAACGAAGCGTGCGCATCTTTAATTTGTAATCCCGTACAAATTTTTCAGATTTCGTAGACTTGACGGTAAAGGTCATATCTTTCAGCTCGTATGTCTGATTAATGCGCCCTTTTGGTATGTTGTAGTAGAGACATAGAAGAACATATTTTGTTGAGGAAGAATTATCCCATTATTCACCCATTGGTAGGTTTTTGTAAACCCATGGATTGAAGTGTGTTGTATCTCGCTGGTAAAGGTGATGAGAACATCTTGTAAAAGTCTTTGGCTTGTGCCCACCAGTGGTGCAAGCATTGGGAAGACTTTCATGTGAACATATTCTCATGTCTACATATCTTGATATGAATCATTAGTGCTTGGAGATGTCCGATCCATCGAGTAACACTTCAGAGAATGAATAGTTGATGAAGCCATGTCACGAGGATGTTGATCTTGAGACCGTTGTTGATGATGAGATCACGATTGAATTTTCTCCAGAAATTCTTGTTGATGCTAAGACCATAGATGGAGTTCCTCTAGATATCCTTGTTGATGCCGATACCATGGTTGGAGTCGCTCCAGAGACCAAAAAGGCTAGAACCATGATTATCGATATAATCTTTGCTCCTCCATCCAGTGAGCCTTTGCATTCACGAACTAGTTGATGAGTTGAGCATTCTTAAGATGAAGGTGTACCGATAGTTCAACCTAAATTCTCCAGAACATTATGACTTTACCGTGAAGTGGTTTTGTCAGGGAATTGATGTTGTTGCAGCAGATAGCAGCAACGGTCTTCATTCTGAATGTGATCGGTGAAGAGAGGAAGTTCATTAGTCGTGCAGGGCTTGTTATGTAGAGAAGTCCCGTTGATGAAGTTTCACGGAATCACCTCAGGTTTCCATGTGTATGTATGTTGAAGGAGTTAGTGTCATTCACGTATGAATGATGTTGCATCTGCTTCAGAAGTCTTATCATGGGATAATGAAGATTTATCAATTGTAGTTCAGTTACACTTTGATCGTGCTGATGTTGAATCAGTGTCGAGATATTTGTGCTGAAGCCAGAGGCGCCATTATCGAAGGTGTACTCTTTAATTGGGAGTACAATTTTAAGGCTTCTTAGAGGCTTGAGCGTTGAAGCGTCATATCCCTTGATCATGTCTTAGGTTTGATCGTCTCGGCCCCAACTATCTTCTGTTGATTCAGCATTCCTTTCGTTGCGGTAGTGGGATTCAACACTTGTGCAGACATCAGAGCTTTCTGATTTTGTGGCACACATGAACACTCCTGCAAGGCTATGGAGAATCTCCCAAAATGTTCTTTGCTATGCTTGGACATCATCTCAATATTGAATGTCTCAATGCTCGATTAGGAGAAATGTCATATTCAACCACTTGGTAAAATACTAATGCGGTGAAGCTACAATTCATAACGTCTTGCAGAGTTGCTAGCAGAATTGAGTCCCCATGATAGGATAGCATGTGAGGAAATAAATGATAAAGGCATGAAATGAATGAGACTTTCCTGAGTATGGAACCTCTTGATGAATGTCTGTGCATCTTTTGTAGGTTCTTGCTTCAACCACTAGTCCAGAAGGGGCTATAAATAACGATTGAAAACCGTTATAAAACATGATTTATCATAGTTTTCATCCGTCATTCGAACCGTTGTATATTTGGTGTGACTATTTATAAATGACAAATAGAGAACGTTATTAAGTATGACGTACAAAAGTTGTGACTTAAAGTCACGTATAAAAACTATCATTAAGTATCACGGTTATCTTATGTCAAATACAATAACAGTTAATGCATGTCATAAGAAAATATTTTCATTTTAAATTAATTTCAAATAAAATTCATTTTAAATTATTATTAATTTCATTTTTCATAGATTTCTTTCTCAACACGATTCATTTTTAGTTGAATTCGGAAGTTGATTCTTATTCAGCTGAATCAGGATCTGAAACTGGATCAATTTACCTTAATCATTTAAATCTGAAAACAGGAAAACAGAAAAGAATCTAAACTGCAAATTAAACTAAATATATCTTAATTTTATTTAAAATATGAATTCAAGTTTATACAAAAAAGGATAAATTCATCCTACATTAACTACCCAAAATTACATCCAAACAAATTCTGAATTCAATTTGCTAAAACATCTCCGAGTACTCCATCTCTATAGCATTTGTCATACTTTCATCATTGAACTCGTCATAATCATCATTGCTTTGTGGATTTCCCTTTCTAGAATCCGCATAAAACACTTGCAGCTGCTCTTGTCATGAAGCTCTTTAAAATAACAACAGCCGTACGGAGGTATGAGGATCCTAACATCCTGTATAACAAGATTCCAAGTTAATTTTAAATACTTCTTGATGTGAATCAATTACATAGAAACCAATGCTTGACACATTCAGTATACGTAGCATATATAAGATGATTAAAATCATAAAATCAACATATGAATACAAATTAATTGTATCTAAACTACTTATTGAGCTATGCAAGAAATTTGGAGTGGGGTGAATTTAATCCTAGCAAGACCTGAGAATGGCATTACTTAATCATCAGAAACATTGTGCATTTTCAAGATGCATGTATACCTGGGAGTCACACATCTTCAATTTAAGTTGTTGAAATCATGATTCGCCTCTGCTTTCTTCTGGATACATTGGACTTGCAGCTTGTCTTTAGAGAAGACTGCAGAGTGAAAGTAAATCATCATTTTTTCTATTAAAGAAATAGTGGCTACAGATAAATTATACAGCTTTAGATGCTATAAAATTGAAGAAAAAAGGAAAGCAAAGAAATTTGAACAACAAAATTAACATTACAAACCTTATTGACCTCCCAGGCAACAACAATAGATTGGTTGACAATTGGAACATCTTCCTAAGTTACGACGGCATCAACATCATTATGCCACTTGGTCCAGCATCATGCAATACCTTACATGTTGTAAACCACTTTGATGTTGCACCATTTTGAGAAAGGGCCACCAAAGCCACCAAGACCAGTGAAGTTGAATCGAGACCGAGGAGAGAACGAAACGTGCGCAGAGGAAGTTCGACCATCTAGCTGAAATTGTTGGACAAAAAGTTTGGATTAGTAAGCATCCTCTAGGTGCAATCCAGATCTGGACTAAAACTTAAACCACAAATATAAAGGAAGACCAGCTCGATAAACCTATCAGAATATGGCAATGAGCAGGTATTAAATGATAGACAACAGCATTTCCGCGTTACTGGTGGATTAGATTATATATCTCAATTTAACAAAAATTAAGTTGTCGTTAAGGGAGTACCTTTAACAAGTATGTTGTGATCGACTTACAGAATCGCAAAACAAACCATTTCAAAAGTCCCTTAATAATAGTAAACCATATAATCAAGAAGATACAAGCCTACCTTGAATGACAATTTAAGCCCATCAACTTGCTTCTGAAGCCTGTGCTCTGAAGTCGTCTCTGAACATCTTCCCTAGAGTACCTCATGAAATCGTTACAAGTAAAGGTTCAATCAGTAATCCACTAAATTAAGGATTATAAAGAAGTGTGATATTGCAACACAGTCATCCATAAGGACCAACATTCGATAAACCATATTCCCATTCATTGGTTTCTATTCTTCTAAAAATTATTGGGACAAACCAAAAACACGGAATAGAAAAACAAACAAAAGCTTGTAATGTTGCACTTGCACCATCTTCCTTTTCATATTTTTTTTTCCCTTTCTCACTCTAAAATTATGCACACAACTAGCTAATGACAAAACATGTAATGTCTACATCAACTACAACAAAGGAAATGAAGTTGCATGACCTTTTCATCTCTAGTTGTTGAGTCACACCTTCAAGGGCCAATCTTCGAATAATCTCATGCCCGATTCCTTTGTTTGCACCAGTAACAATTGCACACATCCTACAACAGATAAACAAACCATTAAATACGAAAATGAAAGCATAAACACACACATTCATAACCTAATTATATCGTACACCCAACACATAAATCAACATCCAAACTACAAAACTGTGCAAAAACCCTAAAATTTGATAAAATTACCTTTAGATGCTTAGGTACCGGATCTTCTTGCAACTAAAATTGAAACCAAAACAAATATAAGAAAACTCAAATGGAAAAAAAAAAAAGATCTTGATTTTGAGAAAACCCTAAGAGAGAGAGGATGTACCTAGTTTTAAAGAGAAAATCAATATGAAAGAAGACAACAGTTTAAGAAATTGAGAGTAATTAAGAGGAAACGATCGAATCAAGCATATGTGTTTAAGACAATATGGATATAGACAATTATAAGCCTCGCCGAAATCACTATTCGCCATTTTTTAGAGATAAATTGAAACGGTTGAGAAAAGTATAAACTACGAGTTCCAGTGGAATTGAAAGGGATTAATTTCGATTTGATGGAATGGAATCGGAAGGAGATAAAGTTTGGTTCTTCGGTGAATAGAGGATAGGGTTTCAGTAAGACAGAGAGATGTGGAAATTGAGCAGAAGGTTAAGGTTGGGGACTTAACTACTTTCAGATTTGGGGAATCATGGCCTAGCCAATTTTGGGTATGCAATAGGAAAATAAATGGTGGGCGTAAAAAACCTAAAATATTTGACATAATCATGTTGTTATTTAGTGGTTGATTATTAAATCACGCACTTATCAATTATCGCGTTTGAAAATAACGTTTTTTATGTGTTAAATGGTGGGCCCAATTATTTAAGTGTAATATGACAGAATTTGTTTGTGAAATTCAAATCACGCAACTAATTTGTCATTTGAAAACGTGATTAATAGCCCTTTATGGACTAGTGAACCTCGTCAAAGTTCGAAATTCCCCCCAAGTGCTCTGATGATGGAATGTACGCAAAATCATCTGGATCAGAACTTTCTTCCTTGGAGAGACGTGCAACCAAAGGCGCTTTGTCAGTAGCCATCTTTTCAGCGTGGATCCACGCTTTTCTGAAGAACATGTCATATAATGGATCTTCCTGATTATGTGAAACTTGATTTGTTGAAATTATGTTTACTTTGAGAGTGATGTATCCATAAGTATTTTCGAGCTTTAAGGTCTCTGATTGAGATGGAATCACGATTAGCTTCTTGCCGAGTGATGCCTTTGGCTCTAAGGTTTTCAGTTGAATGAGGCGGTGTCAGCAACGATTAACATTCTTCCGAATTTATTATCTTTGAGATGGACTGTGGTAAGCAGTCCCCAATCGTGCATCTTCTTGTATGTGGATGAAGGTTCAACGAGTATTTCCGGGATGGACAGACGTCTGACACAATGTAATTCGGTGCTGTGAACATGTCTTTCCTCTGTGCCTTAAACAGATAGAGAAATTTCACAGATATGCTCGATCAACGATTAAATTGCTTCTTTGACTGGTTGTTCAGAGAGTGTAAAGGTTCTGATTGGGAGAGGATTTGTGTGTACTCCTTCAGTCCCCGGTTGAAGCTGGGATTCTCCATTATTTCCCTGTTCGTTGATGCATGGTTGAGGTTTGCGCATTTCAGGATTGGTTATCCTTTCTTTGTGCTTCCGAAGGATCCTGAGAGATTGGAGAAGTATGCTTACGTTGTGGCGATTCGGCTTTCCTTTTGCTCCCTTCAACAACAACGTTCATGGAAGGTTGGAGGTTGTACTGTCTGTTAAAGAGGCGATGAGCATTACGAGGTTCTCAGTCTAGGTCTTTCTCTTTCCAGTAAAGCATGCGCGTTATTTGCTGATCGCTTGGCTGCTTCATGAAGTTCTCTTTCCTAGTGCCTCCATGAATCGACAGACGTGTTCTCGAGCGTTCCCTGTTTCGTTGTACAGTGCGGACGTTGGGGAAGTATAGCCCTTCGGGAGAGGAATTCTTTGCGTAGCAGCATGATATGGAGTTTGATGACGGTGAACAGATGATGCTTTGTCTTTTCGTCGATCCTCCATGAAGCGTTTCATGACCTCACGAGTGATGAATCCTGCAGGTTCCTTTGTTGGCGGGTTATCTGCAGCCTTGTGGACTTCATCATCATCTACTGATCGGAGTGACTTCAGGATCAGCAGCCGAAGATGTTTCTTTGGCTTTTCCTTTCTCTCGAGTTTTCTCTGACATCTTGTCAGTGAAAGTTTTGAGATAATTGCACAACTCTTTCTGTGTTGCAGCCGTGTCAATCTGATTTTTGGCGAGAACTTCCTGAACTTTCATGAGATCGGCAATAGTATGTGGATTTTCTCTCATTTCTTAGGGAGACCGACCAAAGAGAGGATTATTTTCGATATTGGTTTGTGGAGGAGTAGTATCACCACCGCCGTTGTTGGAAGCAGGAATAGTTTCTGGAGTACCACCATTGTTGCTAGTGCTGGCGATGTTCGTGTTAGGACTGGTAAGTGAACCTGACCTAAGATCAACCATTTTGTGAAAATGAGAGATTGCAACCGGGAGATTAATCTCCCACTGTGGTCGCCAATCTGTGGATGGGGGAAACGGTTTGCTAGATTTTTAGGGAAATGAAGAGACGAGCGTGTTGTCGAGACTCCTCGACCGAGCAAACTTCTGAACCTCACACAGATGCACTGCAAAGGGAGTGCTTAGATTCGAGAGATCAATCTGTAGGACTCCGGCCTAAACCAAGTCAATGGCCGTTCCAGAGTCAATTCGGTCACAAAGAGGGAGATGGGTTGATCTGTAAGAGGGAAGCTGAGAATTGTGTGGGATCAATGATGATCAAGGATTGTGGATGTGTTGAAGGTTTCTGCAAATTTTATGAACTGTGGAGTTCGAATAAGTTCTGGGCGATTGATGGAATTTCTGAGAGTGATTGCTCGAAAATTTGTTGTCGTTCAATCATGGATCCAGAGACTTATTTATATTGTCAGAATAGCGAACACATTGATCCCAGTAAGTGTGACGGTTTCATGAGTGAAAGAGTGGGAAAGTGGAAGATCGTGGTGAAACCAGTTCCAGGTCGTGCGGAGACTTGGTTAACCGTCCACCCACTACTTTTCTAACTCCCTCAACCGTTGCACGACTTACTCACATTTCTCATCGTGGATCAATCCACGTGCCGTAGGCCGCCAGACCAAAACCCTAATTGATATCCCCCATGTGACGTGATTGAAGTCTCACAAATCGTGGAGTCTGTATGACAGACGTGTATTTTATTAGTCGGTTGTTGACTGTTTAGAATCTAAGTTTTGTTGAATCACACATGATTGGCGATTGCTCAGCGATTCATGGATTTGAACGTGTTAGTTCTTATGTTGGCATTGCTCGTGTGCAATTATTGTAAATTCGAGCATTTGAGCAATCATTGCTCGATTCAACGGAGAGTATTGATAGTTGGACAATTGGGCAAGTATCTCTCAATTCGACGAATCACGGAATATTGATAGTTGGATCAATATTCGAGCAAGTGAGGAAGTATTGCTCAATTCGACGAATTATTGATGAATTACTGAATATTGATAGTTGGATCAATATTCGAGCAACTTAGAAAATCTGTGGATTACTGAATATTGACAGCTGGATCAATATTCGAGCAATTGAGCAAGTATTGCTCAATTCAAGAATTACTTGATAAATTATCGATCATCGAGCAATTGAGCAAGTATTGCTCAATTCGACAAATTATTTATTTATTGGTGACGTGACCCAATAAAATATTAAAATATTGGTAGATTACCGAACATTATATAATTAATCCGTGTGTTGTTTGCTGGATTAACGTAAATATATTTAGTGTTTGAACTTGCTCAGAATGGTGATTTGTTGAGCGTTTGTTCAAACCCCTAATTTTGAGCAATTGCTCACTGATTGACGAATTGCTGAAAATAGGTCATGAGCGAAGGAGGGACCGACCACATGGGACTATGGACGTCCATGTGATGCCCAATTTCTCGAGTGAGCGTTACACCAGGGTCCTGAGTTGACCAGCTGGTGAAGGAATGACGATTAAATGTCGGTTTCATCATTTATTGAAATAGCGCTCGATTGAGCATTAGGTGGGAAAATGATGAGTGCCAAATAGTGCATATTTATACACCTTTTTATTGGCATTTTACTCATATTTTGCGCTTAGAAATCAGATATTATCCCAGATTCTGTGTTTTCTTTGTTTTCAAGAATAAATATTTGTATTAATTAATTTTGTGTTTTTAGGTAATAAATAAAGCTTAGAGAATCTGAGGAGCCAAAAGAGCAGAAGAATTGGAGACAAGTGTCTATGGAGCAGAAAGCCAAAGCCCGCGCGCGAAACAGTTGCAACCCAACAAGTAGCAACTCATCTCAAGACATGGGCTTGAGCTAGACCCGACCCGCGACCCGGATCCGAGCCCATTCACTCCAAGTCTCCCTCAGCCGTTCAGATCGTCCCCAGCCAAATCCAACGCTCGCTCCTACGTTCTCATCAAACCCTGATGTGCCCGCTCAACACCCAAACTACCCTATACCTATACCCATTCGAGCCATACCCATTTCTCTTCTTTTTCTCTCTTTCTTCTCCGACCAACTCCTCTGCAAAACCCATTCCCTTCTTCCCCAACAAACCCGAGTTGCGGAGCCGCACCATCACCACCATCTCCCCTTCGTCGCCATCACCACCACTCCATCTCTACACCCGTACCAAAGTACTCTCTCTCTCAATTATCTCTTTCATAGCTTCTCATCAACCTAGAAGCTAGGTTAGAGATAATTAGGGTTAGGGTTTCACCAACAACCCATGAATGGCGTTCTCGAGCCGAATTGACAGGGAGAGGCGATTCGAGTATGGGTGAGAGTGTCTTTGATTTATTTTCTATTTAATTTCGATTTTGAAGAATTAGGTTTTGGGGATATTTTGGCATGTATAAATAGGAGGTGTCTGTGATTGTTAATGGGTATGCCTGGGCTAGCCAGAGCACCAATTAGGATTATTTGTGTTAATTGTTATTTTCTTATGTTCTAATTTACTTGCTAGGGTGTGTTGAAACCCCGATAATGTGCTAAGTTATTCACTTTCTTTTATTGTTCTTGTATGCTTCATTGTTTGATTGAATTAGTTATTTGAGCAGATGACCTCGTGATAGAGTGTACTTGTAAGAAGACACTCTATACTAGGGGGAGTGTGTGAAATTAGCCAATACATCACCCATGGTATTCTTCCCTGGAATGAATCAAGACTATAATTAGACTAGGAACTTCCTTAGCATAAGGTCAGGTGGTGGATTCATCACCCTGGTATTATAATCTTTCTGCCTTAGCTTAGAGTCACAAAACACTCAGCCGTATCGGCAACAAAACCAATATTTGTGTCACAATATCATCCGGAATTCGAGTAAGTAAAGCCCTTAGATCACCATAGCACCACAAGTCTCTGTGGTTCGACCCGTACTTGCCACGTCTCCGATAGACGCCGTGCACTTGCGGTTATCACTCGTAGGCATTAATATAAACACATTCCAAGTCCTACCAAGTTTTTGGCGCCGTTGTCGGGGACTTGGCGTGTGCCTTGTTGATTCTTGGCCTTTCTTCACTGTTTTTTCTTTACTACCCCTGTACATATTTGCATTGCATTGTTATCTTAACCTTTATTAGTGTAAATTAGCTTAACTGTTGCATTTCAGCATCTTCTATTGCATCTGTTCATTGCTCTGGAGCATTGCATTTTTAGTTAGCTCATATGAATTGCATCCTGTCATCACACCTTAGCTCATAGTGCATTGCACTTCATAGTGCATTGCACTTCCAATCTCAGTCAGCATCTGGCCTGCTGCACTGCTTAGCCCATCACAGTTGTGTCATATCAGCTGCATTGTAACCTGAAATGCTAAACCTTCATCTTTGTCAGCCGACTCTGTAGTGGTTCTGTTCATATAAGCTGCACATTTCTGAGAACTAAACTCTTCCTCGAGTAAGCAGGTGTACTGTCTTCTTGTGCAAGCCAACCCAAGGAACACAAGAAAAGCGCAGGCTCGAGGTACATGTGAAACCGTTGAGCAAGCCAAAGGAAGGAAAGATAAGGATCATAATCCGTTGTTATTGTGGCCAAGCCCGGGTAGTGTCATTCTCGAACTTATTTTTTATACTTTAGATTTGTATGAATGATGAATGCCTCGATACCCTAGCAGCTTTGACCGAGCATAACCCCGACCCCTGAACCGCAATTTTTGTTCCTAATCGTGTCTTGTTTAGCCCGGAAATCTGTGTGCCTGTTGTATGTTACGTGCGGTTAAACCTTACCTTGCATCAGCCTATGACCAACTCCAGCCCCCAGAAGCCTGCGAGTTGAGTCGTAGTCGAGCTGTAGTTGTGTTGTGAAATCTTGGCCTTTACAAGGCCTGTGCTATAACCCCTTTGAGCCATTGTCTGCCCTGAGGTTGCTTTCAACCTTGACCTTGAGCTGCATCTTATCTGTGCTGTGAGTGCACCGTGACCTTGAGCTGCATCTTATCTGTTGTGCTTGTATGCTCCCTGAACTAGTGCTAGAAATTGTTGTGTCTTTTTTGTGTAAGTGTGTATAACTCCTAGCTGTACTGTGTTGTCTCGTAAATTTTGCTGTTGATAACCTGTGCTGTGAATTGCAAAACTGTGCTTCAAAACCTAGTTCTTGCAAAGCTGCACTCAGACCTGGACTGTGTGAGACCTTGAGTGAGCTTTAATCTGCCAAACTCACTGTCATTGCCACTTATGCGAAGACTGCGTCTGCAAGCCCTGTGCACAACAACCTGAGCATAACTCACCTGAGCCACCACAGTGCATAGAGTTGATATCAACCGAACTTGTTGATCGCTAAAGCATGCCGGACCCGCCGATAATTTGTGTGTAACCCGAAACTAGCCCGTGAAAAATTGCATACCCCGAGTTCCACCCAAGCCGTTGAGCCAACTTGTTGTCAAACCAACTGAGCTTGTGAGCATCTGCCCCGGGTAACATATTGGCTAGCTAAGGGGCTACTTATTTGCAACCCTGTTGAACTTGTTGAGCCATCTGTGATTGTGTGCATATATGTTAGGCTAAAGCTGTGTTTGTTTTGTGACCAAGGTTATAACCAACATAAGCTGTTATTCTGAGCACAAAACTTTAGCTGTGCTGTGATGTGAAGGCCAGCATAGCCAGTGCTGTGTCAATTTTGAGAGTTTATGTCTCTCTGGGTTCTGCTCCTCTACACATAAACTGGGCTTTGCAACCAGTTCTTGGCACCAAAACTGAAGCCCACAATAAACCAAACGGTGCAAATTCGTTGGGTCATGCATAATTGAAGCCCAAATACTGGCCTGTGCATCTGGGCTGTTACATACCTGGGCTCTGCTTCTGCACCAAACTCAAGCCCACCTAACCTAGCCTTCATAGTTGGGCTGTGCAAAACTGAAGCCCACAAACCAAGCTGTGCAACCACCAGGCTTTCCAAGCAACCACTGAGCCATACCATTTTGATCCGCAAGACCCGGGTCAAACACAACCGCATTCCCACAAAACCAAACAGCCCACCAAAAACCAAACAACAAGCCCACATAAACCAAACAACTAATCCCCATGAACCAAATGAAACCCAATAAACCAAACTAAACCCACTACAAATGGGTTTTGAGTTCAATTTGAGTTGATAAATCATGTCAGGATTTTGGTCTGCAACTGGGGATACAAACAAATCCATTAGAGAGCTTGCTTACGGGCATACTTCACAGTATGAACTCCCCACAGACCATAGTGATTTTAGGGAATATTATGCACCTTCTCAGGGCCCTGAACTTGAATATCCATACCCTAATCATTATGACCACATGTATCATCAACCACCATGGGAGGATGAGCAATTCTATCCTCCAATGAACCCATGTATGCACTCAATGGAAAACCTCATAGAACAAAACAATGCTAGGTTTGAACTGAATGCAATGCATGACCATCCATATAGCAACATGTCTGAATGTCCCTTCTCTAGTGAACCTCATGCACAACCATGCACTGAATATCCATATGAAGCATGCATACCCACTAGTGAAGACTCTCCTTCAATAGAACAACTCACTATGATTCTTCAAAGGAACCTGATTGAGTTACAAAATGAAGATTGGAAGGAATATTATGATAGGATGTTTGTTATTCCTGACAATTATGGAAATAGTGTTTCTAGTCCTACTCATGCAACTAACACTGAATATGAACCTAATCTAGAGGTAGATGAGTACACTGAAAATGCTACAATTTTGAATGGAGAGATGGATTTTTGCTATGATGATGATGATGATGATGAATATGATATGTTAGAAGAGCATGTATATACAGAAAATATGATGGAATCTTTTGGTTCAGAAACATTAGGCGTCTCTTCTGTGAACCCTATGAATGATACTTCTTCTAACATTCATACATGTGATATTAACTCTGAGTTTGGATTTGTGAAATTCTTCAGTGAAAGTGAGCATGCTTTACCACCTGTTTGTGACCTAGGAATAGCTGAATTGTGTCGTTGACACGTATGATTCAATGCATGTGCCTGATTCCATGCCTAGGTTACAGCATGATATCTCTCCTAGTTATGTTGTACATGAGAGTGATGATGATTATGACATGGAGATTGATGAACTGTTTTATGCAGGTGAACATGATTTACCCTCTTCTGACCTTAGGAAAGTGTGTGATGGTGCAAATGATTTTATAAATGAAAACAACTTAGATGTACCTAATCTCTCTCCTAAGGCACAGATTGATACTCTTCCACCAAACCTAGGTGTAGTTTGTAACAAAATTGCAAAACCAACTTTTCTGAAAATGCCTAATTTAGGCCTAGAGCTTTGTGCTTCCCAAGTCCTCTTGGACTATTTTGCATCAAAGTATAACACTCTTAAGGAGCCACAGTTGGAATGTGTATGTCTGCCTGTTATTAGCAAAACTCATTTTGAGTTAGACCTTGTGCATGATGTACCTTTAATTTTGCAAGATTTTGTTCTCAAAAGCACACCTGTTGACAAGTTTAGGTTTGGGGGAAAATCCTTCTCATATACAGTCTTACTTGCACTATCATGTTATATTTGTGTAAGGCTGTTGTTGTTTGTATATATTTTCTATTGGGTTGATCCTCAACTCTTTAGATTGTTAGTATATGGTGAATTTTCATTGTATATAATCCAGTAGGACTTGTTAAATTTTCTTTTCTTTAATCGGTTGAGTCTTCTTGTACATATTTTGAGCTAATCCGATATGATCTCCGCTGAGAATGTTGGATTCTAGCCTTGACTAGTGAAGCTCTAACCGTGCTCCCACCGACATCCGGTAATCTCTTCCCTTTTCTCTACTCAACATAGTTCTCTTGGTATGTGACTGTTTAAATTTTTTCTATCTGTCAACACATTGAGGACAATGTTTGATTTAGGTTTGGGGGTGCATTTGCATATTTTTGCATATAGAGTTTTTAGTCTTTTTAATCTTTTATTTTCAAAAAAAAAAAAAAAAAAAATTTAAAACTCTTTTTGTAAAAACCTCCAACTTTTAGAGATTTTAGAGTCACTAGCATGCTTCTAGCTATGTTTACATAGAGAATCGACCAAATAACAAAAGTTAGAAGTACCGGAGAACACAATCGGGTTTCTTAGTTGATTAGAGCGTTAAAGTTGGATTTAACCATACCGGAGAGCGAATTAGGTGTTGTTTAGATATTCGGTAGTAGAATTGTGATCACCCATAGTGGAGACTACCCATTTTACATCAAGTGAGGCACCAACCTTCAATTTTTTTTTGCAACTTTCTAGAAAAGCTGTTAGAGTGTGTGTCACCGTACATCAATTCCGGGTAGGAATGGTGAACTACCCAACTTCGCACCAATTTCAGCACTACTTTTGATCTCTTGAGTGCTAGTTTTTGTCAATCATGAGGGTGACGTCTAAAGATGAAAACTCCTTCTAAATATCGATTTGCAGTTAGCATCACTCTCTCTCTCAATCAACATACCCATAGAAACACATCATCGTCAACAAGCGGAGCATCATCAGAATATTGAAAGAAAAATTGATATAGTCCAAGGTTTACGTGCAACAAAGAAAAAGAAAAGAAAATAGGATGATAATTAATAAAATTTATAAAATCAAGACAATACAAGTTGTGGAAAAATTGAGTGACAAAGTCCTTTGTCCATGGAGTTAGTTGTTTCATTATTTGTATTTTTATTTTCACTTTTTGTAAAAAAAAAAAAAAAAAAATATTGTAGTTTATTTTTGCTACCACCATGGTAAAGAGAGTTCAAGAAGAAAAATCCAAACAACAAGGAAATTGAGTATAAAAATTAAAAAAAATTTAAAAAAAAAAAAAAAAAAAAAAAAAAAAATTTGTCAAGTTTTGTGAAGTTTAGAAGTTCGTCATCAACAATTGAAGACCGAAGACCGAAGATTGAAGACGTTTCTATGGTTCTTATGAGAGAGTGATATTAATTGCCGATCGGGTGAGAAGTGAGTGAGTACTCCCACCCCTTGCTAATGGTTGATTTCCTTTCTTAGAGATCATCGTAAAAGATTCTTTTTGTCCACACTTCGTGGAGTCTCCGTAAATTATTTCGGAAGGTTATCCTTCTTACCTACAACGTGTGCGGGATTTATCTCTTTATTCCTGCCCGCACACATGAGAGACTAAAAAGCGATCTTTTTGAGTGCAATTATCATAAAACCTTAATGGTGAGGCAGAAGTTGAGACTTATGATCACAATCGAATCCGAATTCTTTCATATGGTATGGTTACTTCTCGCTCAGCACTTAAGGATGAGAATGCGTTCTTTGGTAGTTCTAACATCATGTTACTAGCACGCAGAAACTCTATGTCCTCATAGCTTCTTGGATGCTTGAGACTCTTTTAAACTCTGAAGTTGGAGAAGGTTTTGTGGGTACACCTCTGGTAAACCCTCACGAGACTACAACTCGTCCACTAGGGACACCTAGGGGTTTAAAGGCTTAGTGCATACGCTAAATGCATTCGAGAGACCTGCGACAGGGGTATAGTTAGGATTTCTTAATTTTTGTTTCACTTGAGGACAAGTAAAATTCAGGTTTGGGGGGTATTTGATGAGTGCCAAATAGTGCATATTTATACACCTTTTTATTGGCATTTTACTCATCTTTTGCGCTTAGAAATCGAGATATTATCCCAGTTACGTGTTTTCTTTGTTTTCAAGAATAAATATTTGTATTAATTAATTTTGTGTTTTTAGGTAATAAATAAAGCTCGGAGAATCTGAGGAGCCAAAAGAGCGAAGAATTGGAGACAAGTGTCTATGGAGCGAGAAAGCCAAAGCCGCGGCAGCAAACATTTGCAACCCAACAAGTAGCAACTCATCTCAAGACATGGGCTTGAGCTAGACCCGACCCGCGACCCGGATCCGAGCCCGTTCACTCCAAGTCTCCCTCAGCCGTTCAGATCGTCCCCAGCCAAATCCAACGCTCGCTCCTACGTTCTCATCAAACCCTGCTGTGCCCGCTCAACACCCAAACTACCCTATACCTATACCCATTCGAGCCATACCAATTTTCTCTTCTTTTTCTCTTTCTTATCCGACCAACTCCTCTGCAAAACCCATTCCCTTCTTCCCCGACAAACCCAGTTGCAGAGCCGCACCATCACCACCATCTCCCCTTCTGTCGCCATCACCACCACTCCATCTCTACACCCGTACAAGTACTCTCTCTCTCAATTATCTCTTTCATAGCTTCTCATCAACCTAGAAGCTAGGTTAGAGATAATTAGGGTTAGGGTTTCACCAACAACCCATGAATGGCGTTCTCAGAGCCGAATTGACAGGGGAGAGGCGATTCAGAGTATGGGTGAGAGTGTCTTTGATTTATTTTCTATTTAATTTCGATTTTGAAGAATTAGGGTTTGGGGATATTTTGGCATGTATAAATAGGAGGTGTCTGTGATTGTTAATGGGTATGCCTGGGCTAGCCAGAGCACCAATTAGGATTATTTGTGTTAATTGTTCTTTTCTTATGTTCTAATTTACTTGCTAGGGTGTGTTGAAACCCCTGATAATGTGCTAAGTTATTCACTTTCTTTTATTGTTCTTGTATGCTTCATTGTTTGATTGAATTAGTTATTTGAGCAGATGACCCTTGATAGAGTGTACTGTAAGAAGACACTCTATACTAGGGGGAGTGTGTGAAATTAGCCAATACATCACCCATGGTATTCTTCCCTGGAATGAATCAAGACTATAATTAGACTAGGAACTGCCTTAGCATAAGGTCAGGTGGTGGATTCATCACCCTGGTATTATAATCTTTCTGCCTTAGCTTAGAGTCACAAAACACTCAGCCGTATCGGCAACAAAACCAATATTTGTGTCACAATATCATCTGGAATTCAGTAAGTAAAGCCCTTAGATCACCATAGCACCACAACTCTCTGTGGTTCGACCCGTACTTGCCACGTCTCCGATAGACGCCGTGCACTTGCGGTTATCACTCGTAGGCATTAATATAAACACATTCCAAGTCCTACCAGAAAACCTAATTATAAAAAAGTGAGGGACCGACCAAGATGGCGTGAGACCACCCTTGGTGGCCGTGGGACCGTTGGTGGGCGTTTGCACAAACTCTGAGTTAGTTGTGAAGAGTTTGGACCCAATATGAGCGATTGCACAAATTAGGTCAAAAAATGTGATAACGTGTGGGACCGGCTTGTTGCAAGCCTTAGAACCGCCCTTGGTCGGTCAAGGAAGCATGCTCGTGTTTCCATAATGCCCGTGTCTCTGTTATGAGAGTTTCAGCATTTTCTGATGTGCGTTTGAGCAATATTTCGGATTTTCAGAAAAGTTCGATCTTTGACTGAAATCCTCGATTTTGCTCGAATGAGCAAGTATGCTTGTTTGATAAATATTTTGTGAATATTAAAATAATAATATTTTAATGTATTTTTCATGAGCCTAGTCGGTCGTGTGACCATGTTGACTTTTGGCTTTTTCATGGTTCGCGCAATATTTGAGAAAATATGGAGAAACCATGAATTTTGCTAAAACTGGGGAGTTTCACAAGATGAGAAAAATAACAATTTATGAAAGATTAGGGATTGCAAGGTGTGGGACCGGCCACGGCTAGGGCATGGCCGGCTGGCTATGTTGCCCGGTCCCGCAATACCTTTCCCTATTTTATATTATTATTTCTTTTGTGAAATCCCACAAAAATATGGAGAAACCATGAAAATATGGAGAAACCACGAGTCTTTCTCAAACAAGGAAAGTTGCTGGAATGGAGGAGTCTTCATGAGTTTATGAAAACAACACAAATAAGGAAAATAATGGAGGATGCATGGGACCGGCCACGGCTAGGGCACGGCCGGCCGGCCGGTGGGCCCGGACCATGGGCACTTCTCCATTATTTTAATGTTATTATTTTCTCTCTCCTATTTTGTGCGGGATTCCTCATTTGTCCATATTTTGGATGCGTTCGTGCATCATTGTCGAGTACACTCGCACCATTTTATGGGGCTTACTCAGTGGTAGTCCAGATGCCCGATTGTTGAGTATTTATTACTAATTCATGAAATTCAGTGGAGAATGATTCATGAAACTGAGTAATAAAAGTGAGTAGTTTTTATTATCAATTCATAGGATCAGTCGTGGATTCGACCATGAATTCGGAATAATAAAATAGGTATTACCATTCCATGGGATCGTGGATTCGACCGCAAAATCGTAGTAATGAAAGTAGTTATTACCATCTCATGAGATCAGCCATGGATTCGATCATGAAATCGGAGTAATGAGATTATCTATTACCATTCCATGAGATCAGCCGTGGATTCGACCATGAAATCGGAGTAATAAAATAAGTGGTGATATTACCATTTCATGAGACCAGCCGTGGGTTCGACCATGAAATCGGAGTAATATTTATTACCATTTCATGAGATCAGCCGTGGATTCGATCATGAAATCGGAGTAATACATTTATCTATTACCATTTCGATCATGAAATAGGAGTAATGGGATAAGATAGATTATCTTCTAGGAATTCAGTGGTGAATGTCACGGTAGAATTTAATCTCTTGCGTATAGTCAGTGAAACAGCGAGTGTTGCCGAAGTCCTGAAGACGTTATTGCTCTTAATCTTACGGAGAACCGCCTGGGTCTATACATAACCTCTCTCATGTAGTCCGGGAACAGTGAGTATCACCGACGTCCTGAAGGCGTTATTGCTCTCAATCTACGGAGAACCGCCCAATTATGTTATTCTACATAGAGGGCACGACGAAATTCCAGGGATCGAACGCTCAGCTAGTGGAGGCTTTTTGAAAGGCATATTCACCGTGGCTTCGTAAAATATGAATCGTTGCTTGCCTGAAAGCCGTGTCAGAAACATGCATCATGATTTTACGGTTTTTCCCTTTGTTGAAAATCCACCATCTACAAGTACTTTCGCTCCCTTCCTTTTTTTTTTCTTTTTTTGTATGGACTCCCGTTGTATGTGTTGCTTCCATAGTTTTGAAACCCTATTCGATCTTGAGTGAATCCTCTTTTGTTGGTATCATTGTAGTGAAGATTAATAGCATCGGTAGAGGTGATCAACGACAACAGGATCATAGTAAGGAGGGTTTGAGGTAAGTGCCGCTGCTGCTCTCTCTTTTTTTTTTTTTTGAATACCTAGTTTTAGGTTTTGGCCGTGGGCATAATACCCACGGCAAGAAAAAGAAAAAAAATTCTTTCAAGTGGGCGCAAGTCCCCACTCGACTTGGCCGTGGGTGTGATGTCCCGTGGCCAAAATATTTCCCCAAAATTTTGTTTTGGCATACAGACTCCATTGTAATTCCTGTAGATTCAAACCACTAGTGGCCATATCGAATTTTGATAAGAACTGGCATGTGTGTCTCTCCTTTTTTTGAAGTAGTGACTCTTCTCTCGTCTTGCTCATTGTAGTTACTCCAAAAGTGAACAGTAACATAAGGAATTCTTGTTTGGATAAGATGTCACCTGGAGATGTTTCTGCTGCTACACTGGGAAGTTTTAACAATTCCAAAGATAGGCCGAATGTAGATGATGAATTCTTCACAAGATCTTACACGGTTGCAAGGACACATCCCGGACATGTAATGACCGTCCTTACTGATTCAAAGAATGAAGGAACTGTTCAATCGATTTCTCCAGAGCGTGTGATACAGTTTTGTCTCCAGAGGAAAGAGTATCCGGCTTCTCCCATTGACTTCAAGATTTTCCAGAACCCACTGCGTTCTTATGATGGATGGATGAGATACATGATGAGTAATGACCATGTCAAGAACAATCTGATCAAGGCACAAATTGTGGATGCTGTCATGGCGTCTGCAACACTTCGTATTAGGAAAGATGTTGCAGGTTTGATTACTTTCATCTCTAGATGGTGTATGTCCACTCACACGGCCATATGTGGATGGGGCAAGATGACTATTACTTTAGAGAGTGTAGTTGTTCTGTTGAATCTTCCGTTTGTAGGAAATCTTGATTTTAGCTTGTCCAACGAAGAATAAATAATGCACGCCACTCTAGTTAAGAAGGCCGAAGGATATAATCGGCAGGAAAATGATGAAAAATGCTTCTATACTTGGTGGGTGTCTGAATAGTTTCTTACGAAACTGAAACCGAATCAGGTGTTGAATGACACGCTCAGTGTCGCTGCGTTTTTATCCTTGTGGCTGTCTAGAGATGTTTTTGATGATGGCTCCGGCAAGAAGGAAATAAGACGGAAGCTTGTTAAATTTTCTATTAAGCTGGCGCAAGGTGTTGCTCTTCCCATAGGCAGCTTGTTTCTTGGTTCCTTGTATTCCCATCTGGATTGCCTAGAAGCAGACATGTATACTTCTAACGGATATATGAAGATAGAATCATACGTTCACATTGCCTTTCTCCAAGCATGGTTGTGGGATCATTTCAAAGATTATGCTCCTAATCCTGTAGCTTCGTTTTCCAATACATATGGAGGAGATAGGATACTTCGTTGGTTGAAGAAACGTCCAAAACCTGGCTTAAGGCTCATCGATTTCTTTGACAATGTGCATGCAGTTAACTTTTGTCCTTGGGCACCGTCTCACACATCTATAGTTCAGCCGGATACTTTTGCTTCCGTCTCGGGCACAACATTGCATTCTGATGGAGAGAATATGAGTATTGGAGAAACCGTGTTTATACGAAGCTGTATACCTGGACATGTCCCATCTTTCTTCAAGGAATCTTTTAATGTGGTTCCTTATAATGTTGACAGAGTTGCTCGTCAGATGGGTTTCGACCAGGGGATTCCGTTCCACCGTCCATTGACGCCTTCAACAGACCTTTTTCCATCTGTCTTTGATAGTAGTGTTTTTGCAACAAAGAAGAGCCTCCCATTCTTGATCCCAGGAAGAAAGCCGGTGATAACCCCCCGAGTATAAGGAATTCTAGCAGGAGGAGTTTCTCGCTCTTCATCAATCCGTGCAGGACATCGTGAAGGATCCACGCGGAAGGTCGTCTTCCAAGACCTTAGAAAAACATAAGATGTTGAAGCCGCTTCCTTCGGGTAAACGAAAATATTCTGACCAAGGTGGCAACAGTCCCCAGAGAAAGGAATGGAGGTCAAAAAATCGTGCAGGTGGTATCCGATCAGCTTCAATAGCCCCAGTGGTCTTCAATTCTTCGAATATGCAAGTATGTATGATTTTCCTTTTGACCTGGCCGGATTATTTAAATATTTCAGATTATCTTCACTGAACATTCCTCTTTTAATTCAGGACCTTGATGACATGAACGCCTTTGCCAGACTTGCACGTGGCCAAAATATGGCGCCTCCAGAGGAGGAATCCGACGATACTGAGTCTTTCTAAGGCGAAGATGAAGGAGAAGAAAGTTCAGGTCTGGTGGTGACGAGAAAAGAACTTCTGAGTGTGGTAGCGAATCTAGTTCTTCCAGTGAGACAACAGATGAGTCGGTAAGTCTTCCACCCGTTTTTCTTCTTGGATTATTTATTCTAATTGAATATGAAATAAATATTCAATTGGTGGTATTACAGAAAGAAGCTGCATCTAGAGATAACCCTAAGATGGAGATTAACCATAATGAAGATGTGGTTGCTCCTTCAATTATAGAAACCATGTCTGTTGAGATGGAGATTAATCAAAATGAAGATGTTGTTGCGCCTTCAATAGTAGAAACCATATTTGTGGTCGTGAGCGCAATCGTTTCCAAAGGATCTTCTGAAGTTGAAGGAGCTGCACTAATCGTATATCCAGCTGCAGGTGCTATCTTCAACCCTCCATTTGTAGCTACCTTTAAGGATCATGTGCTGATTGGAGGATTCAGCGTACCAGCTAAGTATGCGGAGTTGTATACCCAAATATGGGAAAAGCATGGGCACATCGCAACGACCAAGAAAATTAACAGTCGTTTTTCGTTGGTTAAACGCGTGGAGGAAGCCCTATCTTCAATCCATGATATGTGATGTGTGAATGGACACATCGTTTCTGAAGAAGTAGTCTCAAGCTGGGAATACCATCGGGACATGTGCATGAACTTTGAGTTTAACGCCTCCTGGTTCTGTGAAGGGTTCTCTAAAATCCAAAGGTTACATACTGAAATGAACGAGGTTCCCTCCATGGATCTCATTAATCAACAGGAGGCAGAGATCGAGAAGTTATCCCAGGAATTGAAGTTGAAGCAGGCTGCTCTCCAAAACATGAAGGATGCTTTTTTCAAGAAGAATGAGCTGTTGCTGGACGATTTCCCTTGAATGCTTTTATTTTTTCGAACTTTCTCCTCTTAGGTTTTTTTTTTTTTTTTGAAAGGCAAGAGACACCTCTTTTATGGTTTGATTTTCTTGTTTTGAACTAGTAGGTAATTGCTTTGTGATGATTTTTAAATTAATTTATTTTTTGAAATGGTTTCATAAGTAATTTTCTGAAAGGAATAATATTTGGATCAACTAATACGTTGAAATTCTAATTATGAATGCAAATAGCGCAACCATTTTGGAGAAATTGTAAATATTGCATGAATAAGGGAAATACTGAAGTGGTATGATATTTTACAATAATTGAGTTATTGGCTTCTATTCTCAATATGGGCCCGACGTCTGTGTCAAGTCCCCAGCGAGTTCCAAAACAATTGGTTGTGTAAACATTGTTTGATGAAACTTACTTGTTTACGAGGCTTCCCAACAAAACTGAATTTTCCTGGATAATTGCTTTAAATCCAAATTCATTGTGTGACGCATCCCTAGCAATGAGAAGTCCCCAACCTTTTTTTTTATTGTTCTTGCAACATCTGGAATTAGATGGAGTCATTATTCCTTCGATAAATAAGAAGCGTCCATCAGGGATGGCCATGTGGAAACATCTTTATGTCGATCCGCGCTAAAGCGGAGGATCTTCAGTTCCCATGCGCAATTCTCCTGAATTGATCTTTTCATGGACAATGCGCTTCAGACCATTGCATTCACTGGTAGGATAATGGATGAACCTGTGATAGTGGTAATATCTCGAATCTAACATCTCTTGATCAGTTGGTGGACGCCATACGGGAGGCATTTGAACCACCCCGTCTCGTACCCAAACTTCCAGTAACTCCAGAACTTTTCTTATAGGGAGACGGAAACGCGGGTACTACGAGTATGGCTTCTCTCATGTTACCGGCTGTTGTCGTGGAAACTCTTGTAGGCTTTGATGCGAAGCTCGTTTTGAGGGCAGTGTCGAAGCTTGAGCGAGTGTTGACTCTGGCGCGGATCGTTTAGTTCGGCAATTTTGTTGGAATGCAACTTCTCTTGAGGGCCCTGCATCGGTGACAGCAATGTGAAGTGGTTGGACTGAATACTGTTCATTGGTGCATTTCCCGTCCTCATAGGTGCCTTGGTAGATTTCCCCTTCTTCGGGTGCTTCTCTTTTTAGTAAGGTTAGAGCGGTCGTGGCTGCGGACTGTTGGATAACTCTCTGAACTTCTGCGAGGGTCTGGAGATACAAGTTTTTCAACAAAGCTTCATAGGCCGGCTTCTTACCCTTATCTTGCAAATATTGTGACGCACCTGGAAGAAACCTCCCTTAGTCTTGTGAAATTGCCTCAGCTCTTTGTCGTTAGCTGAGTTTAGTTGGTCATGTCCTTTCTGCTCCCGTCCGATACGGCTACGTACTATGTCTGCATTGTCGTTGGCGGAGGCACATACCTTAGACAAGGATTCAACATTTTTTGTGTCACTTCTAAAATTGGTGGCGTTCTCCGAGCGAATGTTTACTAATTCTTGCCACAACCAGTTTGCCATACTCTTTAGGAGACAAAGTGTCTCATTTTGCAGCTTGATGATATTGGCCTGATTTGCGACAACGTCCTCCAACATTTCCGTCATACCTTCCATGGTGATTGGATTTCGAGCATTCGTGGTTTTAGAAGGGTTTGGATGACCGGGGTACATTATGAAATGGAAAGTTGGGATTGGTGATTGAAATGAATTCTGGTTAATGATTGAATTTAGGACTAAGATCCACCCTCTCGGAATTGAGAAAACTGGAATGAAAAATTGAGAAATTGATTATTTGCAACCGAGAGATTAATCTCCCACTGTGGTCGCCAGTTGTTTTGGGGTAAAAATTAATTCTGCTGGAAATGGTAAATTTGGGTGTGCCGCCGAGAAACGAATCTAAACCCTAAACAAATGCACTGCACGGGAGTACTTAAGATTCGAGGGATCAATCTGTACAATCCTGGCCTAAACCAAGAAATGGTCATTCCAGTCTTGCTTCAGTCACAAAATGAAGGAGAAGGGTTGATATTAGGGAGGGAAGCGAAGAAGGTGTTGAGATCAGAATGGTTAACTCTGATGGTGTGGCCGTTTTATGGCTTGTATCAGAATATGGAACTGGCTTGTAGAATGTAAGCTATCAGTTCTTGGTATTTTTCTAGATACTTGTGTTGATAACCAAAAACTGTTCTTGTTGGTTGAAATAGGTTGAAACCTATTTTTACAAGTCATAGTTGAACGCACCCTGATCTCATAAGAAGTGGAAGTAGTGGAGTGATGGAGAAGTAGGGTTGTTGAAAACCACGTCCCTACTACGAGGGGAAGACTAGTCAGTTTACACCCACTACTTCTCTGCTTCCACTAATTGTCCGCCTTTCTTGACACTTTCTCATAATGGGCATGTTGCACGCCGCACGTTGTAAACCGCCTGACATGTTTGATGTCTCGAGTATTTTATAGAAAATAAGTAGCAATGTGACGAGTCAAGTCATGAGACTTGCCGCAAAGAATAGCATGTATCGCTATTAGTTTTAATAACTAAGTTGTTTGTGAAACCGATACTCATAAAATATCGTATATATTCGATGCATGTAAAGCATCGCTTTTAAACAAGCAACTCAAAAAAATCGATGCATGTGAAGCATTGTTGTATTGAGCCTGTCTTGGTTAGTCGCGGAACCTAGTGTCTTAATAGGAGCATGATCGGCCATTTTCAGGAAGCTGTTGGGAGCTATTTATACATGCCAAAGGTAGGCTGGTCGGTCCCTATAGGAGAGTGATGGCTGGTAGCCATTTTGACATCCTATTGGTTGGTCAAAGTTAAATCTAGACCGGCTAAATTGGTTAGCCGAATTTGATGGCTGAGATGATTTGAGGAAGTTATTGTTTGCCGCTAATTTATTTAAGACTCCTATAAGAAGCGCAACCAGCTATCTTTGGGCGATCGTTTAGGAGCCATATGGGCAGGCCGCGACTTGGACGATTGCATCTTATGGAAGGGGGTGGTCGTTGATCATGGCCACATCTTGTTGGCTTCCTAAAATAGGAGTTAGGTCGGCCGATTCAGCTGGCGAAGTTGGGCGGCCGAGATGATTTGCGGCAGTTAATGGCTGCCGTTGATTCAATTTAGGTTTTAAAAAGCCGTGTAGCCAACCAATTTTGGGCCAACGTATTTGGTGTTGGCTGCATGTTGTGGACCATTCGACCGGCCAGCGCTACATTCGGGCCGCTAGTTAGCGTATCCGCGCTTTTTCCGTCGATCGGAATTGAATCTGGGCCGGCCAATTCGGCTGGCGAAGCTGGACAGCCGAGATCATTTTGTGGCAGAAATGTAGTGCTGCTTAATAGAAATTAGGGTTTTGTAAGTCGCGTGGCCAACTAGCTTTGGGCAATCATTTAGTGGCTCTGTTGGCGAGTTGGAAGGGCTCCGATTGGCCGGATTATTAGTGGGCCCACCGGTGTGCCTAATGACGCTCTTTCGGTCGTGTCAGGGTGCGGCCAAGCTTGGTAAATCATTCGGCCAAAACGTGCGGCTGTGATTATTTTGAGACTGACATGGGCAGCCTATGTCCAATTCCTTAAGGAATTCGGCGTGTCGACCAACCAACTTCCATTTTTTAAAGCAATCTGATTTGTCGATGGGAAAGAAGGTCCCACAAGCAATTTCATGGGGCGTGGCCAGCCACGGGCAGTGCCTGCTAGGGCGAATTGTCCAGCCAAGTGGCGTGGCCGCGCCTCCTTTTGTTGTTGCTTTTATTGGTCGCAGCTCCTCTTTTACTTATTGTTTTCTACTTTGGGTAGGATTTTGCTCCTACTACTCCATGGTGGATTAATTTCCTTGCTTACTTAGGTTCGGTCTCAACCAATAGGGTTCGAGATATTGCGCAGGGCGCAAAAGCCTAATTTTTGTAAATTAAGTAGGTCAAAATTTGAATCTTGTGAGCTATCACAAAATTTATCAAATTTGATAAATTCTGTGTGTTGACACAAAATTCTTTAATTTTATTACCATGGAGCAGTTAGCGCGTCTTCTGACTGAATACTTTCATGCAAACCTTAATCTTGATACTTCGGGAAATTCATGCTACTCAGCTGCGAGTGAACACTAATTGTCATGTCATACCAATATTAAGAGTTCAGCTGGGGAACATAGCATAGGAAAAATACTCAATAAGCCATACATTAATGAATAATGCAGGCGAGAGATTAATAAAATTTATAGAATGTTTGGGATTGTTGCTACATGCACCATTCTGAATAAATTTTATATATAAATATACTGAATTGCTCAATACATGTGTAAGTAGAGAGGCTTAAGCTCTCGTCGCTTTTAAATGGCTCTGTTTCTTTGCAGAATAACAGCACATTAAATACAGGGTTTCACAATTTTAGCCCTGAACTAAAAACCACCATCAACACTACCCATATCTCAACTCATTTGTTCCACAAGTATTATCAGATTGAGGGTGTATTTACGATGCAACTCTCAGCTTAGGAGGTGATATTTTAAACTGCACTATAATAAACTGTGCAACTTTATGGAAAATTATTACATGCCTTACTTCCACGGATCTGACAAATCACTATGATATTTCTAATCTCATGTTTAGACTCAGAGGTTTGATAGTAGCACGTGTAGGAGCCATTTACTACTCTACACCGTAGGGTTCGACGGTAGCACGGGTAAGATCTCTTTCGTCCACAAGCTCAGCTTTGTTTGTAAGCTACTTAGTCATGTTCTTCATTATAAATAGAGGACTCTCTGCATACTAGAATCTCAATCATGGCACTTATGTGTCCTAGTTGCGGCTAGAGTCATCCTTTAAAGCCTTAGGTTTTCTCGTGAAACTGCATTAGGTTATGACCTTTAAAGTCTTCACTAACGGATTAATGAAGCCTAGTGAGACTATCTTTTACCTGATAGTTCCTGATATCCAGATCTTATTCTTATTGTTAACTATAGTTCTCGAACTATAGATCGAGTACAAGATAGATTGAAATCATAAACTACTCTTCGTCTCAGACTTTGTAATTCCACAAGATAGATATCTAAACTCTTATTTGAGTTGTTTAGATTGATCTTGTGAGGCAGAATCGATAAGGCATCTCTATAACTTTTTGAAGAGAGTAAGCTATCATAATTATTGAGGTTTGCTTGGTATCTTTTTTACCTTGAAGATCACTCATGAGCAAACTGATTTCCATTACCTTAACTGAAACATATCTGAAGGGAAACCAATAGGGAATTAGTTAAAAAAATATCCACTTAGGCTGAAGCAACTCATAAGGCTGTAAAAGACGTCAACTAAGGGAATCAAGTATACAGGGTCTTGCGATATCCAAGAGACGTAAGGAACACGACTGAAGCTGAATTTATCATAGGGTCTATTCGCTCTTAACTACACACCAGTCCGAATTCTGATAGTAGGCTAGTGTCTGCAGCAGCTTAATGCAGTGCGGTGTTTAAAACTAGACTAGGTTCTGGAGTTTTTTTTGCCATTGTAGTTTTCCTCGTTGACAAATTTTTTGGTGTCTTGTGTTATTTATTTTCGCATTATATTGTGTTTCTTTATAATAGAAATATCACAAGTAGTACGTTAAACAACCTAGATAGTTTTTATACTCAAACAGTATAAAATCTACAAGAATTGCTCTTGTGAATTCGTGTTTTGAAAAATAGATTACATGACTGATTCTTGTTGGAATTCGGTTCGTATACAGCTCAGGTACATATTCGGTTGATTTTTGGAAATTGATTTTTGAGATCGTCTAAGTAAACATTTTTACAGATCAGATACAAAGATCTTTACTGTTGATATCTATACTTACTGATTGTAATAAGTCATGTCCATACAGGTTTCAGAAAGAAAAAGTTGGTGGTGTACTTGGTATTCTCTCTTTTTTATGACCAGAACACGACCGATCCACACCCGATAGAGATACTCATCAATGTTATGCTCTCTGTCTACAAAGCTTTACTTGAGAATATGTGCCCTCTTATATGTTTAAAACTGCACAAAGTTGAGAAGTAGGAGTCCAACTTTGTGCACCCGCGGGTGCACGTTCCTCCTCCTCTCATTAGCCAGACACTTAACGGAGGTTTCCATCGTCTTAAATTTCTATATTCTTTTTTAAAATTTAGTTGGAAAAAATAGAAAACAAAAAAGTATATTCTCTCTCTGTTTCTCTTTCTTCTTCATCTTCCTTGCTGTTTCTATATATCTTACCTGGAAAATGGAAGATCATAGAATCTGCTGAAAACAGAAATTTTCAAAAATTGAAGGAGAAAAACACAAAACTAATATTGATATGATCGGCTGATTTTACACTTTCCTTTCTCTCTGGTTAATTTGGAGCCATTTTAGAAAACCATCGTAACTGAAAAACTAAGATCACCTAACCAAAAAACAAATCTATGCTCCAAGTCCCGGAAACAGCTGTATTTGATGTTTAATAAAATTCGGGTGGTTAAAATCAGCTGTATTTGATGTTATGATTCTAAAGCTAAAATCAACTTATCTCCATTTCGTCACCTACTCCAAACTTATCATCCATAACAACAGTATATATCAAAACCCAAAATATAAATATGAGTAATCAACCGGTTGAATTTCCTTCATAGTATTCAATAATTCTATTTAGGCATTTCATCAAACAATTTCCTTGTAATTTCTAACTTGGAAACTCCATATCTTTACATGGCCATTAACATGGCAGTTATGGACCCTTTAACCTGGATTGACCATGGCAGTTCATGAAATCCCATTGCTATACTGACTACTATCAAACAGTTTACACACAATAATCAAGGAAATCACTACTCACATCATATGATCCAAGCATCCAACCTATTTCTTACAAAATCATAATATGCTCATCCAAGTCTAATAATCTGGGAATTAACTTACAACTACAAAAACAATAAGTTAATCCAGTACAAGCTTTTACAACACATTAGAATGTAATTGGGTAAAAGACCAAAAATTGGTTTACACACAGACGTAGATTTCATGGGTTTTTTTTCTTTTTCTTTTTCTTTTTCTTTTTCTAGACGGTGTTCCATGACTGTGAAAATAGTTAAAGATACGCTGAGCATAATCAAGATCATCATTTTGTTGTATCACCATGCTATAGGGAGATGCATAGGGAGCAGAGAGAGAAAGAAACCAAACAATAGAGAAAGAATGATGGAACATATTTGTGGTCCCGATGTATATTTATTATTTCTTAAAACAAGTTAAACATAAAATGGATTTTAAAAAACTAGATAACGGCAAAAGTGAAATCAGCAAATAAGGAGGAATGTGCACCCCGGTTAAAGCTAGGGTGCACAAAGTCGGACTCGAGAAGTAGTCTACTACATTAATTCCCGCTCAGCAGGTAATTGCCGAAATCTTGATGGGATTTGTCGAATCTCGACTCAACCCTAATATGTTGAATTAACGCCAATTAAAATGACGTCCCATGCTAGGGACTACAACATCCAAAGCAGTTTAGATAGGGCAAGGCTACACCTTTGGAACAACATCCAGTATATCAAGGCACTTCACATTTTCATCAGTCTCCATATTTTAGTAGTTTTGGTTGGTTTGATTTCTTTTGGAAAAATGTAATTTTTGTTACTTCGATCAAAAAAAAAAAAAAAAAATTTTGTTACAAACTATATGCAAGTCTCGTTACATTTAAGTATCTAGCAAGTCCTGGTCAAGGAAAAATGCTACTATTATCCACTAGCCTATCCTTCAGAAGAAAGCAAAAATTAACTACTCTAAAAGAAATTTGTCTTTGTCCTTTATAGGACATCTTCTTATTATTTCCAACGTGTCATTTCTTGTATCCAAGTCTCGAGCTAACTGCTTGACCCAGTTCTCCTCTGCAGCTACCAAACCCTCCTCCAGTCGAAGGGCATCAGGTGTGAAAAGCAGTAGGGCACTAATTACACCACTAACTTTTTCTTTAGAATATTTCTTGCATGAATTTCAATCAAAGATTAAAGTAGACAAGAAATATCCTTGGATAATCTCAATTAGATATTCTTACATCACAAGGATTGACTAACATAAATTTTTTTATACTTTTAATTATAAATAAAAATCAATATAATATGGATAATAAAAGTAAAGCAAGAAACTAAAAATTTTGTTAACGAGGAAAACCGCAAAGCAGAAAAACTCCGGGACCTCGTCCAGTTTGAATACACATTGTATTAACCGGATACAAACACTAGCCTACTTGTATATGACTTTCATCCGGAAATAAACCTTCGAGATACTCTATTGCAGTTGTGCCCTTACATCTCTTGACTTTTGAAAGAACATACACACTTGATTTCCCTAGTTGAAGTCCTTTACAGGCCTATGAGTTGCTCCACAATCCTTTGTGAAGACTAGAGCTACCCTATCTCTAAAATGATGCTTGGTGGTTTTCTTTCTGATGCAAGATCAAGGAGACAAAAATCTACTCCATGATTTAGACCAACCTAAATCAACAAGACTAGGGTGTATTCTCTTCAAAATTTATAGAGATACCTAATCAACTATCTATACAAGAATATCAATATACATATAATGAAATGGTCTTCTTTCATGGGCTTCATAAAGGCAAACCAAATCTAGACCTATTTGGTTATATTATCAATCAAGTATTAATTGTAGCATGACTTTATGACTCTTCCATCCTACATCTATAAGCTAAAAGTTTAGTCAACGTATATTCTTTTAGCAAGTTGGAAATATGGGTGAGATTTTGAGTTGTATAATCTAGAATTAAATCTAAGATGAATTCTTGTGAAAAACTTACAAACGGATGACGGATGCGGTGTTTTACGACACCCCTAAGGATTCAAACGAGGTACCAGGGATACAACCCATCCCGCTACCCAAATGGGAAGAGGAGGAGAATTCGAGAATGACGAAGTCAGTATTCAGTCCTTCTAGGATGACCTATCCGCCCGAAAAGAAACGGAAGCAAAAAAATCAACCTAGAATCCAGCGCGTTTCGAAACCAGGCGGAGGACATGTGTACTGCTTGTAGCAATTAGCAGAGAGAGCTCACACCAATGAACAAGAGTCCTCCATGCCATCGATTGATGAGGAAATCAAGCCTCCCTTCAGAAGCGTCGACGAAGAGATAGCCGAATTTCCATATGAAGTGCTCCACGATGAAGAGTTGTGCGACCAACAAGCAAGGAACACCCGTACCCCATCTGAAGATCAGACACCATAAGACCTCGCTATGGATGGAATGGAAGAATTCAATGTCAGAACTCAAACGGACAAGCTTCTTATCAAGATAAGTAAGAATTTCGGTAAGGAGGAAAAGGAAGCGTTGATAGGGTTACTCCGGTAGTATAAAGGCGAATAATATGACGAGATGCTAGGACTCGACATAGCATCGTCGCCCACAAGCTCAGCGTCTCGCCTGAATAAAAACCAATGAAACAAAGGAGCCTTGAATTCCCTCGAACAACGGCCCTGGCAATCAAAGAAGAAGTGAACGCTTGTTGGAAGCCAAATTCATCCAACACCCAACATGGCTTGCAAACATCGTCCACGTGACAAAGAAGAATGGAAAAATTAGGTGTTGCGTCGACTATCGAGACCTTAACCGAGCATGTCCTAACGACGATTTCCCGTTGCTCAATATTGATATGACGGTAGACGCGACAGGAGGTATTCAGAGATTTTCATTCATGGACTGCTTTAACGGGTACAATCAAATAAAGATGGAAGCAGCAGATGCGACGAAAACTGCCTTTCAAACCCATACGGAAATTTCTACTATGATGTCATTCGGTTTAAATAATGCGGGCGCCACACACCAACGCTATGACATCAATCTTTCATGATTTATTATACCATACTGTAGAAGTATATGTTGATGATATAGTAGTCAAGTTACAGATCCCAGAAGACCATGTGTCGCACTTGAGGACAATTTTCGAACTATGCCGCAACTTCAAGCTTAAGATGAAACCTCTCACATGCGTGTTTGGGTAGCATCGGGAAAATTCCTAGGCTTCATTGTAACCAATGAGGTAATTCAAGTGGATCCGGACAAGTTCGAAGCCATCACAACAATGGCGCCACCGTCAAATGTCAAAGAGATAATCCTTCATTGAAAGGGTATCCTATACTAGGCATTTCAGACCTGGGCTTGGCCAGTTTTTATCTGCTTTCCTACCCCTGTTAAGAAAGGATGTCGAATTTTCATGGGGAGAAGCACAAAGTTCCGCATTTATGAAGCTCATACAGTGTCTAGTCAGCTCATAAGTGCTAAGATCATCGATAATGGGAGTCCCCTTGTACTTATACACAACATTTACAAACCTGGCGAAAGGAGCTATATTGGCGAAGGATATGGAAAAAGACAATCTATCACCCATCTATTATGCTACCCGAGTCTTGAGGAAAGTAGAGCTAAGGTACCCGCGCGAAGAGCAAGCATGCCTAGACCTCATTTATGCTATGCAGAAATTACGATCCTACCTGCTAGCCCATGAGACAATTATCATGGCCGCCACCAATCCGATAGCATACTTGACATCCAAGACGATATTGACGGGGAAAACTGCCCGATGGCTGTTGCAACTGTTCGATTTCGAGCTCAAATATCAGATACCTATAAGAGTGGGGGGTTAAGAGATAACACACTTACTGGCGATGTACTCAGAAGAAGGTAGCGACGAAGTGCATGAAAATATACCCAGAAAAGTGGCAGTTGTTGGAACGGAAAAACCTTGGGCTATGTTTTTGACGAGTCATCCTACGAGATTGGAGGACGAGTATGGGTAGTGTTCAAAGCCCCACAAGGCGATCTCCTGTCTTACTCTTTCAAGTTAGATTTCCCATGTAGCAATAACGTGGCTAAATATGAGGTATCGATACTAGGACTAAGGATGGCCAAGGAGATCAACCTTGGAAGCATGGAGGTGAAGGGAGATTCCAAACTTGTAACAATCCAAGTGAATGGGGATTTTTCATGTTAAGGATGTACACCTGGCATCGGGCGGAAGCGCGAAGCCTCATATCTCAAAAGGGATCAATATTAGAGCATACAGGAAGGAGTGGCAATCGGCATGCAAATGCGCTCGCCACCCTAGCAAGAAAGATGAAGCTATATGGCGAAGACGAAGGAACGGTAACTGTGAAAAGGAAAGAACTGCTTAGCACCTGGAAAGATGACTTGGCATTCGACGAGGCGGATGATTAGAGAAAGGTATACGTTGAAGATTTGGCAAAAAATAATGAAGATCGCATCATGCCCACCAAGGTTCTGAAACAATTTTTGGTAGGACATGGGGAACTATATTACCGATTGTTAGAGCATTGCTCGGTTGAACCCACCAAGCGTTGGTATGTCAAGTTTGGTTGTCATATTTTAGTGAATTAAAACTCATTTAAAGGGTCGCTTGATTATAACCTTGAGTCAAATTCGTATAGGTTAGCTTGAAAGTATTAGGATATGAGACATTACAAGTATTGCGAAGACTTGAAGAAGTGAAGAAGTAAGAAGCTACAACGACAACAGCATCCTTCCACTTGAGGTTAGTGATATTTGACTTGAACTATTTTATTCCCTAACGTATCTTTCAAGACGTGCATATTGAAAACAAAACTGCGAAGCATGAACACTCTAGTTAGACATAGTATTAAGGAATACAATATGAGGTTTATTGCTTAACCATTAAACTTTGTAGATAAGATATCGACATGATCGTTTAAATGCTATTGTGATTATGTATGGGTATGAGGTGAGGATTTCATCCTAGGAAACAATGTTTTACATGTGTTTTAAGGAAGTAAATTACTTGTTTTGGGAATCGAAAAGAAAATCGCCAGGCGTTATTCGTATTGTTATTCACTGCATATCTTGTGAACAACCAATATGTGTGATTAGTATAACCGCTTATGACTTGTTTGTGTTCTTGGTAAAAATATTCACAAAGGCCTGACTTTTGTATTGGTATGACTTTTATTAGTGAACCGATCTTAAGTAATCACCTGAGATGGTATGATCGAGTTTGTGATTGTGTAAGACCGACTGTGGGTAAAGGGGAACCGATCCTAGTAAGAGGTGCAACATATCACAAAGGGGAATCGATCCTTGTATGAGGTGCAACATGTTTTAGCAGAAAGGGGAACCGATCCTATGGACATGTGCAACACGATTTTAGGCAAAGGGAAACCGATCCTATGGACATGTGCAACACATTCAAGTTAGATGCCATATATATGTGGGGAACCGATCCTAGTACTTAGTCAACCAAATTTTGGAAAGCTAGTGTGACTATGCACATTACTCACATGGAGGTAGAACCAAAACTTGTTTTAATTGGTAGAACCGTTAAACCCACAATTGGTGATTGAGTGTTCTTGATCAATCACATAGTTCTTGAAAGTCAGATGAACCAATTCTAAACTTGTTTGGAAGTGTGGCAAATCGGTTTCAAGATTGTAAGTATGAAAGAGGACTTACAGAGTAAGGATGTCGACATACATGTGCAGTAACGCTTATCTTTAATTGTTCAAAGTTATTCATTAATAGCTAAAGGAAGAAAATCCCAGGATCGAAACATAAATAAGTTAAGAATCTTTTATTTAAGGTTTTTAATTTTATTTTAGAAAAATGAGAATTAGTAATGTGCATTTACTAGTTGAAGATTTTCCTAAGAGATTTTCGGTCATTATTTTGGACAGAGTATTACCAGGAATTATATGGAAACCGAATTTGGAATATATTGCATATCTTGTGAATATTTTCGATTTTGGAAATTCCTTGGTGTCCAAACTTCCTTGTCTATAAAAACTTGAAGTTTGCATTTCTAGCAAACTAATCCTTCGTGACAGCAAACTTCCTCGGTTGTGTTGTTACTGGTGAAGCTGCCTATTCGGAGAGGAGAGTAACCTAATTAGGCGAAATCTCTTACGGCAACTCAGTTTAAAGTCTTCTTTGGGATTGAGAAGCTCTATTAATACCGTTGGTGGGAAACTAGATAGTTGCGGTTTATCTTGTGTTTTCGATTGATTTGATTGACTAACGGTGGTTGAACTTTGATTGCACCTAGTTTTTTTATGCTTGAGAGTCTTCTCTTCTGATATAAGATTCACTCAAACTAGATCGAAGTTTCGACATGGATCTTTAGACTGTTTGTAGATCTAAAGACATCTTGTGATAATCCATTGTTAACAGACTCTGTTTTGTGCATCATTGATCACAAGAGATTCAAGTTGTTGTGTGCAGGCGTTTATTGAAGATCTAAGAAGATTTGAAGACAAAGAAGATATTGAAGATTTCTGATTTGGGGTTCATAATCTTTCGTGTGCACAATACTTGTTTCGGTATAGAAGATCCAATTATAATCGGTTTATCCTTGTGGTAGATTAGATTGATTAGTTGTGTAGATCGGCATCAATACAATTCTTTGTGATTAAAAGTATTGATTGCAAAATCTTAACAATTACCTTTGGTAGTTGAGAATAAGATAGATCTAAGAAATTGACGAAGGAGTTTATTGAGATAAACAGAACTCACATCATGTTTGAGCATTTCTCGGTCGAACTCGCATGCGTTGCTATCTCAAGCATGTTTGTCAATGTTAGTGATCAAAACTTTAAGTCTTGATTTGTAGTCTACTATAGCTAAGGTCTCGGACTAGGATAGAAAGTGTAGTTGAGCTCAAGAACTCCATGGCAATCATCATACAAGACGAAAGACTACTCAAAGAACTGGTGGATCTTCATCGACTAAAAGGTATGTGGAGACTTGAACTTATACATCACTCAAAAGTCTATTTATCTCCTATCTTGAGACAAAAGTCGTTTTGCTATATATTCTTTGATTATACACATTTGGTATTTCGAGCCGAGTATATCTCGCCTATCTATTTCTCGAAATATGTGTTGGTAAGCTTTTGCTTTATCCAAATTCATCTTTACCTAGTGACGAAAGTCATGTTATGTTTCAATCACTATATAATAACTATATAATAGTTTGTGAATAACAACTATATAATAACAAGGGAACATTATCTATATACCCCTACTATGAGGTCCATTGCAAAAATACCCTTATGAACTTTACAAATACCCTTAAGCTTAATACATTACTAAAATACCCTTTTTATATAGTTTATACAAACCACTACCACTAACCACTATTCAAAAAGGGAAAACATAAAATAAAGAACCACCTCTACTGCCCATCACCACCACTGTCCACCACCGCCAACAACCACCACCAACCACCACCACCAACCACCACCACCGACGACCACCACTAACCACCTCCAACCACCACCACTATCCACCACCGCCAACCGCTACCATTGTCTGCCACCGCCAACCACCACCGCCACCGCCAACCACCAGCCCCGCCAACTACCACCACCACCCACCACTATCGCTGCCGCCACCAACCACCACCACCGATAACCACCACCACTACCCACCACCTCCGCCAACCACCACCACTACCCACCACCGCCGCCAACCACCGCCACTTTCATCCACCGCCGCCGCCTATCACCACCAGCAACCACCAATTCCACCACCACCATGTGGAGTCAACTTGCTAAAGTTGTCTCCAAATCTGAAGGCAACTTGCTGAAGTTGTTTCCAAAAGTGGAGGCAACTAGCTCAAGTTGTCTCCAATAAAAATAGTGTGTATGAAAAAATTACAAAACAAAAATGGAGCCATCTAGCTCAAGTTGTCTCCGAATCTGAGACAACTAGCTCAAGTTGTCTTCAAAAGTGAAGGCAACTAGCACAAAGTTGTCTCTGAATCTCAAGCCAACTAGCTCAAGTTGTTTCCGTATTTGAAAGCAACTTGTTCAAGTTGTCTACTAATATGGAGGCAACTAGATCAAGTTGCCTCCACATATGGAAGCAACTAAGACAAGTTGTCTACAAAGGAAAAATATACACAAAAAAGTGAACATGGCGTGAGTCGAACACGCATCATCTGACATGGAGTCAGTCGTGCTACCGTTGCACCACAAGTTCGTTAAAGCAAAATGAATATCAAAATCACATCCAAACAGATATACTACACCTACTGATGTATAAAACTACACAGATGTTCATGTTATGTAACACATACATACCTAGTAGTTTGCGCGCATCCAACACAAGTGCATATTGTCTCCCGCAACTACCCCCACCACAACTTCAACATCCACTACCATCACCACTACTGCTAACACAACAAACAACCTCCACTGCGACATCCACTGCAACATCCATTGCTGCAAACAAAGAAATTTGGAAGTTCAACAACCATGTACATTTACCTAATATCCACCAGTTCAACTGGCTATAACAGCAATTTAAATTTTAAAAACAAGAATTGGAATCCTTAAGTGGATTCTGAGTCCCATGACATTCATTCAATAATGATGTAGTTGTAATGCAAACAGAATATACTTGGGCATGATACCTAGGATGGCACACAATATTGGTATCCTCCAACAAAAGCAAATAGGCTTCAGTTGCTTGTTGTACTACCAACATTTTGATACCCATCATCTCTACAATCACAGACAACAAATCATTTGTTATAAATGTTCTGAAATGTACTAGTTTCCTTCCCATGTCACCACCAGCTATTTTGAAATGAGCCCTAGCTACCGCAATACCTTTCTCTTTATGGAACAACACCAGTAGTGACTTTAGAACGTTATTACCTCTCTTTGCTTTCGATGCCTTCCAATTCTCCTGTTAAGAATACAACAAAAAAACATCTTAAATTCAATAAGAAATCAACTTATAATCAAAAGTCAATTACTTAATGGCTAACATTAGGTACAGATCAACTAAATCCATATGACAACATACAGAAACATAAGTAATTTTTCAAGATTTCAGGGGCCTGCCAATAACTATCTTCTCTTCCGTAACAACCAGCTCTTCCTCCACCATCACAGCCACCACCTCTGCAACATCCACTACCACCACCACTGCTAAAACACACAAAAACCACCACCATTGCAACAAAAAACACCTACCACAACCACCACTAACATCACTGACACAACACAAATACACTATGTAGAATGTTCCCATTTAGAAATGCTGATAACCAAGATTATACAGTTAATATGGTTACTATCTCAGTATGGTGATCATTACAAGAACCAATTTTTTTATCAATAACTGATTCACTGGCTTAAGTTGTAAATAATAGAAACAATTCTCAATAAGCTAACTAGTTTAGTTTAAGCCACAAATTGCAAATCCAAACCTAACTTTAAAAAATTCAAGTTTCCACGACTGAAATAAGTACATTCAGAGAAGGAGGGTGATAAATTGAAAGCAAATGTAAATAAAAACTTAACTTTTTTATTCCTTTTTGATGATTTAATCTTCAGATTTAATCGATGATGACAACTTTCTTCCTCTCTTCCCGACCAATGCAGACAATTCTTTAAGACCTAACATTATTATCATCGGATTTTAGGTTGTTCCAGTCAAATACAGTTGAAATCGCGTTAAATCTTAAGTTTCTGAAGCTTGAGATTAGGTTTTAGAAACTAGTTTCTGATTAATTCATCAGTATATTTAAGTTTTGTAGTCAAATCAAGTGAAAATCGGTCTGTAACGATTGTTTAGAAGGTGATGGTGGTGCTGCTTGTGGTGGATTTGGTATAAGAATAGGAGGTGGTGGCGGAATTAGAGGAAAAACTTTTAATCTCTGCATCTTCTGAAGATTCGACTATTTAAGAAGCTACAACGAACAAATCCCTCTCAATCTCACACGAATTCGATTCTCTATAGGTTTAAATTTTCTCTAGATCTTTTGACGGAGGAGGTGGCGACGTCGGGTGGTGGTAGTAGCAGAAATGGGGGCGATGATGACTGATAGGTGTAGAATACACCTAATTTACTATCTAGTAGTTTATGCTTTCTTTGCTATTTTTCTTGTAAATTATGTATTTTACGCTTGTTTTGAGTTTTATAGTTACTTTGGAGTCGCACGGAGGAAAAGAAGAAGAAATCACCCTATTTGAGCCAAAAGGGTAAAATTGTCATTTCCATGGCAAACATTATCCGTGAGCCGACCAAAGGTTAAGGGGTAACCCACAGAAGTGCTAAAGGCACCATGGCAGAAACTAAAAACAACCAGCTGTGACTAAGGGGTGACCCTTATCTTATGTAGTGGGATCTCGTTATCAATTCCACAGCTCTTATCTCTACCCTAAATCGAGAGTTATCTCTTACTCTCAATCAATTTCACCTGAAAGAGAGAAGAGGCGCAGCCATGAATCAAGGTCGGGAGAAATAGGACTTGAAGCTCAGGAAGAATTGTTAGGGTCGTTGCTGATGAGTGTAAGGAGAAGCTGAAATTCAAGGGGGACGATTATGGCAGTGAACTGATGGAAATCAAAGGGGTTTCTGATTGAAGATTAGAAAGCTAGGGTTGAGTTTGAATCATGGGTTGCTGAGTTCAAATCACTGCAGTGATTGTTTATAAGGGTTTGGTAGAATTAAGACAATGAAGGTGGAAGTGGTGATTACAAGAAATGACAGTGAATTGAGATGCTCATGGGGTCTGTGGATTGGATATCAAGATCGATGATGGGTTCTGGTGATGAAGACAGGGCAGAATTGATGCCGCTGTTGATTCGAGCAAGCCATGGAGATTAAAGTGGGTGTTAGGAGATGGTGGTGCCCTGGCTGAGTTGCAGGTGGAGGTTATGGAGCCATAGATGCGATTACGGTGATGTTTGCTCTGAGTTAGAATGGAGTTGTTGGTGCTGCAGTGGTAGAAGTGTGGGTCTGCTAAGGTGGTGGTAACTCAGATGGTGCTACAGCAAAAGGTGGTCATCTAAGTTTACAGGGAATGAAGGTGTTACAGGCAAGAGCTGGTGATGCTGTTTCCAGGGAAGATGGCAATGAGAAGTGTTGTGGTGCTGTTGGAGCTGGAGCTGTAAAGCTAAGGCAGCTACAGGTGGTGCAGTCTGTGGATAATGTGAGAGTGGTTCTGTGATGATGCTTAGCACAGGCCTGGTGCAAGAACAAGGATTGTGCTGATGGTCTGCTGAATTAAATGGAGCTGAGCTAAATTAGATGGCGATGGTCCGGTGGTGGTCTCGAGCTTATTATTTAGATGAGCTATGGCGGATTCACGGTGCTAGTCTTTGTGTTGTTGCTGCATTTTAGTGTTTGAAGATTGAATGGCAATGGAAGGAGCTGGCATTGGTGCTTGTGTATGAGAGTCGATTCTGATTACGGTGAGCTTGACTGAACTAAAGTTGCAGTGGAGCTCAAGCTGGTGCTATGCAGTGATGGAGTTGCAGAGAAGGTTCATGTGATGCCTGAGTTTGCAGTGGTAGGAATTATTGCAGGTGGAGTGTGACTCTGGCAGTGGTGTGTATGTGGTAGTGAACCTAGATGTATGCTAGGAATACAAAAAGTTGATGGTTTGAACTGCCGAGCCGCATCCGGAGAAAGTTGAAATTGCGGAGAGCCGTAGGCATTGGTGGTTTGAACGAGAGCAAATGGGGCTTGAACTCGTGATGGCAAGGGAAGATTTGGAGTTGTTCTTTGGTTCATTGTTGTGCCGGTGAGAGTTGGTGGTACTCTGCAGTTTCAAGTGGTAAAGCCAATGAAGTTGGAGGAGCGATGGCTTGGTAATTGGTAATGGATGGCTGCAATGTTGCGGTTAAGTAGATGCAGCCAAGTAAGGCGGTGGAGCTGTAATTTAGTGCTTTAGGTGTGAACAAAATGGGAAAAGCCAGGATAAGGGCTGTTATTCTGAACTGATTGAGTTGGTTGAGTTGGGCTGCAAAGTGACATGGTAGTGCAAATGCAGAGATTATGATGATTGGAAGTGCAGTACAAGGAGGAAATTGGCTTGAAATGGTGCTAGATGGAAGGGCCAAGATGGCTGCAAAACTATGCATGGCCAAGATGGTTGGCCAAAGCTGTGAAGCACAATGATTGTGCAGCAAACTCTGGCCTGTGCAATGGCCTGAGCCACTCAGCTCACTCAGCTGATTCAGGTCTGACTAGCCAGCTGACTCACCCTGACTCAATGATCTGACCCGGTTTGACTCACTGCCTTGACCCGAGTTGACTCAGCGTTGACTCGACCGATCCGACCCGTTGACCGGTGATCGGTTTGACTCTGCCGGTCACCTGAAATATTTTCCGGCGACTTTTCCGGCCGGATTCCGGCCATAATCCCAGTTTTCCGGCGAGCAAAAATTCCAGAATTTTCTACGGACTTCTCTCATGGGTATGAAGACTTGGGCTTGGAATTGGATGGAGAATTGGACTCAAATTTGGAAAGAGAAGGTGGAAGAGTTGAGAAAAGCTTGGATTTGGAAATTGAATTGCAAAAGGAAAAGGATTCTATTCCTTAGAAGATTTGGAGAATATTGAAGCCTATAAATAGAGAAGTTTTCTACAACTTCTACACACCTCTCTACACACCTCTCTACACACACAACACTCTTCTTTTCTTATTCTTTGTGTGAACTCCTTAACATGATTAGCTAATTTTATTGATTGAGGATGAATTCCTAGTTCTTAATTTATGTTTTAAGTTTTTGTTTTCAATTCTATCTTGAAGTTTTTCACATGATTATCGTTTGTTTTTACTAATAGGAATGATCTTAAAGACATTCATGATTGATTGATAGATTGTTTAGGTGGCCAACTAAATTGATTTGTTAATTTGATCTAAAGCTAGTGAAAGTTAGGAGATAAGTAATCGTTTCTTGACTCTTTACATAAGTAGCAAACACGAGACCTTGCGGAGGGATTCCGTGGAGCAATTGTGTGTAGAAACAACGCTAGAAAGTGAACCAAGCGAACCAGAGTTTAACTACTAGTACTAAACCTAAATTCATAAATCTTAATGCATTCGGGGAATTACATCTTGTAAAGCGAACCTCGGGGTGGTTCTTTTGAATAGAATCGATAACTAAGCGGACTGTTACTCAGTGAAATTAGGGATTTTGGGGCTAGCTAAGCGGACCTGCTATCCTACGGTTGGTGATAATCAGTGACTAATAACAAGTAGAAAAGAACATAACTTTAATCATTGTTTCGTAACGAAGAAGGATTCCTTGATCTTGTCTCTCTTATTGCTTTCAACTTTATCTTTTAATTGTTTTGTTTATTTTCTTTTGCTTTTTACACCCCCTTTCGTGACAATTTTTACAACTAGAATCTCGTGCTCCTCGTGGGATCGACCTTGACTACCCTATATTACTTGTTAATTAGGTAGTAAAGTATTAATTAATTTGATTGCACCTACGACACGCATCAAATTTTGGCGCTAGTGCTGCCGAGGGAGCAGCGGATGATTTTAGTTGTTTTTATTTTTCTTTTTGCTTTATTCTTGCTTTGTTGGATTCTATTCCGTATCTAACTTGGTTTTTGAATCTTATTTCAGTGCTTAGGTTTTCCATGTACGGTGGACAAGAGCAAGCATATTACAACAATCAATATGGTTTTCAACCTCAACATTATGGCAACTTCCAACCATCCTTAGGATACAATCAAAACCAATCTTTTGGCTATGATCAATTTCCTCTGAGAACCTTATGGATATTCTCATACATATCAACAACCTTATGACGGGCATGTAAGTGGACAATCACAAGGATGGGAGGATAGTTTTGTTTATGATCAGAAATTCTCTAGTTTTGCAGATAAGATGTTGGCCATGATTGGGGATCTTCAACAAAAGATGCAAGAATCACATCGAGAATTTCAAAGGAATTCGGAGAAAATATACGAACAAATTAACAAACCTTTGGAGACTTTTGATGACGATAGTGTAGATTACTCGAGCCTTGATCTTATTAATGATCAAGCACCTATTCAAAAGGAAGAGCTTGAGGAAGATGCATTTATTGCTTGGCAAAAATTCCTTAGGGAAAGATGGGAGTCCGCGGAAGTGTATGAATGTTCCGACAATGAGGAAGTTATTCCAACTCCGGATCATAATAACGATCCTTCACCTATTCCAAAGGAGGAGATTGGGTGTGACTTACCTATTGTTGTAAACGGTGTAACACCCGCACATGAAGATCTTACACTCTATACCGATGAAAATCATTTTAGTGAATGGCCCGATTCCGATGATGAGAATGTTGAAGAGATGATACTAGAGGATGAAACCACATTCATTGATTTTGTGGAAGACCCAATTGAACTTGCGAATGATTATAATGATGCCGAGACTATGGTTAAGGTAGAAAACGACGAAGAATGGTTGCAAGGTTTAATAGAGGACCACGATATACAAGAGGTAAGTAATTCACTTGAATTTTTTAAGGATGAAGAGGATTCTATAATACAAGATATTGTGCAAGGTTTGTCTAACCCTTTGCATATTGATTCTTCTCCTTTACCTCTTATTGGTTTGAATGTATGTGCTTCGAAAGTATTTTTGGATGATTTTGTTTCTAGATATCCACCATTGGAAACACTTGATGCTAACACCATGCAGGTTTGCCAAGAGAAACACATGGAAGTTCCCAAATTCTATGTTCTTTATACACTTCCGAGTGTGGACGAGAATAAGTGTGGGGGAAATTTCTATCGAGCGATAATTTCACTATTGTTTTCTTGTGCTAATATTTGTATGGAGTTATTGTTTGCAAAACAGGTATTATGGGTGGATCCTCAAATTTTCCGATTGTTGGTATATGGGGAATGAATCATGCAAGAGCTAAGTCGGGCCGTCGACTTTAAAACAAGCGCTTAATGGGAGGCAACCCATAGGTTTTGTATTTCTTATCTTTTTGCTTTTTGTTATTTCTTTTTCTTGTTTCTTATCATGTTAAAATTTCCCACCTTGACTTTACTAGGAGGATTCAATTACATTGAGGACAATGTAAGGTTTAAGTGTGGGGAGTGGTTAAGCATGTTTTTAAAACAAAAATTACAAAAAAATCAAAAAATTTTGAAAAAAACAAAAAAAAAGTTTTACTTAAAAATTCCAACTTTTAAAGATTTTAGAGTCACTAGCATACTTCTAGGTATGTTTACATAGAGATTTTGACCGACATAATTGAACTTGGAAATGTTAGAGAATTACATTCGGATTTCTTGTTTGTTTGAGTGTTAAATAATGGATTTAATCATGCCGGTGATGCGAATTTGGTGCAGGGAGAAGTGCATTATTAGAGTTGCTGATCAATCATTAGTGGAGACTACCCGTATTCATATCATGAGAGGCACCGACCAGAAATCTTCCATCTACTAAAGAGCTTCTTTTGAGTGTGTGTCACCGTACGTAAATTCCGGGTAGAATGGTGAGCTACGCAACCTCCCACCAATAGAAGCACTACTCTTTGATCTCTTGAGTGCTAATTTTGTCAATCATGAGGGTGACGTCCATGGATGAAAGCCTCCTTCTTGTAGTTCGATTTGCAGTTAGCACCATTCTCTCTCTCGACAACAACGGATCCATAGAAACACTCTCATCATCAACAAGGAGCGACATCAAAATCTACAAGGAAAGATGGAAAAGTTTAAGGTTTTCAAGCAACGGAACGAGAAAAAGGAGCAAATTTCAAATACAAGTAAAGCAACATACAAAAGAGTGGATTTTACATATATGTTGAAGACTTACAATACAATGAGCATAATTATACATACAAGTATGAAGACTTATTCATAAAAGCGAAGAAAATTAAAAGGTGAGAATTTTTTGAAGTTTATGATTTCAAGACAATACAAGTTGTGAAGAATCAAGCGGTAAAATACTTCTCCCACGGCCATGGTTTATTTTTGTATTTAATTTCTCTTGTTTCAATTTTAATTAAAAAAAAAAAAAAAAAAAAAAAAAAAAAAAAAAAAAAAAAAAAAAAAAAAAAAAAGAGAGAAAAACAAGAGAAATATTTGTTTTGTTTTAATGAGCCGTGGGGAAGGAAAATATATAAGAAAGTTTCAAGCGACAAGGATTTTTAAGGTAAAAGAGTTACAAATTGTTAAGGATTTATAAAATTCAAGGGTTTATCATCAATAGTTGAAACCGAAGACGAGGACCATGAAGATCAAGATAAGGAGCGAAAGACGTTTCTATTGGATACCGTGAGAGTGGTGTTATCATAATTGGCGAACGGATGTGAAGGTGAGTAAGTAATCTCATCCTCGATAATAATGGTTGATTTCCTTTCTTAGAGATCGTCAGAAAAATGGTTTTTCAAAATATTAAAAGATGTGGGTTTTTAAAAATATTTCGGAAGTTATCCTTCCCACTATTCAACGTGTCGCAGGATTTCTATCTTCATTCCTACCTGCACACATGTGAGAACCATAAAAAAAGCTGTCTTTTTGAGTGCAATTATCATAAAATCCTTTTTGGTGAGGCGAAGTCGAGGCGAAATGCTTATTGATCGTTTCTCAAACACGCGTTCTCTCATTATGGTGTGGTTATTTCTCACTCAACATTTAAGAATGAGAATATGTTCTTTAGTATTTCTAACTTCTTATTACTAGCATGCTTGAAACTCTATGTCCTCATAACTCTTTGGATGCTTGTGACGCTTGAACGCTTTGAAGTTGTGAGTTTTTAGTTTGATTTTCTCGAGGACTAGCAAAGTCTAAGTGTGGGGGAATTTGATAGGTGTAGAATACACCTAATTTACTATCTAGTAGTTTATGCTTTCTTTGCTATTTTTCTTGTAAATTATGTATTTTACGCTTGTTTTGAGTTTTATAGTTACTTTGGAGTCGCACGGAGGAAAAGAAGAAGAAATCACCCTATTTGAGCCAAAAGGGTAAAATTGTCATTTCCATGGCAAACATTATCCAGAGCCGACCAAAGGTTAAGGGGTAACCCACAGAAGTGCTAAAGGCACCATGGCAGAAACTAAAAACAACCAGCTGTGACTAAGGGGTGACCCTTATCTTATGTAGTGGGATCTCGTTATCAATTCCACAGCTCTTATCTCTACCCTAAATCGAGAGTTATCTCTTACTCTCAATCAATTTCACTGAAAGAGAGAAGAGGCGCAGCCATGAATCAAGGTCGGGAGAAATAGGACTTGAAGCTCGGAAGAATTGTTAGGGTCGTTCTTTGATGAGTGTAAGGAGAAGGCTGAAATTCAAGGGGGACGATTATGGCAGTGAACTGATGGAAATCAAAGGGGTTTCTGATTGAAGATTAGAAAGCTAGGGTTGAGTTTGAATCATGGGTTGCTGAGTTCAAATCACTGCAGTGATTGTTTATAAGGGTTTGGTAGAATTAAGACAATGAAGGTGGAAGTGGTGATTACAAGAAATGACAGTGAATTGAGATGCTCATGGGGTCTGTGGATTGGATATCAAGATCGATGATGGGTTCTGGTGATGAAGACAGGGCAGAATTGATGCCGATGTTGATTCGAGCAAGCCATGGAGATTAAAGTGGGTGTTAGGAGATGGTGGTGCCCTGGCTGAGTTGCAGGTGGAGGTTATGGAGCTGTTAGATGCAGTTCTGGTGATGTTTGCTTTGAGTTAGAATGGAGTTGTTGGTGCCGCAGTGGTAGAAGTGTGGGTCTCATAAGGTGGTGGTAACTCGAGATGGTGCTACAAAGAAAAGGTGGTCATCTAAGTTTACAGGGAATGAAGGTGTTACGGTGCAAGAGCTGGTGATGTCTTTGTTTCAGGGAAGATGGCAATGAGAAGTGTTGTGGTCTTGTGTTGAGCTGGAGCTGTAAAGCTAAGGCAAACAGGTGGTGCGATCTGTGGATAATGTGAGAGTGGTTACGTGATGATGCTTAGCACGGGCCTGGTGCAAGAACAAGGATTGTCTTTGATGGTCTGCTGAATTAAATGGAGTGAGCTAAATTAGATGGCCGATGGTCCGGTGGTGGTCTCGAGCTTATTATTTAGATGAGCTATGGCAGTTCTGGTGCTAGTCTTTGTGTTGTTCTTGCATTTTAGTGTCAAGATTGAATGGCAATGGAAGGAGCTGGCATTGGTCTTGTGTATGAGAGTCGATTCTGATTACTGAGTGAGCTTGACCTGAACTAAAGTTGCAGTGGAGCTCAAGCTGGTGCTATGCAGTGATGGAGTTGCAGAGAAGGTTCATGTGATGCCTGAGTTTGCAGTGGTAGGAATTGGTAGGCCTGGAAAGTGTATGTATTTTATGGCCTACGGGTTATACCGCAAGTGCACGGCGTCTATTGGAGACGCGGCAAGTACGGGTCGATCCACAGAGACGAGGTGTGCTCTTATATGATCTAAGGCTTGTTCAACTGAAATTCAAAGGTGACAGAGTAACAAAAGGCAACAGAATGTAACAAAGATGTGTTGGTTGCCGAAACGGCTGAGTTGTGATGGTATGATCCTAAGCTAAGGTATAAGACAGTGATAGAGGTGTTGCTTTAGGGTCTTAAATCCACCGCTAACCTACGCTGTGTCTTTTACTCATGACATTGTTCTTATTCTTATGCTAGATAAAGGCAAGGTGTCAAATCTGCCTTAACCTAAAGTGTTTCTCCGCTTGACAAAGTTAATCGCAACTAAAGTATATCTCCCAAGTATTACTTGTCTAATTACAGTACAAATAATCGAGGAACATAATAATCAATTTAAACTTGGGTTGTAGCATAAACAACACGAGTGAATCAAACTACAAGTGCATCCATGGCATTGGCATGCACTTTGTGAGAGCAAAGTGCTATCATACTGAGATTAATTCCATCTAGAAAGTATTCAAACATTCAAGACAATACATGAGCATGAAGAACACAAATAAATTAGGGTTTCATGGAGACCCTAACAACTAAATTAAAACATCAAATTATCATAACAAAGAACAAAATTAACCTAGTGACTGCTCTGGCTAATCCAGGCGTCCCCAATTTCATCTTCTTCACTCTCTATTTATACATGCAGCTCCTCAAAATACCCAAACCCTAAATTTGATTAAAAATAGAAAATAAATGACAATTAAAGCAAACCCATACTCGAATTAAGCTCCCTCTTACACAAATCGTCTCGGAGACGCCATGCATGGTGGTTGGCTAACCCTAGCTCTAGTTCTTATCTTCTCTAAGTTAGCTTCTAGGGTTGCGAAGCTAAGAGAGAAAAATAAGAGCTAAAGAGGGTCTTGTTTGTGCGAGTGGGTGGTTATGGCGGGGAAGGTGAGATGGTGGAGGAGATGGTGTTGCAGAAGATGGTCGGGGAGATGGCGGAACAGAGCTCTGCTCTGTGAAAGTGACAGGAGAGGAAGAGAGAAGAAGAAAGAGAAGGTGGAGTGAAGAATGGGTCTGTCGATGGGGGTATAGGGTTAGGTTGATTCGGTGTAACGCAGGTGCAGCAAGGGACTGATGAGAAGGGCCTAGCGAGCGTAGGATGGAGCTGACTACGATCTGAACGGTTGAGGATGGTAAGCGGTTTTTGAGCGATCTGGTGTTGCACGGAGCGTCAAGAGATGATGTATAGTGATGGAGCGACCGTTGGATGTAGGCCGAGGGAGATCTCAATGGCTCAGAGTGAGCGGGCTCGGATCCGGGTCATGGGTAGCTCTAGCCCAAGTCTTCCTTGTTGGGTTGCAACTGATTTGCGCGCGGGCTTTGGCTATCTGCTCCATAGATGTTTGACTCCAATTCTTCGCTCCTTGGCTCTCGGATTCTCCGAGCTTTATTTACTACCTAAAAACACAAAATTAATTAATACAAATATTTATTCTTGAAAACAAAGAAAACACAGAATGCTGGGATAATATCTCGATTTCTAAGCGCAAAAGATGAGTAAAATGCCAATAAAAAGGTGTATAAATATGCACTATTTGGCACTCATCAAATACCCCCAAACCTGAATTTTACTTGTCCTCAAGTGAAACAGTCAATAAGAAATCCTAACTATACCCCTGTCGCAGGTCTCTCGAATGCATTTAGCGTATGCACTAAGCCTTTAAACCCCTAGGTGTCCCTAGTGGACGAGTTGTAGTCTCGTGAGGGTTTACAAGAGGTGTACCCACAAAACCTTCTCCAACTTCGAGTGTAAAAGAGTCTCAAGCATCCAAGGAGCTATGAGGACATAGAGTTTCGCATGCTAGTAACAGAAGTTAGAACTATCGAAGAACGATTCTCATCCTTAAGTGCCGAGCGAGAAGTAACCATACCATATGAAAGAATTCGGATTCGTTTGTGATCATAAGCCTCGACTTCTGCCTCTCCATTAGGGTTTTATGATAATTGCACTCAAAAAGATCGCTTTTTTAGTCTCTCATGTGTGCAAAGCAGGAATAAAGAGAGAAAATCCTGCACGTTGTAGGTAAGAAGGATAACCTTCCGAAGTAAAATCGGAGACTCCACAAAGGTGTGGACAAAAGACTCTTTTTCTAATGATCTCTAAGAAAGGAAAATCAACCATTAGTAAGGGGTGGGAGTACTCACTCACTTCTCACCCGATCGGCAATTAATATCACTCTCTCATAAGAACCATAGAAAACGTCTTCAATCTTCGGTCTTCGGTCTTCACTTGTTGATGACGAACTTCTAAACTTCACAAAACTTGACAATTTTTAACTTTTCTACTCAAATTCCTTGTTGTTTGGATTTTCTTTTTCAATTCTTCTTTACCATGGTGGTAGCAAAAATAAGAAAATAAACTACAATATTTTTTTTTGACTTTTGATTTTTTGATTTTTTTTGAATTTTTTGATTGATATTTTTTTTTTTTTTTTTTTTAATTCAACAATAAGTGAAAATAAAAATACAAATAATGAAATAACTAACTCCATGGACAAAGGACTTTATCACTCAATTTTTCCACAACTTGTATTGTCTTGATTTTATAAATTTTATTAATTCTCATCCTATTTTCTTTTCTTTGTTGCACAAAAACCTTGGACTATATCAATTTTTCTTTCCATATTCGATGTTTGCTCAGGTTCTTGACGATGATGTGTTTCTATGGGTCTTGCTGATTGAGAGAGAGTGATGCTAACGGCAAATCGGTATTTAGAAGGAGTTTTCATCTTTAGACGTCACCCTCATGATTGACAAAAACTAGCACTCAAGAGATCAAAAGTAGTCTTTGAAATTGGTGCGAAGTTGGGTAGCTCACCATTCCTACCCTAATTTACGTAAGGTGACACACACTCTAACAAACTTTTCTAGAAAGTTGCAAAAAATTGAAGGTTGGTGCCTCACTTGATGTAAAATGGGTAGTCTCCACTATGGGTGATCACAATTCTACTACCGAATATCTAACAGCACCTAATTCGCTCTCCGGTATGGTTAAATCCAATTTTAACGCTCTAATCAACTAAGAAACCCGATTGCGTTTTCCGGTACTTCCAAGTTCTGTTATTTTGGTCAGAATCTCTATGTAAACATAGCTAAAAGCATGCTAGTGACTCTAAAATCTCTAAAAGTTGGAGGTTTTTACAAAAAGAGTTTTGAATATTTTTTTTTTTTTTTTTTTTTTTTTTAAAATAAAAGATAAGATAAAAGGCTAAAAACTCTAAATGCAAAATAAAAACTAAAAACTCTAAATGCAAATGCACCCCCAAACCTAAATCAAACATTGTCCTCAATGTGTCGACAGATAGAAAAAATTTAACAGTCACGTACCACGAGAACTATGCTGATAAGATAAAAGGGAAGAGATTACCGGTATGTCGGCGGGAGCAAGGTTGAGCTTCATTCGTCAAGGCTAGAATCCAATATTCTCAACGGAGATCATATCATATTAGCATAATATATGTGCAAGAAGACTCAACCGATTCAAGAAAAGAAAAATTTAACAAGTCCTACTAAATTATATACAATGAAAATTCACCATAAACCAAAAGTCTAAAGAGTTGAGGATCAACCCAATAGAAAATATGTACACACATTAACAGCCTTACACAAATATAATATGAGAGTGCACGTAAGACTGTGTATGTGAATGAGCTTCCCCCAAACCTAAACTTGTGAACGGGTGTGTTCGGAAGCACAAAATCTTGCAATTTTAACGGTACATCATGCAAAAGGTCTAACTCAAAATGAGTTTTGCTAAGAACAGGCAGACATACACATACCAACTGTGGTTCCCTAAAGGTGTTATACTTTGATGCAAAATAGTCCAAGAGGACTTGGGAAGCACAAAGTTCTAGGCCTAAGTTAGGCATTTTCAGAAAAGTTGGTTTTGCAATTTTGTGACAAACTACACCTAGGTTTGGTGGAGGAGTTTCAATTTGTGACTCAGGAGAGAGATTAGGTACATCTACGTTATTTTCATGTATAAAATCATTTGTACCATCACGCACTTTCGCAAAGTCAGAAGAGGGTAAATCATGTTCATTTTCACAGGATAATTGCACAGGTTCCACAACATCATCACATATATGAATATTAGAAGAAGCATCATTCATAGGGTTCACAGAAGAGACACTTGATGTCTCTGAACCTAAAGATTCTACTACATTTTCAAAATACACATGCTCTTCATATTCATCATCATCATCATCATAGAAATGCATTTCACCCTGAAATTCCTCCCTCTCCTCATTTAGTGCATCATGATTTGACTCAATTTGAGTTCTAAACTCTCAAACCTTTGCTCAAGGTTTTGATTCAATTCTAGAAATTCATTATGTTGTTCAATGAAAGGAGAGTTTTCAACAAGTGGGAAATTCATAATCAATGCTATATGGATGGTCATGTATTGCATTCATTTCAAGCCTAGCATTTAGCTCCATGAGTGTTTCCATTGTTGATTGCAAACTAGGAGTTGGGGGAGTATAAAACTGTTCAACTCCCCACTGTGGTGACTGATACATGTGCTCATGATGGTTAGGGTATGAGTACTCAAGGTCAGGGCCCTGAGAGGGCTCATAATATTCCCTAAAATCACTATGGTATGTGGGGAGTTCATCCTGTGAAGCGTGCCCATAAGCACGCTCTCTAAGGGATTTGTTTCCATCCCCAGATGCAGACCAAAATCCTGACATGATTTATCAACTCAAATTGAACTCACAATCTAATTTGGTTTATGTGGGTTTTGTTTGGTTTAAATGGGTTCATTTTTGGTTTGTTTGGGATTTGTTGTTTGAAGCCCAGGATTTGTGTAGAATTGTACAGCCCAGCAGTAGAAAAAGTATAGCCCAGAAATAATTTGAGTTGGGCTGAGTTTTGGTGTAAGCCCAAATTACAGTTTGGTTTATTGGGCTCAGTACAGTACACAGCCCAGGTTGGGTTGAGTTGGGCTTGGTTTGGTGTAAGCCCAAGTGGTTGTATAGAACCTAGTTGTTTGTAGAGCCCAAGTTAGATGAACGAGTGCAGCCCAACTTAGGTTGAGTTGGGCTCGGTTTGGTGTAAGCCCAAATTATGAAAAATGAAAATCGATTCAACTCGGTGAATCGCTGAGTTAGGAATGACTCAGCGATATAGGGAGTCAACTCAACTCGGCCTGTTCAACTCGGTGAAGAGTACCAGCTCACTCACTCGGCTCTCCACTCGGACTTTCACTCGGATGAGTTAAAATTTTCTATTCACCCCTTACTCGGCTCACTCGAGTCAACAAGTGTAGTTGACATCAAGCAAAATTTTGAGATTTTCAGCTCATAACTGAGAGCTTCAGTTGCTCAAATCTGGCAGGGCTAATGGCATACAAGGTACAGGAGAGCAATACACAGGGCTGATGGCATACAAGGTACAAAGCTAAGCATAGATTTGTAGCGGGGTTTGCAAAATGGGCTAATGGCTCGGGGCTTGGCTCAACACACAGGCGGGACAATGGCTCAAATGTGCAATGCACAACTCGAGCATGTACGGGGTTATACGGGTGTAGACCAAGGGCTGGCTGGGAGCTCAAGCTTGCGGCTTCGGGGGGCTTAGCAAGGGAGCTGGATTATCATGCACGTGGTCGGGACGAGCCTAGGATTGGCAGCTCAAGCAAGGCGTGTACACAAAGACGGCCCTAGGTTCACAAAGCAAACTCACATAAAACTAGCACAGCCAGTTGGCTGCTTGAAAGCAACAGATTAAGCAATGCCAAAGACAATTCACAACCCGTAGTAATAGATTAAAAACTTAGCTTGTGCACAAACACGGGTATTTCGTAGCGCGATTCAAGGTCTACAAAGCACGGGTTTTCAGTGGGTTCAAGCATGCATTCAAGTAAGTTCAGAGTTGTGCAGCTAGTCTGGCGATCAAAGTTATAGCACAAGCTTAGCAGCTTCAGGGGACTGCACTAAGCACAAAGCAGACAATGGCTAAAAGGGGCTGCAAGGATATGCTCAGGGTTCAAGCATGCATTCAGCTGTGAAGGAGCCACTCACCTGACTCCTATAAGTTGCAGGGGTTGCTCAGTTGCACCACAAGCACAAACCGATACAGCAGAGTTGCACAAAGTAAACGTAACTCACGGCAAGCTTCCGCTTCTCGATTTTTCACGATTATACTAGCGACTAATTATGCAACCGAGAGTTGCTTGACCGAAAAGGGCTAAGATTTACAAGTAACACTACAATGCAGGCTATGATGAGCTTGGTTGCTTGGACTGTCACATGGGAAATGAGGGTTTAACTGAAACAATATCAATGCCAAAGTTCAAATGAACTGAGATGCATGAAAACTAGTTCAAATGAACCAGAATGATTTACAAATGAGAGAGGCTGCAAATGAAAGAAGCTTACAAGATAATGATGCTTATAAAAAGTGAAAATACAAAAGATGCAGAGATGTGCAAAGTGAAGCTAAGCTATAGCTAAAATGGCATGGAAACAAGAAAAGTATGCTTGCTAAGATGCAATACAGATGCAAAAAAAAAATGGAAACCTACATGTGAAGTTATACTACTACAGGGATATGATGCTACAAACTACACTAACTATGGTGCGCATAAGATGACAGGTTACACTAAAACAGGACTAAAAGAATCAATACAGTATGCAATATGTACAGGGTTGAAACTCAGTAAAGATAAGCACTTAATCAAAATAGCACTCGCCAAGTCCCCGGCAACGGCGCCAAAAACTTGGTAGGCCTGGAAAGTGTATGTATTTTATGGCCTACGGGTTATACCGCAAGTGCACGGCGTCTATTGGAGACGCGGCAAGTACGGGTCGATCCACAGAGACGAGGGTGTGCTCTTATATGATCTAAGGCTTGTTCAACTGAAATTCAAAGGTGACAGTAACAAAAGGCAAATGAGAATGTAACAAAGATGTGTTGGTTGCCGAAACTACTGAGTTGTGATGGTATGATCCTAAGCTAAGGTATAAGACAAGATAGAGGTGTTGCTAGGGTCTTAAATCCACCGCTAACCTACGCTGTGTCTTTTACTCATGACATTGTTCTTATTCTTATGCTAGATAAAGGCAAGGTGTCAAATCTGCCTTAACCTAAAGTGTTTCTCCGCTTGACAGGTTAATCGCAACTAAAGTATATCTCCCAAGTATTACTTGTCTAATTACAGTACAAATAATCTGAGGAACATAATAATCAATTTAAACTTGGGTTGTAGCATAAACAACACAGAGTGAATCAAACTACAGTGCATCCATGGCATTGGCATGCACTGTGAGAGCAAAGTGCTATCATACTGAGATTAATTCCATCTAGAAAGTATTCAAACATTCAAGACAATACATGAGCATGAAGAACACAGTTGTAAATTAGGGTTTCATGGAGACCCTAACAACTAAATTAAAACATCAAATTATCATAACAAAGAACAAAATTAACCTAGTGATCAAGCTCTCGGCTAATCCAAAGGCGTCCCCAATTTCATCTTCTTCACTCTCTATTTATACATGCAGCTCCTCAAAATACCCAAACCCTAAATTTGATTAAAAATAGAAAATAAATGACAATTAAAGCAAACCCATACTCCGAATTCGCTCCTCTTCTTCCAAATCGTCTCGGAGACGCCATGCATGGTGGTTGGCTAACCTAGCTCTAGTTCTTATCTTCTCTAAGTTAGCTTCTAGGGTTGCAGAAGCTAAGAGAGAGAAAATAAGATCTAAAGAGGGTGCGGCTGTGCAGTGGGTGGTTATGGCAGGGAAGGTGAGATGGTGGAGGAGATGGTGTTGCAGAAGATGGTCGGGGAGATGGCGGAACAGAGCTCTGCTCTGTGAAAGTGACAGGAGAGGAAGAGAGAAGAAGAAAGAGAAGGTGGAGTGAAGAATGGGTCTGTCGATGGGGGTATAGGGTTAGGTTGATTCGGTGTAACGCAGGTGCAGCAAGGGACCGATGAGAAAGGGCCTAGCGAGCGTAGGATGGAGCCGACTACGATCCGAACGGTTGAGGATGGTAAGCGGTTTTGAGCGATCCGGTGTTGCACGGAGCGTCAAGAGATGATGTATAGTGATGGAGCGACCGTTGGATGTAGCCGAGGGAGATCTCAATGGCTCGAGTGAGCGGGCTCGGATCCGGGTCATGGGTAGCTCTAGCCCAAGTCTTCCTTGTTGGGTTGCAACCTGATTTGCGCGCGGCTTTGGCTATCTGCTCCATAGATGTTTGACTCCAATTCTTCGCTCCTTGGCTCTCGTATTCTCCGAGCTTTATTTACTACCTAAAAACACAAAATTAATTAATACAAATATTTATTCTTGAAAACAAAGAAAACACGAGAATGCTGGGATAATATCGATTTCTAAGCGCAAAGATGAGTAAAATGCCAATAAAAAGGTGTATAAATATGCACTATTTGGCACTCATCGGGAATTATTGCGGTGGAGTGTGACTGGCAGTGGTGTGTATGTGGTAGTGAACCTAGATGTATGCTAGGAATACGGTGTTGATGGTTTGAACGAAGGCGAGCCGCATCCGGAGAAAGTTGAAATTGCGGAGTCAGAGGCATTGGTGGTTTGAACTGAGAGCAAATGGGGCTTGAACTGTGATGGCAAGGGAAGATTTGGAGTTGTTCTTTGGTTCATTGTTGTGCCAGTGAGAGTTGGTGGTACTCTGCAGTTTCAAGTGGTAAAGCCAACTGAAGTTGGAGGAGCAGTGGCTTGGTAATTGGTAATGGATGGCTGCAATGTTGCAGTTAAGTAGATGCAGCCAAGTAAGGCAGTGGAGCTGTAATTTAGTGCTTTGGCTGTGTGAACAGAAATGGGAAAAGCCAGGATAAGGGCTGTTACGAAACTGCAGATTGAGTTGGTTGAGTTGGGCTGCAAAGTGACATGGTAGTGCAAATGCAGAGATTATGATGATTGGAAGTGCAGTACAAGGAGGAAATTGGCTTGAAATGGTGCTAGATGGAAGGGCCAAGATGGGCCGCAAAACTATGCATGGCCAAGATGGTTGGCCAAAGTCATGAAGCACAATGATTGTGCAAAGAAACTATGGCACGTGCAATGGCCTGAGCCACTCAGCTCACTCAGCTGATTCAGGTCTGACTAGCCAGCTGACTCACCCTGACTCAATGATCTGACCCGGTTTGACTCACTGCTTTGACCCGAGTTGACTCAGCGTTGACTCGACCGATCCGACCCGTTGACTGGTGATCGGTTTGACTCTGCCGGTCACCTGAAATATTTTCCGGCGACTTTTCCGGCCAAATTCCGGCCATAATCCCAGTTTTCCGGCGAGCAAAAATTCCAGAATTTTCTACGGACTTCTCTCATGGGTATGAAGACTTGGGCTTGGAATTGGATGGAGAATTGGACTCAAATTTGGAAAGAGAAGGTGGAAGAGTTGAGAAAAGCTTGGATTTGGAAATTGAATTGCAAAAGGAAAAGGATTCTATTCCTTAGAAGATTTGGAGAATATTGAAGCCTATAAATAGAGAAGTTTTCTACAACTTCTACACACCTCTCTACACACACAACACTCTTCTTTTCTTATTCTTTGTGTGAACTCCTTAACATGAGTAGCTAATTTTATTGATTGAGGATGAATTCCTAGTTCTTAATTTATGTTTTGAGTTTTTGTTTTCAATTCTATCTTGAAGTTTTTCACATGATTATCGTTTGTTTTTACTAATAGGAATGATCTTAAAGACATTCATGATTGATTGATAGATTGTTTAGGTGGCCAACTAAATTGATTTGTTAATTTGATCTAAAGCTAGTGAAAGTTAGGAGATAAGTAATCGTTTCTTGACTCTTTACATAAGTAGCAAACACGAGACCTTGCGAGGGATTCCGTGGAGCAATTGTGTGTAGAAACAACGCTAGAAAGTGAACCAAGCGAACCGAGTTTAACTACTAGTACTAAACCTAAATTCATAAATCTTAATGCATTCAGGGAATTACATCTTGTAAGCGAACCTCGTGGTGGTTCTTTTGAATAGAATCGATAACTAAGCGGACACATGTTACTCGGTGAAATTAGGGATTTTGGGGCTAGCTAAGCGGACTCGCTATCCTACGGTTGGTGATAATCTGTGACTAATAACAAGTAGAAAAGAACATAACTTTAATCATTGTTTCGTAACGAAGAAGGATTCCTTGATCTTGTCTCTCTTATTGCTTTCAACTTTATCTTTTAATTGTTTTGTTTATTTTCTTTTGCTTTTTACACCCCCCTTTCGTGACAATTTTTACAACTAGAATCTCGTGCTCCTCGTGGGATCGACCTTGACTACCCTATATTACTTGTTAATTAGGTAGTAAAGTATTAATTAATTTGATTGCACCTACGACACGCATCAATGACGAAGAACAAAAGGGAAGAGAGAATTTTTTTATATCTGAAACTGAAAAGAGAATAATGGTTTACTAATGTAGGAAGGGTATCTAGGGGATTACATATAAAATAATTTCTTTCTTGATTCCTTGGGGGTATTTGTAAAAGGGATAAGGGCATTATTGAAGGCACACTCATATGAAGGGTATATATAACATTCCCACTAATAACAACTATATAATAACGTCCTCTGAGAATATTTCAATGATTGAAATGAGAGTTTAGATTATATAACCATTGGTGGATATAAGCATTGTTGTGGAAACACATATATGTATAAGTCTTATTCCTTGAACCGAAGTTTGCGAACTTTGTTGATCAAGAGAACCGGAACAAGAGCCGTGATCTCAGTTCGCGAACTCAGTCCGCGAAACCAGTCTGCGAACTTGCGGAAGTTCTCGACCTGAGAAAATTTGCTCGAGTTTTTGAACTCCTTCCGGGAACTTAAGTCTGCGAACCCATTCCGCGAACTTGAGTTGGTTATATCTAAAAACGTTTTTTCTTGAACTCATGTTTAAATAAACTAAGGAATGATTTTGCAAACCGTGGCTATAAAGTTCATGAACCGATTCGATTGTGTCTTTTGTAGTTACATAAGATCTAAGCAATTGAACAACTCTCTAACTAGTTCATTTGAGTCATTTGAACTAGTTATGGTGAAGAAGAATATGGTTGATATGAAATTGCTCATACGGCTAACCATTTGGTTAAATATTGTTGAACCAACAAATGTACATGTTTGGGTACGGTTACACAAGCCTATAAACGTGCATTTCATTTGTGTATAACAAGCTAAGTTTTCGATCTAACGGTTGAGAAATATTAGCTTGAATCTAATCAGGTTTTCATCTAACGGTAAATATTGAATGCTTTGTTACCAAGCTAACATTGAATGCAAACCCTGATTTGAAAGACTATATAAGGGAGAACTCTAGCAACTGGGAAACCTAATCCCCACACCTTACGTGTGATACTAGTTGCATAAGCTAGAGTCGATTCTCCTTTAACCTTTAGTTTCTTCTCTAAACCAGGTTAACGACTTAAAGACTTCATTGGGATTGTGAAGCCAGAACGATACTACTTTCTCGTAGTTGTGTGATATGATCTTGTTGTTTCTATCGTACGAGTACAATCATAAGGATTGGCTTGAGATTTATATCTCTGATAGGAAAGATAAAAAGTTGTCACAAACATTTTCGTCTGATCGTTTGTGATTCCACAATATCTTTTTTCGCTGCGTCGATTAAGACTATTGTGAGGTGATTGATAATACTAGGCTGTTCTTCGGGAATATAAGTCCGGGTTATCAATTGGTTCCTGTTCACCTTGATTTATCAAAAGACGGAACAAAACTCGTAGGTATATTCGTGGGAGACGAATTTATCTATTACCGTAGACTTTTCTGTGTGATACAGATCTGTTTATTAAAGTCTTCGACTTTGGGTCTGTTGATGGTGGATTTTCATTTAAGGGCTGAAATTGTAAAAGATCAAATTATGCGCTAACATTTTGCAAAAGATAAAGCCATTAATAAGTGATGAATACTTCTTCACCTTACTAATTCACCTAGAATAGAGCATGTGGAAACAATCCCAGCATTCTGTGAATTAAATACACGAAATTCATCCAAGTTGGAGCATGTAGCAACAATCCCATATACCCTGTGAATTTACAGCATTATTAATTAATGCATGACCAGCCTCGTATTTCCTGTACTCATTACCGGTGCGGCATGACGACTGAGTGTTGTTCTCAGCAGAGCAACACGAATCTCCAAGCATTAATAATAAAACATGTACGAAATACCCATACAGGCTACAACTCTCGGTGTGTTATACTAGCCCGATTGAGCATGTTTGAACCTGAACTGACCATATCAGTCTCAGAAACGATCAAGACCATCCAACCTCACCAACATGATTGGATGGCTTAGATTAAATCCATGACCCCAAGCAGGTATTGGAATATTCACCACCAACCCAACGCGGGCCCGCATGGTCGGCCTCCCCAAAACGGTGGCATAGTTTGCCAAACCGTCCAAACCAAAGCAGTATGGACGAAAAACCCTAAATTAGGGTTTGCGGCACATTACATGTATCGCAAAACAGTCTCAACCATCCATCTTCGCAGGCATAGATGGAGGGTGTAGATGTAGATTCAAAGGGCCCAGAGCATGTCAACAAAAACATCGTGGGCCCGCCTACATACCTGACTGATCGATCAGGACCAACTATGGTTGGTCGTCTTGATTCGTGCGTCCCAAACTGGGTATGACACACGGCCGGCAAAACCTGATTAGGGTTTGTGTCGCGATCACGAGCGTCCCTTTTCTCCCCGCTCGGATGAAGGGTCCAGGAATAGACTAAGCAGGTCCGGTAAGTATCAACATGATCACTGCGGGCCCACCTATCTCCACACCCGATCGTCCAAGACCAAACTTGGATGTACACCTCGATTCGCACGCCCAAACCAGGCGTGGTCGCACCTCCTAATTGTAAACTGATCTCGACCACTCAACTTCTCCGGACAAATTGAGTGGCTTAGATCACGTTTCTATGAGGCAATGAAGTACATGCGTGAACACCAGCCTACCACCCACACCCCGAATCAATCGTCCAGGACCGAACAGGCTTGGTCGTCTTGAAACGCGCGCCCGAAGTGGGCATGATGCGCGGCTTTTGCGGCACCAGATTTCTGTTGCAAATCAATCTCAACCGCTCCTCTTTGCTTGGTCAAATTGAGTGGCCTAGATCGCACCTTCATGGGACAAGTGAGGTACGGACGTATACACCGGCATGCCGTCTACACGCATGCCCTAGTCGGTCCTTTCCAAACACCTCCCATGCTTGGTTTCGACCAAGTCAAGAGTGATGCCTGCGCACCTCTTCAAAAGCCCTAAAACTTCATCAACGGTCGCAGATGAGCGTCACAGATCATCTCGTCCGTCCAACTCTACCAGCTTGGTCAAGCAGCCCTGGTTAGGAGTTAAGAGACCATCAAGGCATCACCACGATCACCGTCCACCACTCTTCCACATGAGGTGATCGGCCAAATCAGGGCTTGCCTGTATAGCCTCCAAACGATCACTCGAAGATGGTGGACATGATGCTATTTTAAGACGCTAAATTCGTGACTTACTCCGTTAAGCCTTAAAAACAAATGATGCTTCATACATGATGAATATACTTGATGCGAAGACTGCATAGAATACACACGATACTTCACAAGTATCGACTTCCTAAATAACTTAGTTATTTAGTCTAGCATTACATGCTACTTTCTCGTGGGTCCCACGATCCACACACTCGAGACATCAATCATGTCACAAACCGGGGATACATACTTTTTGAGGTATTGGTCAGCGGTTTACAACGCGTGCAACGCGCCATCACAAGAACGTGTCAGGAAGTCATGGACGGTTAGAGACGACAGGAGAAGTGGGCAAGACTGGTCGTGTAACACCAACACACAACTCCACTACTCCATCACTCCACTTCCTCCACTTCCCACGAGAGACGTGAATAAGGCTTAAATGACTTGTATAAATAGGTTCTCCTCCCTATTTCCAAAAACAAGAACAAGTCCAGACAACAGAGGCAAGTGTTGATACTATCGTATTTAAACACCGGAACTGATAGCTTACATCCTGCAAGCCAGTTCAGCTTTCTAATACAAGTCATACATAGCCAACACCTTCACAATCTCAACACCTTCTTCGCTTCCCTCCCTAAGATCAACCACATCTCCTTCACTTTGTGACCGAAACAAGTCTGGAACGGCCATTTCTTGGTTTAGGCCGGATTTGCACAGATTGATTTCTTGAATCTACAAGCACTCCGTGCAAAGGCATTTGTTTAAGGTTTAGACTCATTTCTCATCCACACACCCCAAATTACCAAAACTGGCAGAAATAGTTTTCACCCATAAACAATTGGCGACCACAGTAGGAGGTTAATCTCTCGGTTATAAAGTCAATTTCTTCGAAATCCGATTCAATTTCATCAATTTCAAAAAGGGTGGATCTTAGAATCAATTCAATCAACAATTCATTTCAAGATGGTGGAAATCAGGTCTGGATCAGCAATCAATTCTGATGGGACTAGTGTGGATAACACTGCCGGTGTCGATGTACCTGTCAGTGGAGCTACCGTGGTCAATACATCTCGTGGAGCCGTCACTTCTATCCCCAACGCTAGCGGAGCAGGAGACATTCCAGTAGGCGTAACACCTCCCATCACCAGAGCCAGAGCAGCCGCAAATCCCGGCATCTCCTCAAGTGTAACGCCTCCAGTGGTCACCAGGGCAATAACTGTTACTCCTTCATCAGGACGAGGAGCCGGAGGGACGAGAGGAGGACCACCGCCCATTACCATTGCAGACTTGATGGAGAAGCAGGAGATTCTTGCTAAGACTCAAACGGATATGGCCGCAACTCAGAAAGAGGTACTCACTTTCCTTAAAACTTTAACTGAACGATTGCCACAAGATTCACGGCAACCCTTGGAGCCAGCAAGAAATGCCTTCAATACACCCGGAGCAGGCATTTCCACTCGGACCCACATGAGTGAAGAAGCTCGTGTTGCTCCTGAACGCCCAAGAGAGAGGGACCAGCCATCCAACTTCATCACACGTGAGGACCTGGAAGGACTTCTCCAAAACCGAGGCAAAGGAAATCTGATGGATGCACACCAACATCAGCCGTCGTACCCTCAAGATATGCAACGAATCCCTCTTCCAAGAGGATACACCTCTCCTCAGTTCTCCCTCTACGATGGCACTGGTAACGCTCGTGAACACGTTTCTCGATTTTTGGAATCCTTGGGGGAGCACGAGTACAATCATGTTCTCCGCCTGAAAGAGTTCTCGAAATTACTTACGGGAAGGGCGTACACCTGGTACAACAACATCACACCTGACAGCATATCCAATTGGGGCGAGATGGTCGGTTCTTTCTACAGGAAGTATTTCTTCGTATCTGAGCAGATCACCTTTTCAGATCTAGGGAGAGTCTCTCAGCGGAACAACGAGCATCCTAACGACTTCGTTAAGATGTTCAGAACTCAAACGCTAGATTGTCATGATCCGAACATCATTGAACGTCAGCTGGTGGAGATGTGTATCAACGGGATGATACCCATATACCGCGCTTTACTAGAGAATCTGGGCTTTCAGACATCTCCGAACTCCATGAAGCTGCCAAACGTTTAGCCACAACCACCCCAGCGTTGCTAGAGAGGACCAGGATTGTTGGAAAAGAAGATCCACGTGAGAGCCGAGGAAGCAGGCGCCTCACAAACAAACAATACAACAGTGGTCCTTCTGTGAGCGTGGTAGGCGAAGGAGGAAAAAGGAAAGCTTCAACAACAGAACAACAACCCAAGCGTGCGGCTCCAGCGCACATGACTTCTTCTCAAAAGGGAGCGGGCAAGACTCCTGCACAATACACCGAAGATACAGGTTTCCCATTCCCCATGAATGAAGTAGTGGAACTCTTGGAGGCATGGATTCAAGACGATGCCATCAAGCTGCCTTCTATCAGACGTCCGCCAACTGAGAAAGATATGGCGGATCCCAAGTACTGTCTCTACCATAGGTTCGTTCACCATCCAACCAAAGACTGCAGCAACAGTGGAAACAAATCTTCAGGGAAAGATAGAGACGGGAGAACTCCAGCTTGGAAATGAAGGTGTTCGTAGAGATCCTCTTCCTGTCAGGAACTGCATGATTTCTGGGGATTCCGTTCGCAAGACTGTACAATCTATGATGGAACATTTATGCGAGATCTTTTACTTCTCCAAAGCACAATGTCAGGACATATTTGCAGCCCTCAACCGCGTTGTCTCAGGTAGGCGCTTGTATCTGGAAGAGGAAGCGGTCTCGAAACCTCAGTCCTTGCTAAAAGATGCAAGCAAGGGAAATTGGGGACTCTTAACCGTTGCCCGTTTGAAGGACATCGAGTTCGATAACACATTGATCGATACGGCCTCTGAATTCAACATCATCACTCTACAGACCTTAAAAGCAGCAAAGATTTCAAAACAGGAGGCTACTCGCAACCCAATTGTGATTAAGACTCCGAAAGGAGAACTCGTAGATGCATATGGATACATCGATCTTGAAGTAAAATTGGGCGATGCCTCGACACAAGCAAAGTTCTACATAGTCAGAGAGCATCCGAATTACGACATGATCCTAGGACGCTCTTGGGTACACGACAACAAGACAACACTGGAAATTTGCCTTCTACCGGTTACGACACCTGAAAGGATCTCTAACAAGCCGTCTGGACCTGAAGGCTGTCCGTTGCCGCACCTGCAGCTTGCCAATGCGATACAATTTCCTGGAGCGAGCCCATCAGCATACATTAAGAGGTTCCGAGCTCAAGTAAGTCTCATCACGCAACCCTTCTTGCAACCAATCACTCCTCACTCTGATAAGTCCTGGGGACTGGCTCCAACCAACAAACCAACCCTGGCTAAGAGATGTGAATGGGAAGCCGGCCCCTTCAAACTTTTTATCAAGAGCTTAGAGGCTGTCTTGGTCAAAGACAATAAGTCCAAGGTCCAGGTATCTGCACGCCCAAACCCATTTGGAATTGGAGATCTGGTGACGAAGACGACTGCATTCAAGGTTGGGAACATGACGGTGAAAATGACCACTCCACCTGACTCACCCACCGAAAGAGAGGATGAACCGTACCTGGTAGCAGATTTTATCCTAGGAGGCTACTGCAAGCTCATCAACGCTGAAAAACTAGAAGGCATAACAATTCACTCACAATGGCTCAAACCCTACCGAACTTAAGACGATGTGCTACCACTTTCCAGCGTCCTCCACACTTTAAAACGTTGTGCTATTTCCTCCACACTTTTACAATTTCATGTCATATTTGTAATTCCTCCAAAATGATTGCAATACTTGCATTCATAGTTAGGGTTTCAATTTTCAATTTTCAATTTAATTGAAGCATTATTTCCATCTGAGAACCTCTCTACCCCTAAAAACACAAAGTCCTGAGTCAGCCTAAATCAACCCACTAGAGCAAGGAAGGAAACCCTAAGCAAACATCTCATGGGAAGAAGGAAATAGAATGTGTGCACAAAAGAAAAATGGTTTGAGCCATCTGCCCCAGCAAGACCAAGGAAGATCTCACGTCAGGAGCACACACAGATGCAATCTTAACAAGAGGTCATGACATAAACCTTTATTCAAGGTAAGCAAACAGAAGAAAATATCTTGAACTCAGCCACCACTGAGTACAAGAAAGAGGTTCAAAAAATTATGGGAATACACTCGAAAAGAGAAAAAGAAGCAAAGAGTTTTAGCCGTCAAGAAGAATAACCGCGCCTGCACCACCGATGGGTCCTGCTTCAACGCCATCACCTGCTACCGCTTCTCCCTTCAGAGCCTCAGCTTCCGCTTCGGATGTTTCCGCAGCAACGTTCTCCGTCCTAACATCATCGGCAGGAACAGCTTCCAAGTCTTCCTCAAAGCCCACAGCAACATTAGGGTTTGCGCTGATTGCCTTCGAACACTCAGGTCCGTCTGTGTCAGAATCAAGGATTATCACACCGTCCTGGATTAGATAATCACGCCTATCTTCATCCAGAGGCCGTTTATGCTCCACTCTTCGCCTCTTTAACCGCGCTGCAAATCTTTCTGCTATTGCTTTTACTGGTGCTCGCAACGCTTCCTCATGCCTCCACCGTTCTTCCATGTCGATCACAGCTGAAAGGGCACATATGCGTCCCCTAGTGATACGCAGGTGCAGAACAGACATCCCCTGTATAGCACGACCAACTTCACGAAGTGGGAGATCAATTTTAGCCATTACCTCCTCGTGCGCATTAGTCTCAGGTTTGTCAACTTCGAAACTCTCTTCTGGAGAAGTTACATAATGATCATCGCCCGCTGCTTCCATGATAGGCTGCAAAGAAAAAATAAGTTATGGACACACAAAAATATGTGTATCATCATAAGTCAATCAGAAGATCAGATGAGTACGGAGCAATACCTGAGATACAAAAGGAACGACTATGTGATGAGAAGAATCCTTAGAATTTTTCTTTATAATCTAGCAAGTCAACAAAATCCCAGGAGAAAAGGAGTCTCTACTTGCCACCTATAAAGGCTACCGATTCAAGATAGCGATCAATGATGCTTATTGGATATATCTGAGGAAAGCTGCCGTGTAACAAAAGAGAGTACACCTAGTCCAAGGGATAGGCCAAGTTATGTCCAAATAGTGCGGAGGAAACCAAAGCGACTCGCCAGATCAAGTCCTGCTCCTCCACCATCCTAATCAGGACCGACCAGTTCTGGGACAACACCTGACGATGTCGGCCTATGCGGTAAATGTATATTCACCTTAGCTTGGTCATTTCTGTATACAAACTTGTCACCATCTTATGCCTACCCCACAATAGCGTAACCATTATGCGCTAGGCAGGGGACTTAATGTTGATGGTGGATTTTCATTTAAGGGCTGAAATTGTAAAAGCCAAAATTATGCGCTAACATTTTGCAAAAGATAAAGCCATTAATAAGTGATGAATACTTCTTCACCTTACTAATTCACCTAGAATAGAGCATGTGGCAACAATCCCAGCATTCTGTGAATTAAATACACGAAATTCATCCAGGTTGGAGCATGTAGCAACAATCCCATATACCCTGTGAATTTACAGCATTATTAATTAATGCATGACCAGCCTCGTATTTCCTGTACTCATTACCGGTGTGGCATGACGACTGAGTGTTGTTCTCAGCAGAGCAATACGAATCTCCAAGCATTAATAATAAAACATGTACGAAATACCCATACAGGCTACAACTCTCGGTGTGTTATACTAGCCCGATTGAGCATGTTTGAACCTGAACTGACCATATCAGTCTCAGAAACGATCACGACCATCCAACCTCACCAAAGATGATTGGATGGCTTAGATTAAATCCATGACCCCAAGCAGGTATTGGAATATTCACCACCAACCCAACGCGGGCCCGCATGGTCGGCCTCCCCAAAACGGTGGCATAGTTTGCTAAACCGTCCAAACCAAAGCAGTATGGACGAAAAACCCTAAATTAGGGTTTGCGGCACATTACATGTATCGCAAAACAGTCTCAATCATCCATCTTCGTAGGCATAGATGGAGGGTGTAGATGTATATTCAAAGGGCCCAGAGCATGTCAACATAAACAACGTGGGCCCGCCTATATGCCTCACTGATCGGTCAGGACCAACTATGGTTGGTCGTCTTGATTCGTGCGTCCCAAACTGGGTATAACACACGGCCGGCAAAACCTGATTAGGGTTTGTGTCGCGATCACGAGCGTCCCTTTTCTCCTGCTCGGATGAAGGGTCCAGGAATAGAATAAGCAGGTCCGGTAAGTATCAACATGATCACTGCGGGCCCACCTATCTCCATACCCGATCGGCCAAGGCCAAACTTGGCTGTACACCTCGATTCGCACGCCCAAACCAGGCATGGTCGCACCTCCTAATTATAAACTGATCTCAACCACTCAACTTCTCCGGACAAATTGAGTGGCTTAGATCACGTTTCTATGAGGCAATGAAGTACATGCGTGAACACCAGCCTACCACCCACACGTCAAATCAATCGGCCGGGACCGACCAGGCTTGGTCATCTTGAAACGCGCGCCCGAAGTGGGCATGATGCGCGGCTTTTGCGGCACCAGATTTCTGTTGCAAATCAATCTCAACCGCTCCTCTTTGCCGGTCAAATTGAGTGGCCTAGATCGCACCTTCATGGGACAGTGAGGTACGGACGTATACACCGGCATGCGGTCTACACGCATGCCCGGTCGGTCCTTTCCAAAACACCTCCCATGCTTGGTTTCGACCAAGCTGAAGAGTGATGCCTGCGCACCTCTTCAAAAGCCCTAAAACTTTATCAACGGTCGCAGATGAGCGTCACAGATCATCTCGTCCGTCCAACTCTACCAGCTTGGTCAAGCAGCCCTGGTTAGGAGTTAAGAGACCATCAAGGCATCACCACGATCACCGTCCACCACTCTTCCACATGAGGTGATCGGCCAAATCAGGGCTTGCCTGTATAGCCTCCAAACGATCACTCGAAGATGGCTGGACATGATGCTATTTTAAGACGCTTAAATTCGTGACTTACTCCGTTAAGCGTTAAAAACAGCGATGCTTCATACATGCTGAATATACTTGATGCAGTACCTGCATAGAATACACACGATACTTCACAAGTATCGACTTCCTAAATAACTTAGTTATTTAGTCTAGCATTACATGCTACTTTCTCAGGGGTCCCACGATCCACACACTCGAGACATCAATCATGTCACAAACCGGGGATACATATCGGGGTATTGGTCCAGCGGTTTACAGCGTGCAGGCGTGCAACGCGCCATCACAAGAACGTGTCGGGAAGTCATGGACGGTTAGAGACGACAGGAGAAGTGGGCAAGACTGGTCGTGTAACACCAACACACAACTCCACTACTCCATCACTCCACTTCCCACTCAAATGACTTGTATAAATAGGTTCTCCTCCCTATTTCCAAAAACAAGAACAAGTCCAGACAACAGAGGCAAGTGTTGATACCATCGTATTCAAACACTCTAATCGATAGCTTACATCCTGCAAGCCGCCTCGACTTTCTCGATACAAGTCATACATAGCCAACACCTTCACAATCTCAACACCTTCTTCGCTTCCCTCCCTAAGATCAACCACATCTCCTTCACTTTGTGACCGAAACAAGTCCGGAACGGCCATTTCTTGGTTTAGGCCGGATTTGCACAGATTGATTTCTCGAATCTACAAGCACTCCCGTGCAGTGCATTTGTTTAAGGTTTAGACTCATTTCTCATCCACACACCAAAAATTACCAAAACCGGCAGAAATAGTTTTCACCCATAAACAGGGTCGTAGCAACTCTTAGTTGTGGGTGAGATCAGCTAAGGGAATCAAGTGCGTAGTATCTTGCTGGGATCAGAGACGTAAGAGCATAAATGTAGCTTGAATCAGTGTGAGATTGATTGGGGTTCAACTACAGTCCAGACCTAAGTTAGTTTGGAGTAGGCTAGTGTCTGTAGCGTCTTAATACAGTGTGTGTTCAATCTGGGCTAGGTCCCGAGGTTTTTCTGCATTTGCGGTTTCCTCGTTAACAAAATTCTGGTGTATGTGTTATTTCTTTTCCGCATTATATTTTGTTATATAATTGAAATATCACAGGTTGTGCGTTGTTCAATCAATTAGAATATCCGACCTTTTGGTTGTTGATTTAAATTGATTGATACTTGGATATTGGTCTTTGGTACCATCCAAGTTATCTCTCTAGTATTTGATAAAGACTCGCAGATTTCAATTTGCTTGAGTATATATCAAATCGAGAGATTGAGATATAAACTCTTTGATATAATTTTTATCTAGATTGAGTCTGACTGTCTAGTTGATTCTCTAGAAAGTATATTCGAGTTTGTCCATACAAATTGCTAATCGAAATATTGGGTGTGGTTGTTGTACCCCCGCTTTTTCACATCACTTGGTTGAAGAGAGTTGCTACCAAACAGATTTGTTGTTCCTTTACTGTTTGGAATACGAACCAATGGAATTGTTCCAAGTACGTGACTTATTCATAAGTTGGAGGCATGGGAATACAGACGGAACTAGGTGAACTATAGGTTTAGTTGCTGATAGATACATTTTTGTGTCTGATTTGTCCTCAGTGTCTCTATTGTTAGTCTCGATTTTTGTACTAATTTTGGTGTTTTTATGTTTGTTTAGGTGTTATTGCAGAATTACACTTATGCGGAAAAAGTTTCTCGAAAAGTGCTTTTTGGACCCCCGGAGGACAATTTTTATACGGACCCTCACTTTTGCTAAGGGGCACCCACGGCTATATATAGCCCATTTATCCATCGCACCCATCTTCACCATTCAAATTTTAGAATTGGCGGGAAAAACAAACTTTCAACTGGCAGTTTTAGGGTTGACGATTTGAGGTTGTTGCGGGGATATTAAAAGGCTGGAATTGATTGGGTATGTTTTTATGGGCTAGACAGAGATGGTAGAGGTGTTAAATCCGATCAAGTTTGGCTGGAATTTCCGCGAGAGGAAAACAGGGCAACACATACACCGGAGGAGATATTCACAAGATTACGCGAGCAGCAGAGGAGTTTGGACGCGTTCGGAAGACTCTAACAACTATTTGGAGTGTGAAGGAGTAAAATATGGCAACTTGGAAGCTTCGGGACGCGTGTAGAGATCAAAACAATCTGAAACTGGCCGTGAAGAATAATACCGAATAATGGAGATTTTTATGAAGTTATTACGTGAGATTTTGCTTCTGCTGGGTTATAAATAGGTGATGGTATATCAGTGAAGGAAAAGGAGGGTTTTTGGAGAGAGACAGAGGATTACAGAGTGAGAAAATCAAGCTGCAGAGAATCGCCGATTTCTGCTGCTGTGAAGAACATAAGACGCACAAGGGGCAGTCGTATTTTCTACAGTGACAACGACAGTTCATTCATATCGTACTTTGTAACAGTTCGGTTTGTAACAAATATAACTGTTACAAACCCGGTTTTTAATAGTTTTTCTCCATTTCATCATTTGTACACCTCCTTTGAGCAATAAAAATGAATTTTGAGCGTGTTTCCAACATGATGAGCTAAACCCATCCTCTGGGGCGACGGAGGAAGCTATTTCGCCAATGAAAAGTGGTAATCTCTATTTTATTTAATTTAGGCAATTATTATATGATTATTTTCCTTGATAAATAAATAGATAAAATGGTTTTGTTAAACAATTGTTATTTCAATTGATGGAGCATGCTAGCCTAGGGTTTTGATGTCCCATACTTTCGATCTAAAATTGTTATTTCTAAAAATCAACTTTTGGAATATTAAGAATCATTCTGAATGAAGGATTTGCATAATTATAATTAGAGAATATTAATCACTTTGATATTGGTAATTGGTGGAATCCATAGCCCCAGTCTTCTCCATATTTTTCATATCACATGTATTTAAGTTTGTTATAATTTTAATTTAAAATTAAGTCTAAAATCTGCTTTCACAAGTCTTGAACGAACTATTTACTACAACTCAATTGAAAATCACATCAGTTGCTTGGTCCCAACTATACGAAGTTGGTTTGATTTTGTATAGCGGCTTAATCCTGAGAGTATTCAATTCTGGACAAGGTCCCGGGGTTTTTCTGCATTTGCGGTTTCCTCGTTAACAAAATCTTGTGTGTCTTTTACTTTTCTATTTCCGCAATTATAATTGTTTTTATTATAATAAGAAGTAAAATACACAAACGTTAATTCCTATTTTACTTGATAGTAATCCTATTGTGTTTGGTTAAGTCCGAACCTCTTATCAAGTAAACATACTTCGTTGTTGTATTGTCTCGATCTCGTATCCATAGACGATCACACGAAGTGTGAACTAATTAGTTGTATTGTCTCGACTCAGTCCATAGACAATCACTTTCCGTTGAAAGGACTTATAGGTAGGAAAAGTTTTAGCTTGAGGTATATTTTGGTACCCTCGCCTTTTCAATTAGTATCAAAGCAGGCAAACACGAAAAGAACTAACAATCTGTGTTTGGTGCGATCCAACCTATAAGAATGAATCTAATGAGTGATTCAGTTAACGTCAGTCAAGATGATAAATCAGCACTTGAGGATAACACCTTCTGTGAATCTACTGAACACGCTGGCCCCTATAATGTAGACTCTGCTGATTGGCAAACTTGCCTTCAAAAGCAACTTGATGAGATTTTTGAAGATGGTGACTCAGAAATTGATCAAGATGTTGAAGATGATCTATCTGAATTTTCCTCATTACTAGGAGTTGTCTCCACAAAAAGATTGTCTTCCTCAGATGTAATTGGACTTCTTGCTCCTCTCAGCAGAGAGAATATGAAACTAAGAAAAATATTTAATTTCTGGCTTCTTCTATGGATATCAAAATTCCAGATATCTACTCAAAGACTACAAAGAAAGTCTACACTCAAAAACTCTTGAGTTTGAGAATCTCAACAGGAAACATTACTTGTTGAATGAGAAACTTGTTGAGTTAGAAGCAAAGATTAATTCTCAACAATCAACGAGTAACGAACAACATGAGTCGGATTTCTTCATAAAAAATCCTCTTGAGGATCAACTAGATGAAGCTCTTGAAAGAATGAAGGTCTTAGAAGAGGAAGCAGTAAGGCTAAGAAGACTCAATGATAGCACAATCAATTTATCTTCCATGTTGGATGCAGGAAGAAGTCATGGCGACAAACGTTGATTAGGAAATGATGGAATTGATACGTTGTCAATCAACAAGGAAGTAAAATTTGTAAAGGCTGTTAGCCCATCCACTCCAGAAAATCTACCTGAACAGGCTTGTACACCTGAGACACCCAAGTGCTCAATTGAGATTCCAACGGAAAACATCCCCAGAAGCAGTCAGAAGAAGACTCCAACCAAGGATCATCATAGTAGCCGAACATCTCATAAAGGTAAAACTAAAAACTCTATTCCTTTCAATAAGCATTGCTATTATTGTAGAGATAAAGGTCATATGCAAAGGGATTGTAAAATTCGAAAGATGCAAAACGTTCTATCATTTGTATCTAAAGAATGGAACATTGTCATCTCCAAAAACCTCTCAGATCATCACTGTCCTGTGAGACAAACGAATTTTTACAAAAATTCAAAATCATATCCTAAGAGAAACATTTCTGAAATAAAAAATAATAGAAAAGATAATACTTTTATCAAAGGGGATATAAGATCTGATGTTTCAAGATGGAAAGATGCAATGTCACTAGGAATGAAGAACCTTCATTCAAAATCCACCTACAAGTTGATACCAAAATCCGAGAAGGTATCCAAAAGGAAGTTATCTAAAACAGATTCTAAGAAAAACAATTCGGTTATAATCTTAGACAAAGATGACTATGAATGTCTAGTGCTTAGACTCAAAAAGGATCTAGAGATATCCAGTAATATCAATGTGAAAGCATCTTTCGATGATTTACTAAACTCCAGAAAGACAAAAGGGGAGTGAACCTTAACTCTATGACTTCTCAAAACTTGCGATAGTCTCGTTGTAAGTTTAGGCTAGGTTTTTGTTTCGGTTTTTGTGTAGAAAAAACTTTCCTATTTGAGCTGCTGCCTTAAAAAAAAGGGAAGGGAAAACAAGAAACTATAAATAGGTCTGATTATGCTCCTACGATATCACAACCCTGTGATACAATGCTTTCGTCTTATGAAGGTAGTGAGGAAGATTTAACAGAAAAACAGAGAACCAATCTCATCATGGTTGTTCAGCATCGAGACTGGCTCAAAGAAAGAATTTTTCAAACAAGAGGTGTTCTTGCTGAACTCAAATTTCTTGTTGAAGAACTTGAAAAATAGGAAGTGGTTGCTGACAAGTCTCTTGAGATATGCTTTAAAAGTTTGAACACTGAAGAAACCTCAGTGAACAACAAGAGCACCACTAGAGATTAAGTTATATGTTGTAATACTTAATCCAGGAAAATAGACATCAAGTTTTGATTATTTCAATAATTGTATTTGGTCTATTATGAATAAAATTATTTGATTTATAATTTTTCTTGTGATAGTTTTTGATTTACATAGCATGTGCTTGAATGCTTTATTATTGCTATGTATGTTTATGGGATATTTGATTTCGGTTTTATTACCTTGATATTCGATCTCATAATGTTGTGAACCCTTATGGTTTGGGTGACTTTTTGATTTAGCAGGATTAAGTTCTAGCCCATGATGTTAGGCTTTATCAAAGGATCATGAGGGGTTCTGATAGAAACAATATGTGAAAAAGTCACAATATGTTGAATCGGTTTTGGTTTAGCATAAAAGCATATGTGTTTCAAGGGTTTTCAACTTTTGCTTGCAATAGTTAAAAACCGATTTTCAACCTTTCTCTGGTAAAGGTTGGTTGTTGTTATTCTTTTGTTTTGCATAAGGATGACAACATAATGATATTTCGATATCAATTCTCCCTAGAAGAAGATGCAAACATATTGGAGAAGAGGATGCAAAATTTGAGGTAACAATGTTGTTAGTTAATTATTTTCCTGTTTAAGAAAAGCCTGATTTTATTGCGTATATTTATTGCTTTTGCTTAACAAAATTTCGGTACAATTGATGTTTTATTCCATTATGTGTGTATGGATGTGTGTATGATTCAATTGGTTCCGCTTAAGAAAAACTATTGTTATCTTGGTTTATTGTGTGGTATCAATTGTTTAGGCTTACAAATTTTCGGTGAAATTGCGGTGCTTTAATGTCTATGTTGTTTCAATTGCTTTCGGTTGAGGTGAATAATTATGCAAGTTGATTTATTTTGGTTTGTATGAATTGTTTATGGCTTAACGAAAGAAAAGGTTTACGGGTTGAATTGTTTAGTCCAATTCAATTCCGGATAAGAGAAACTAAGTTAATTTTGATCTTAGTTAGACTTATCAAAGTGGAGGTTTCGGTTATTCAAGTCTAATCGAATGCCTTAACAAGAAATGCTAGTTAACTAACCTAGTACTTATCTTGTTTAAAACTGAAAGGTCTAAGTTATATGGATAATTAGAACCTGATGAGAAAAATAGAGTTATCTTTATTTTGGTCTTATTGAACAAGCGATTGTATTTGTACAATCGGTTTAGCAAAGGGACTAAGGTGCAGTTGATTTTTGATTTGCTAAACTATTAGGGAAAATTGCTTCGGGCAATTGTTTCCTTGATAACATATCAAAACAAAATTACTTTGTAGTTTCAGTTTTGATATTGGTTATCAAAAATGGTGTGTGGAACCCTCGTGCTTAACTTTATAGGTTGCAAGTCTATTTTGAGATTTGTAAGATTCTTTTCGGTTTGTCCTTTATTTTTTTCGTTTCTTTGTCATTTTGTGACAAAAAGGGGGAGAAATATATGGAGTAAACAAGTGATACTGGCATTGATTTTATATTGATTGGTATCACTAAGGTAAAGGACATTGGTGCTTAAACGTTTATCTAACGAAAGAGTGAAAGCATAGACTAAGGGGGAGTAACATATCATTACAAAGGAATAACAAAGACGTGCGGATTGATAAAATCTACCTATCTTACCTTTAGGGGGAGTAATATTATTTGTTATCATAATGTCAACAACGGCATTTAAGGATTGAATGTATACAGGTTATTGTGTTGTTGAATTCGGGAATCAAGTGTATGTGTAATAAATTCTTGTAATTTGTTTATCCATATGATGTAAGAGTTTTGTCACTAAAATTGACAAAGGGGGAGATTGTTAGAGCATTGCTCGGTTAAACCCACCAAGCGTTGGTATGTCAAGTTTGGTTGTCATATTTTAGTGAATCAAAACTCATTTAAAGAGTCGCTTGATTATGTACTAGAGTCAACTTCGTATAGGTTAGCTTGAAAGTATTAGGATATGAGACATTACAAGTATTGCGAAGACTTGAAGAAGTGAAGAAGTAAGAAGCTACAACGACAACATCATCCTTCCACTTGAGGTTAGTGATATTTGACTTGAACTGTTTCATTCCCTAACGTATCTTTCAAGTTGTGCATATTGAAAACAAAACTACGAAGCATGAACACCCTAGTTAGACATAGTATTAAGGAATACAATACGAGGTTTATTGCTTAACCATTAAACTTTGTAGATAAGACATCGACATAATCGTTTAAATGCTATTGTGATTGTGTATGGGTATGAGGTGAGGATTTCATCCTAGAAAACAATGTTTTACATGTGTTTTAAGGAAGTAAATTCATGAACTTGTTGTGTGAATCGAAAAGGAAATCGCCAGGCGTTATTGGTATTGTTATTCATTGCATATCTTGTGAACAACCAATATGTGTGATTAGTATAACCGCTCATAACTTGTTTGTGTTCTTGGTAGAAATATTCACAAAGGCCTGACTTTTGTATTGGTATGACTTTTATTAGTGAAACCGATCTTAAGTAATCACCTGAGATGGTATGATCGAGTTTGTGATTGTGTAAGACCGACTCTGGGTAAAGTGTTTTAGCAGAAAGGGGAACCGATCCTATGGACATGTGCAACACGATTTTAGGCAAATGGGAACCGATCCTATGGACATGTGCAACACATTCAAGTTAGATACCATATATATGTGGGGAATCGATCCTAGTACCTAGTCAACCGAATTTTGGAAAGCTAGTGTGACTATGCATAGTACTCACATGGAGGTAGAACCGAAACTTGTTTTGGTAGAACCGTTAAACCCATGATTGGTGATTGAGTGTTCTTGAAAGTCAGATGAACCAATTCTAAACTTGTTTGGAAGTGTGGCAAATCGGTTTCAAGATTGTAAGTATGAAAGAGGACTTACATAGTAATGATGTCGACATACTTTGAACATGTGCAGTAACGCTTATCTTTAATTGTTCAAAGTTATTCCTTAATAGCTAAAGGAAGAACATCCCAGGATCGAAACATAAATAAGTTAAAAATCTTTTATTTAAGGTTTTTAATTTTATTTTAGAAAAATGAGAATTAGTAATTTTCATTTACTAGTTGAAGATTTTCCAAAGAGATTTTCGGTCATTATTTTGGACAGAGCATTTCTAGGAATTATGGAAACCGAATTTGGAATATATTGCATATCTTGAGAATATTTTCGGTTTTGGAAATTCCTTGGTGTCCAAACTTCCTTGTTTATAAATACTTGAAGTTTGTATTTCTAGCAAACTAATCCTTCGTGACAACAAACTCCTGGTTGTGTTGTTACTGGTGAAGCCGCCTATTCGGAGAGGAGACTAACCTAATAAGGCGAAATCTCTTACGGCCGCTCAGTTTAAATTCTTCTTTGGGATTGAGAGGCTCTATTAGTACCGTTGGTGGGAAACTAGATAATTGCGGTTTATCTTGTGTTTTCGATTGATTTGATTGACTAACGGTGGTTGAAATTTGATTGCACCTAGTTTGTTTATGCTTGAGAATCTTCTCTTCTGATATAATATTCACTCAAACTAGATCGAAGTTTCGACGGGAATCTTTAGACTGTTTGTAGATCTAAAGACGTCTTGTGATAATCCATTGTTAACAGACTCCATTATGTGCGTGATTGATCACAAGAGATTCAAGTTGTTGTGTGCAGGCGTTTATTGAAGATCTAAGAAGATTTGAAGACAAAGAAGATAGTGAAGATTTCTGATTTGGGGTTCATAATCTTTGGTGTGCACAATAATTGTTTCGGTATAGAGGATCCAACTATAATCGGTTTATACTTGTGGTAGATTAGATTGATTAGTTGTGTAGATCGGCATCAATACAATTATTTGTGATTAAAAGTATTGATTGCAAAATCTTAACAATTACCTTTGGTAGTTGAGAATAAGATAGATCTAAGAACCTGACGAAGGAGTTTATTGAGATAAACAGAAGAGCCTTTGTCGAACTCACATCACTTGGTTGAAGAGATTTGCTACCAAACAGATTTGTTGTTCCTTTACTGTTTGGAATACGAACCAAAGGAATTGTTCCAAGTATGTGACTTATTCAGAAGTTGGAGGCGTGGGAATACAGACGGAACTAGGTGAACTATAGGTTTAGTTGCTTGGTCTCAACTATACGAAGTTGGTTTGATTTTTTATAGCGGCTTAATCCTAAGAGTATTCAATTCTGGACAAGATCCCGGGGTTTTTCTGCATTTGCGGTTTCCTCATTACAAAATCTTGATGTGTCTTTTACTTTTCTATTTCCGCAATTATAATTGTTTTTATTATAATTAGAAGTAAAATACACAAACGTTAATTCCTATTTTACTTGATAGTAATCCTATTGTGTTTGGTTAAGTCTGAACCTCTTATCAAGTAAACATACTTCGTTGTTGTATTGTCTCGATCTCGTATCCATAGACGATCACACGAAGTGTTAACCGATTAGTTGTATTGTCTCGACTCAGTCCATAGACAAACACTTTTAGAGAAAGGACTTATAGGTAAGAAAAGTTTTAGCTTGAGGTATATTTGGGTACCCTCGCCTTTTTACCGAGCAGCGGGGGATCACTAGCCAGATGCGAAAACAAGAAGGAAGCGGAGAAAATACTACGATAAATGCATAAAGAAATCATCGGGCAGACTGGTACCGTACGCCTCTACAGGAAGCTCCAACGACTCGGGGTATATTGGTCAAGCATATCAGTGCAAGAGGCATCCATTTAAGATAATTGTGTCGACTGTCAAGCTCCGCCACAACCTGCAGAAATCTACATAGTATAAGAAGTCGATTGGAGGCAGCCATACGTCGATTATTTTCAGCATAATAAATTACCAAAAGACAGACAAGCAACGCTAAAGATATAAAAGAAAACGGCCCGCTTCTTTATAAACGAAAATGTGCTCTACCGAATGAGTTTCGGTAACGCAATCCTACGATGCATGTCTACCCCGGAAGTAGCTGAAGTCATGACTAGATCTCACGATGTTTAACACCGAGGAATGCAAAAGTTATTCCTAATAATTTATGAAGGGGGATTCTATTGGCCGACTATGGAAAGCGACACCGCAGAACATATTCAAAAAAAATAAGATGGCAGATGCACTGAACGCTAATCAGGGCGCCACATACGCTGTTACACAGCATAATAGCGCCATGGCCATTTCATAGTTGGGGACTAGATCTGATAGGGCACATAAACCCAAATTCCTCGAAGCACCACAAATACATAATTACACGACATAATACTCATCCAAATGGGTGGAAGAAATATCATTGAAAGACTACGCGGGGGAAACTATAGCCGCATTCATTAAGGAATACATCATCTGTAGGTTTGGTGCACCAAAGATAATCTGAGTAGATAACGCCAAATCATTCGTGAATAAGGATGTAATAGACTTACTACAACAAGACAACACGAGACTGCATACGTCAACTCCCTATTCTCCCCAAGGAAAGGGCAGGCGAAGGCTACCAATAAGACCCTCCTTCAGATTTTGAGTAGAACGGTGCACGATCATCACATAAAATAGCATGAGCAACTACGTCTGGCGCTATGGGCATACAGGATCTCGAACCGTATCTCAATAGGAGCATCACCCTATTCTCTTATGGAGAGCCACACTACACAGGATGAAGTAAGTTGTTTGCTCATTTGGATACAATAGAAGAAACAAGGGATCGCGCGGAACGATTTGCAGACGCCTATAGAAAGCGTATGGCTAACTACTTCAACCAGAGCGTTAAACAAAGAATTTTTAAGATTGATGAGTTAATTCTGAAGATCGCCTCTGTAGATGGGGCAAAACGAGTTGCTGGTTTTTTTATCGAATTCTTGAGAGTGAATGCTCAGAATTCTTCTGTTAGACGAATGTTGTCTGTCTTGTTCAATCATGAGTTTAGAGACTTATTTATATTTCCAGAAGTAGTAGACACATTGATCCCATGAAGTGTGACAGTTGCTGGAGTCAAAGAGTGGGGAAGAGGGAAATCGTGTTAAAACTAGTTGCTCATCGTGCGAAGACTTGGTTGATTGTCCACCCACTACTTTGCTAATTCCTCCAACTGTTTGCACGACTTGCTCACATTCTCATCGTGAATGACACGTGATGTAGACCGCCAGACCAAAACCCTAGTTGATATTCCCCATGTGACACGATTGATGTCTCGTGATTTTAGTTAGTCAGTTGTTGACTTGATGAGTTGATGAGTCTTTGTATTGTTGAGTCGAACATAATTTACAAATGTTCTAGGACTCATGAATTGAACATGTCTGTTGAGACAGAGGTATAATTATCGAATAAATGTTGATAATTAAGGTGGGCAAATATTGCTCACTTGATGAATTGTTAAATATTGATAGTTGAATCAATATTGCTTAGTCTGAGCAAATATTGCTCATCTGAGCAAATGTTGCTCGTTTGATGAATTATTTGGTAGCGAGACCAAATAAAATATTAATTTAAAATACTGGCAACTGAACCGAGTATAATAATTAAAGTGTTGGTTACGGGATCAACATAAATTTACTAGTGCTTGAATCTGGCATTATGAACCTTGGATTCGAAACCCTAATTTCGATCAATTGATGATTTATTGAAAATCAACCACGGAGTGAAGGAGAGACCGGATACATGGGATGATGGGTCGACCATGTAGCGCCCAGATGCTCGAGTGAGCAAAAACCAAAGTCTCTTGAAGACCAGTTGGTGAAAGGATGATTAAATGCTGGTTTAATCATTTATTAAAATAATGCTCGTCTGAGCCCTAGGTGATAAAACCTAATTATGACGGAGTAAGGGACCGACCAAGAAGTCATGGAACCGGCCCTGGTTGGTCATGGGATCGATTGACGATCATTTGATGAAATTCCAAGTTGTTTGGAAGAGTTTGAACCTAATATGAACAAATTAGGTCAAATTATGAAAATATGTGGGACCGGCTTCTTGCAAGCCGAAGGGACAACCCTGGTGGTCAAGGTAATATGCCCATGTCACTAAAGTGTTCGTGTCTCAGTCCTGAGAATTTTGATATTTTCTGATGCGTGTTTGAGCAACATTTGAGAAAATATGAAGAAATCAGGGTTTTTGCTCAAACTGAGGAAACTTCATAAGATGAAGGAAATAATTATAATAAAATAAGGAATCATGAATTGTGGGTCCGGTTATGGCTAAGGTATGGCCGGACGGCCAATAAGCCCGGTCCCATGGTACTTTTCCTAATTTTATATTATTTTCATGATTTGAAGGAAATATCATGAAATCAATGAGTTTTTGCAGAAGAAACGAGCAAGTTTTTGAAATCACCCATCGTCAGTGAAATTGTAAACAGATAAGAGTTGGATTGTTACTGTTTTTCACGTGTTGTTTCCTTACGTGTTTTGACTCCACGCTTTTCGTAATAGACAATGGTGACTCATGGGTGTCTCTGATTTTCCCGAGAAATATTCTGGAAACACCAGACCAAGATGAGGACTTTTTCAGATGTTCATGCCAAGGTGAATCGTTCTGAGTAAGGGAGTTGATTCGTGGTACGCCTCTTGATCAGCTGAGGAAGAAGAGAGGCGAAGATGCAAAGCTAAGAACCCGTTGATCGTAGAGTTGAGCCGTATCCACTCGGTATGAAGGATGAACATTTAGCGAAGATCAATTTACATGTTGAATGTAAGGAAAATGACCATTTGGATGTTGTCTATGATGATCCTGAATATCACCTCGAAGAGATTGCTGCAAAAACAACCATTTGTTTGTGTCTTCGAAACTTATGGAGCCGTCATGGAGGGACATACAGTAGCAGACTGTCAGTTCCCAGTATTGGTTGGATCTTCTCTTTGTTCCTTCTCTTTATTCTTTCTTATTTATAGAAAGATGGAGATATCAAGGCTTAAAGACTTTGTGGAAATACCTAGGGGACGTCGCTCAACTGTGAGTGTTATGAATCCTGTCTAGAAATTTCTGCTTGCATGTCATCCACTCTGGAAGTTGCTGAAACTTCATACGATGTCGAAATTTGATGATTGACCCCAACTTTCGAAGCTAAGAGACTGAGGAATCATATGCAAAAAGAATCCTTCGGTTTGGAGGTGTCTAGGGCGGTCAATGGCAAAAACTTGAATCCTTTTTCGGTTTGGAGGTGTCTAGGTTGTGGCGAGGCATCAATGGCGGTACGTGCACATTCATAACTTGTAATCCCGTGCAAATTTTCAGATTTCATAACCATCCACTTCGAGTGTGGAAGCCATATCTTTCACCTTTTTATTGGCATTTTACTCATCTTTTGCGCTCGTATGTCCGATTGATGCGCCCTTTTAGTATGTTGTGGCAGAGGCATAGACGAACATCTTTTATCAAGGAAGTATTGTCCCATTCCTTACTCATTGGTACGTTTTTGTAAACCCATGGCCTGAAGTATGTTGTATCTCATTTATAGAGGTAATGATAACATCTTGTAGAAGACTGATGTTTGAGGGGCACGGCTTGTGCTTGTTTTTAGTTATTTTGTAATGTTTTAATTTCATTCACTAGGGTCGTGGAAGCTTTGGGGAAGATAGATCAACATTAGCACCACAAGTCCTTGTGGGATCGACCAGACTGCCGCTGCCTCCGATGAGCGCCGTGCACTTGCGGATTATAACATGTAGGCCATAAATTTATACACTCTTTCGGTCTACTAAGTTTTTGGCGTCGTTGTTGATTTTTGGCTTATTTCACTGAGTTTTCATCTATCTCTCTGTATATATTCTTTGTTTTAGTCATGTTTTAGTGTAACTTAGTTTAAAATTTATAGCCATCTCAGAACTTGTACCTTGTTTTAACCTTTGTAGCGGTAGTTTGCATAACTTGTGTTACATATTCCTTTTACTGATTTTTAGCATTAAGTTTGTATATACTAGCTTGCATTCTAGTTTAAGTCGATTAATCTTTGTTTAGCTGTAATTTGATTATTAGTGTCAATCTCATAACCTGCATTCATAGCTTAGTCATGTAACATTGTAGTCAGCCTTTAATTTCAACCATTCTGCTTCACTTGCATTTGCATTTTGTTCAAACATAGCTATTGTTCCTCAGGCATTTGCATTTTGACATTGAGCCGTGCTTAGTCCTCGTAGAATAGCTTCCCCAGCCTCGGAGTGCTAAGCTCTCGCATTTGTAGCACTATAGCTCCTTTTGCTTCATCTCGACTTCCCCGAGGACCGAAATTTGCTTTTGAGCTAGCTGTGCAAGTGGAAGGCCGAGCCAATCCAAGAAAAGCTTGATTTGAGGTTAGTCGTGTATTGCCCCTGAATAAGTGTGAAGTGTGCAAATGAATCTCACCCGACTAGTGTAATACCATGTGATTTTTGCTGTGCTTATATGAAGCCCGAATCTAGTCTCAGAATGATTATCCCCCGATGTGGTTCTCAGGCTTCAAAACCTAGCCTAGACTTGCCCCGTATCCAACTCCAGCCTCTGCATTTGTGAGTGTGAGCTACAAATTGGTTAGCCTGTACTTGGCATAACACACTTGCATCTCGAGTGGTGTGCTTAGTTTGCTTATTTCGTGTGACTCGTGAAACCCCGTTGACTTGCTAAGCCACGCACCCGGTCCCCTGGATGCATGATAAGATTCTTGCTAGGTAGTGCTTACACCTGAAATCCACTGCAATTTTGTCTTTGAGCTTATATATGAATCCTTGCCAGCTTGAGGTCATTATGTTTGTGAGCTCTATCCCCTCTGCATAAGCCCCGCTTCGCCAATCTTTGCTCAGGCTTGAGCCGCACTTGGCCTCATCTTGTGAAGGCTAGCATCTACCCGCAAAGAGCACACTTTTGTGCTTAGTTCCCCCATGAGTGTGCTTTTGCCAATGCACACAATCTTTGCCTAGCCTATGCACCCGTTTGAACTGCCAAACCTAGGTTGAAAACTCGCCTATCCCTGTGCACATAAGTAGTGGCTGCAAACAGCCGAAGCCCAAACTCTTGTACTCGGCTATTTAGACCGCTTGAAGCCCACAACCACCAAGCTATACTCACAGGCTGTCTCGCACATAATCGAGCCCACAGTCCAACCACTGGGCTTGCACTCTGCATAACCGAAGCCCACAATCAAATTGCTGGGCTGAAGACCAAGACCCACACTGCTGGGCTGTTCAAACACAACCTGGGCTGCAACCACACATAATCCCAATAAACCAAACTGAAGCCCAATCAACCAAAATCAAATCCCAATAAACCAAAACCCAACAAAACCAAATGAACCCCACAAAACCAAACTTTCCCATTTAAACCAAAACTTCCCACCAAAACCAAACTTAGTCCACTTCATCTGGGCTTTGAGTTCAATTTGAGTTGATAAATCATGTCGATATTGGTCCGCATCTGGGATGGAACAAATAAATCCTTTAGAGAGCTTGCTTACTAGCATCTTTCACAAGATGAACACCCATACCATAGTGACTTTAGGAATTTTATGGGCGTTCTCGTGGCCCCGATCTCACATACCCTAATCATTATGATCACATACATCATCCACCACAAAAGCTTTCCATGTCTTCATATCTTGATATGAATCATTAGTGCTTGGAGAAGTGTGATCCATCGAACACTTTTAGTTTCGATAATTAGTTGCTAGGATGGATAGTTGATTTTGTAATGTTTTAATTTCATTCACTAGGGTGCTGTGGGAAACCCTAGATTACTTGGTCTTCAGGATGTTGTTCTTGAGACCGTTGTTGATGATGGGACCCTTGTTGGTGTTGAGACCATGGAAGGGATTGTTTTAGAGACCCTCGTTGATGATAAGACCATGAATGAATTCGGGATTGGCTACAAAGACCAAAATATGGTGCGTTGAACCTCCCTAAGATGAAGGTGTACTGGGAGTTCAACCCAAATTCTCCTGAACAATGTGACTTTACTGTGAAGTGGCTTTGTCAGGGAATCAATGTTGTTGCGGAAGATAGCAGCGGCAGTCCCCATTCTGGATGTGTGATCGGTGAGGAGAAGAAGTTCCTTAGTCGTGAAAGGTTTGTAATGTAGAGAAGTTCCATTGATGAATGAACGAAAAGTTTTGCCGAAATACGTCACCAGAAAATTCAGAACTCAGCCTTTTAGCAAAAACGCTGTAGAATCTTCATCCGATGTCGGATTTTTGTGGTCCGCCCTGTTTTCTTATGCCCAGGAAATTTCCTAGGTTTTTCAAAGAAGCTTTTTAGATTTTGAGCATGTTTAGGAGTCGAAATTGACGAAACACTAAACTTCCCAGAAGTTTTCAGAAAATTTTCAGTTGGCATTTAGTTGAGTGTTTCGGCCGCATCATTTTTGCTAGCTTATCCAATTGATGTGAATTTTGGATGTGTTGTAGAGGACATCTGTACAAACAGAATGATATATGACTCATCCTTATATTCCTCACCAATTTCTCCCAGTTCATCGTCTTGTACATGGCAGCGTAAAATCGACTCAGACAGACTTGCTTGTAAAACGTCTTTCTTGTATCTTCACATTATTTGCTTGTGTATTAAAGGCATAATGAAGAACTTTGATGATGTTAGATCACTTACATCCTGAATTTATGATTGCCTTTGCTTTATATGCTTAGAGCGCTCTATTCTCATGTAATCATCATATTAGGTGTCGAATGATGAAGTTGAGAATAACCAAGTTGATGGCGATGGTATGAATTATATTGTGAATCAAAGAATTGACACAACCATTTCTTCCCCTGAGGAGTTTTTTACTAAAACCATTACAGAAACCGAAGCTCAGGTCGTCATCACTTCAGGGATAGAAGAAACCATGCCAAGGATTGAAGAAACTGCTTCAATGGATAGAAAAAGCTGCTCCAACGATTGAGACTCGTATAGTGGTGCACGGATACCCTAATGCAGGTATTTCTTTTGCTCCTTCATTTAGTGAGTTACTCCCATATCATGAACTAGTTGGTGAATTCAGCGTACTGGATATGCTGGCTTGTATGAAAAGATATGGGAGCGGTACGGTTATATCATCGTTACCTAAGACTCCAAACGTGTTTACTTCTTGACAATGCAAGTAGGAGCTATCTTGCATGTCATAGACGACATACGAACCAGAGCTAAAAATACTGTTACTCAAGACATACCCTTTGATTGGGAGTACAACTTAGAGAACACTTGGCTTCAATGTGAAGTGGCTTGGTCAGAGAATAAATATTATCAAGGATTCTTGTGAGAATAACATACCCTTTACCAATGATACCGTGATGGAGAAAGAGGCTGCAGTTGCTAGATTGACCAAGGAGCTGGAGTTGGAGAAAGCAGCTTTGCAAGTCTTGAAGAATGCAGAGGAGCAAAAATCTTGCTTTGCTGATTTCCTTTCATGAAATTTGTTAGACCTGACCGTCCGTGCTCTGAATACTTTATGTTGATTCGGAATCCCAGTGGGGTTCCATGTTTGTGGAGCCTTCCAAGCATGTGGAATATGTGGACACTCGTGCAGAGGAGAATACACGAGATGTTCTTCATTTTGTTTGGACATCATTTCAGTCTTAGTTAGATGCTCAATCTGAAGAGGTTCCAGATTCAACCATTTGGTAAAATATTGGTGTGGTGAAGCTATCCATTCATAATGCATCACAATAGCAGAGTTGTTGGTAGGATTGAGTCCTCGGACTAGAAAACAGATGACATGGATGTATGAGGAGGAATGAGACTTTCCTGAGTGCGGGATCTCCTGATAACTGCTAGCGCATCTTCTTTGGGCTCTTATTTCAACTCCATCATAGTTTGGAATTGCTTTAAATGCTATGTTGATAGAACATTCGTTGAATCTTCCGAATCAAAGCTTTCTCCGTCTTCATCTTGAGAGTAATGTAGCCATAAGAATCTCTATACGTTCCTTCATGATCCATGATTGAGATTGGAGCATGAGTAGCTTCTTGTCGGGTGATACCAGCAGCTCTGAGAGTTTTCAAAGGAATGTCGTTGACAGAGCAGTGCCAACATCAATCAACGCTCATTTGAATTTGTTTCCTTTGAGATGGACTGTGGTGAGAAGTCCCCAGTCATACATCTTCTTGTCTGTTATTGGAGGTTCAGGGAGTGTCTCTTGAATTGATAAACATCTCCCTGACACGATGTGGTTCAATGCAGCAATTCACAGACATGCTCGATTAAGGATTGAACTGCTTCCTTGACGGGTGGTTCAGAGAGAGTGAAAGTTCTGACCGAGAGAGGGTCTCTGTGTACTCCTTCAGTCCCCAAGTTAATCTCTCCCTCTTTCCTTTGTGCTTTCTGAGGAGATGGAGAAGCGTGCTTGTGTTGTGGCATGACTTTCCGTTTGTTCCCTTCTGCAACAACGTTTGTGGAGGGTTGGAGGTTATACTGCTTGTTGATCAAACGCCTGCTACTTCGAGTTTCTCGTGGTTCCTCGACTTTAGTGGTCTTTACTTTTCCAGTAAGGCAGGTGCAGTAGTTGCTGATCTTTTAGCCGCTTCGTGAAGTTCTGAGAAAGTCTGGAACCAGAGATTTTCCAGTAAAGCTCTGTAAACCGGGATCATCCCATTTATGCACAGGTCTACAATTTGTTGTTCTGTGACGTTAGGATCATGGCAGTCCAAGGGTTGAACTCCGAACCTTTTCACATAGTCATTGGGATGTTCGCCGCTCCTTTAAAACATCCTTCCAAGATCAGAGAGAGTGACTTGTTCTGAAATAAAGAAGTACTTTATGTAAAAGCGTTAATCATCTCTCCCAACTGGCAATGCTTCCTGGTGCTATGTTCTTGTACCAGGTATATGCTCTGCCTGTCAGAGACTTTGAAAATTCCTTCAGACGAACGACATGATTGTGTTCATGCTCGCCTAATGATTCTAAGAATCGAGAGACATGTTCTCGAGCATTTCATATTCCGTTGTAAAGTGTGAACGTTGGAGAAGTGTAGCCTTTTGGAAGAGGAATTCTCTGCGTAGCTGCAAGATATGGAGGTTGATGACGATGGACAGATGATGTCTTATCTTTTCCCCGATCCTCTAAAAAGCGCTTCAAGTCTTCTCGAGTGATGAAACTTGCAGGTTCTTTTGTTGGTGGGTCATCTGCAACTTTGCAGACTTCATCTTCATCTACAATATGGATTGGAGAGATTTCAGGATCAGCAGTTGAAGATGTTTCTTTAGCTTTTCCTTTCTCGCGCTGAGGCTGAGTCTGCTCAGACACAAGCTTGTCTGTGAGAGTTTTGAGGTAAGCACATAACTCTTTCTGTGTTGCGGCCATGTCAGTCTGAACCTTCATGAGATCAACTATGGTAGGCTGGTTTCCTCTGATTTCTTTAGGAGATCCGCTAGAAGGTGGATTGTTGATAGTGTCGGTAGCATTGCTTGCCGCATTGACAGGAGTGATCACCGGAGTACCAGCACTCGAAGGAGTAGTAATAACATGTGGTATGACATTGCTGGCCGGAGGAGTGGTGTTAGCGGTACCACTAGAGCCTGCAACGTTGAAAGGAGTAGTACTTGCAGTGGCAGTACCACTGGAACTTACAATGTTAGAGTTGGGTGTTGAACCCGGATTGGTAACTGGACCAGACCTAAGACCGACCATCTTGATAAATTGAGATTGCAACCGAGAGAATGATCTCCCACTGTGGTCGCCAATCTGTAGATGGGGCAAAACGACTTGCTGGTTTTTTGATCGAATTCTTAAGAGTGAATGCTCAGAATTCTTCTGTTAGACGAATGTTGTATGTCTTGTTCAATCATGAGTTTAGAGTCTTATTTATATTGCCAGAAGTAGTAGACACATTGATCCCATAAAGTGTGACAGTTGCTGGAGTCAAAGAGTGTGGAAGTGGGAAATCGTGTTAAAACCAGTTGCTTATTGTGTGGAAACTTGGTTGATTGTCCACCCACTACTTTGCTAACTCCTCCAACTGTTTGCACGACTTGCTCACATTCTCATCGTGGATGACACGTGCTGTAGATATCCCCCATGTGACACGATTGATGTCTCGTGATTTTAGTTAGTCAGTTGTTGACTTGATGAGACGATGAGTCTTTGTATTGCTGAGTCGAACATGATTTACAATTGTTCTAGGGCTCGTGAATTTAACGTGTCTGTTGAGACAGAGGTATAATTATCGAATAAATGTTGATAGTTAAGGTGAGCAAATATTGCTCACTTGATGAATTGTTAAATATTGATAGTTGAATCAATATTCCTTAGTCTGAGCAAATATTACTCATTTGAGCAAATGTTGCTCGTTTGATGAATTATTTGGTAGCGAGACCAAATAAAATATTAATTTAAAATACTGGCAACTGAACCGAGTATAATAATTAAAGTGTTGATTACGGGATTACATAAAATTATTAGTGCTTGAATCTGGCATTATGAACCTTGGATTCGAAACCCTAATTTCGATCAATTCCTGATCAATTGATGATTTATTGAAAATCAACCACTGAGTGAAGGAGGGACCGGATACATGGGATGATGGGTCGACCATGTAGCGCCCAGATGCTCGAGTGAGCAAATACCAAAGTCTCTTGAAGACCAGTTGGTGAAAGGATGATTAAATGCTGGTTTAATCATTTATTAAATAATGCTCGTCTGAGCCTTAAGTGATAAAACCTAATTATGACGGAGTGAGGGACCGACCAAGAAGTCATATAACAGGACCTGGTTGGTCATGGGATTGATTGATGATCATTTGATGAAATTCCAAGTTGTTTGGAAGAGTTGAACCTAATATGAACAAATTAGGTCAAATTATGAAAATATGTGGGACCGGCTTCTTGCAAGCCGAAGGGCCAACCCTGGTGGTCAAGGTAATATGCCCATGTCACCAAAGTGTTCGTGTCTCAGTCCTGAGAATTTTGATATTTTCTGATGCGCGTTTGAGCAACATTTGAGAAAATATGAAGAAATCAGGGTTTTTGCTCAAACTGAGGAAACTTCATAAGATGAAGGAAATAATAATAAAAAAATAAGGAATCATGAATTGTGGGACCGACTATGGCTAAGGCATGCCGGCCGGCCAATAAGCCCGGTCCCATGGTACTTTTCCTAATTTTATATTATTTTCATGATTTGGAGGAAATATCATGAAATCAAGGAGTTTGTTGAAATAAAGGAGTTTCCTTAAAGTGAAGGAGTTTCCATGAGATGAAGGAAACAATAATAATAATAATAAAATAAGGGGCGTGTGAGACCGACCATGGCTAGGGCATGGTCGGCCGGCTAGTGGCCCGGTCCCGTGAACCTCCCTAATTTTATATCCTTTCCTTGTTGTGAAGGAAATATCATGAAATTGAGGAATTTCACGGGATGAAAGAAATAATAATAAAAAATAATAAGGAACGCAAGGTGTGGGACCGTCCACAACTAGGGCATGACCGGCCAGCTAGTGAACCCGATCTCGTGACACTTTTCCTGATTTTATATTATTTCTTTGATACAAAGGAAACACCATGAAACTGAGGAGTTTCCTTAAAACGATGGAGTTTTGTTCAAATGAAGGGATTTTCATGAGATCAAGGAAAATAATAAAATATGGTAAAGTAAAGAACTAGGCGTGGGACTGGCCACGGCATGACTGGCCGGCCGGTGGGCCCAGTCCCCTAGCGCCTTAGCTAATATTTTATTATTATTATTTTTCTTCCTTTTTTGCATAGGTTCATCGTTCCTTCGTATTTTAGTGCATTATTGTTGAGTGCACTTGCACCATTTTGGCCGGGGCTTACTCGATAGCGGCTCAGATGCCCGTACGTTGAATATTTATTACTAACCCATGAAATTCTGCTGGGAAGAGCCATGAATTGAAGTAATGAAATATTATGAAGAACGTAGAATATTTTCTCGGGATTCAGTTAATAAATCTAATGATTAGAAATAATTAATTGATGGCTCTATACTAGCACAATGTCTAGGAGCATTAATTATTCAAGAATTGAGCGATATGAGCTTGTTGAAGCGTCATGTTTCTTTTATATAGTCAGGGAAAACATTGTTACATCCTGAAGATGTTATCGCTCTATACTAGCAGGCAAGCTTTCTAGGAGCCGTCCAATTGTTCGATTCTATATAGAAATAATTACTGAAATTGCTCAGTATTCATGAGATATGCCGTTGCCTCAGTTGAGAGACTGCGTATTCACGTATGCTCTGAGAGACAATATACTCAGTCAGAGGTTCTTGTGGCATGAGTTTTCATGCTTTAATGAAAGTCATGAGCCTCAATACTCATTTGATTGCTGGATCAAGAATATGTAAGATTATGGTTTCACGATTTTAGACTTTGCCAAAAATCCACCATTAATAGCTCCGCATATGCAAAGGAACGCCGGCGCTGGGAAATTTGCAGCAAACTGGGAAGGACCGTTAAGAGTGAGAAAAGCCGCCGAGAGAGGATACTACAAGCTAAAGCGGATGGAAGGTTCCAAAATCAAGTCTCCCATCAATGGCAAATGGCTGAAAATTTTTAATGCATAAGTTCAATTGATGTACGAGCAATTATTTTGCATAATAAAGAAGATTTACAAATAACTCTTGTGGAAGGAGATGATGAGGTAGTTTTTAATCAAAGTTCTCGTTATGTATACAAATTTTCCAAATTTCAAAAAATTACATCCCTCCGGCCATCTTTCATGATTCGTTGAGCAATGCTCATCATTAACTTGGACAACACTACTTGCCCACTCGGCTAGACGTGCAAGCCTACAAAATTATTTCTTAAAGGCTTTGCGTGTTCCCGGCCAATGCCTCGCAGTTGCCATAACAATGTGTGCATCCATCTGGTCGCATTTTGCTATTATATGGAACGCAATCATAGAGTTTTTGCGGAAGACAGCATTGTTCATGTTAAACAATCTTTGGTCCTTTGTCCTTTTAAGTATGTAGATAGCAATCCATAATTGGGAAGTTGTATTGCGTCTTGGGTATGCCCACTTTTGACTCACAAAAAAAATATTTATTTTGGAAGATTTACAAATAACGAGCAAAGGTATACAAATTTACAAAAGTTTTATTCACTTTGAAAACAAACAGCACCGCGTCCTGTCAATCATCGAATATGGGGAGCTTTTATTCACAGTACCTCAACACCTTGAAAGAAGAGGGGAAGGCGCGTTTCGCCCACCTTGAAATAAAAGGGAAGTGCGTTTTGCCTACCTGACAAAAAGAAAGAAAGGGGGGAAGCGCGTCGGACCTACCTTCATTATTTACTCATCGTAAGCAGCACAAAGGGCTCACCCAACACCTTGAAAGAAGAGGAAAGCGCGTTTTGCCTACCTAAAAAAAAAAGGAAGAGGGGGAAAGAGTCGGACCTACCTTCATTATTTACTCACCTTGAACAGCACAAAGGGCTCACTCAACACCATATAAAATTTCTCATTTCATCAGAAATTTTCCCTCCCTTAACATCTCCAATCACGCAGAATAATTAGACATAGGCATTGTAAAAAAAAAAAAAAAAATGCAATCTTAACTCCATGTTTATGCTTCTTGTAGATTTCAGTAATGCCTTTAACCTTGTGGACAGGTCTGCCATGCTTCGGGAAGTGCGTCTTAAATGCCCTAGTATTTCCAAATGGGTTGAATTCTTCTATGCTTCTCCTGCCAAACTCTATTATGGTGCTTCCACTCTTTTTTCCGCACAAGGTGTACAACAAGGGGACCCTTTAGGGCCTTTACTTTTTTCTTTGACCTTGCATCCTCTTATTTTAAAGATATCTCAACAATGTAAATTTGATTTGCAGGCATGGTACTTAGATGATGGTACCATTATAGGAGATACCATGCAGGTTTCTAAGGCCTTTCATATTATTAAGAATGAAGGTGCAGCTGTAGGGTTATGTTTTAACATACGAAAAACGGAGTTGTTTTGGCCTTCTCTTGATTTAAGGAGTCTGCAAAGAGGATAATTTTCTCGCTGATATAGGTAAATCTTCTGTAGGAGTTAAATTACTTGGTGGTCCTGTGAGTCGGAATGCTAATTTCTGCAGCCAATTGGTTCTTGATAGAGTACATAAGACCATTCAGTTGTTGACGGCAGTACGCAGACTTGAAGATCCACAAAGTGAGTTGCTTCTTCTTCGGAACTGTACAGGTGTTTCTAAACTCTACTTTACGATGCGTACTACTGCTCCTAGTTATGTGAAAGAAGGCCAGGTAATTTTCGATAGTCATCTTAATAAGTATATGAGGCATTTAGTGACTGGTGATGGACTAGGTTTTGGTCCATTACAGCAGAGATTAGTGACTCTGCCCATCAGAGATGGTGGCTTGGGTATCTATTCTATGTTTGATACTATGCAGTATTGTTTTTTGGCTTCTTCCTCTCAAACCTTACACCTACAGAAGAATATCTTATGCAATACATTTGTAGTGTCATCATCAGATAAGATTCCAGTTAAAGGTCCGGCATATCAACAGGATTTTGACCATTTTGTCCAAGTGTGTGGTATTTATTCGTCTCAACTTAATAATCTCCTTACTGCCCCCCATCATATGCACTCATTGGCAGTTCAGTATTTTGCAGGTGTGACGAAAGACATGCCCTCCTTTTTCAATATGTCAAGGCGTGATTCTGTGCTTTGGCAATGTAATAAAACCAAGCATGCTCAAGATTACTTACTTGCTATTCCTGTTGACGGACTTGGACAAAAGCTGTGGCCACGTCAATTTTGTGCAATTCTTAGTTATAGGCTAGGCATTCCCCTCTTTGCAGAAAATAGTGTGTGCTTGTGTTGTAATAGGAATATGGATGTATATGGTGACCATGCCTTACATTGTGTTAATGAAGTTGGTATCAAGTTTCGACATGATCATGTTCGTGACACTTTTACGGATATTTGTTATAGGGCAGGCGTACACCATAAAGTTGAAGCATCTTTGGGTTTCCTATCTCGTGATGGCGGTGATTCCAGACCAGCAGACATTCTTGTCTACAATTGAGAGGAGGGCCGTGATACTTGTTTGGATGTGACGAGGATTTCTCCTTTTGCCGGGGGTGGTATAGAAGGTTTTACACCGGGTCTTGCTTTGCTTAAAGCTGTGGATCGTAAAAGGGGTAAATACCTTGATATATGTAGAGCCAATGGTTATAGTTTTGGTACCTTGGCGTTTACTACCTTAGGTGAGCTTGGAGTCAAAACCATAGAATTTTTGTTAAGATTGAAAAATTATATAGCTAGACATGATGCTAATATTAAAGTTCGCAATTTTCTTTTCATTAGATTAGGTTTAGCTATCCAAAAAGGGATTGGAGCGCAACTTGTTGCGCGATTACTAACTAGTATTTTTTAAATTTCTTTATGGAATAAAATAATATAATTTGGTTAAAAAAAAAAAGGGAAACAAATATACATTCCAAAGAGAGGGACATAAGAAAAAAAACACGCCAACAAAAAATATATATTCCAAAAAGACAAAAAGGTAAACGAACATGGAAAAACAATAACACACAAATAACAACAACAACAAAAAAAACAGAGAGAGGGGGAGGGAATCCCAAACCCCATTCCTCTCTTCAAGATCGTTCCGCTATAAAAGCGCGACAATTAGTAATATCCTCGTACAGAGCCCGCATCATCAGGAGCGCTTCCTCGCACTGAAGACTCTCTGAAGCCAAAACTTGGCGAGCCTCACCAATCAATTTTTGAACATCTTGCATGATATTTTCGGAAGCTCGTGCAGGAGGGTCTCCTCGTGTTCGTCATGAAGCTTGCGCGCATTGTCATGATGATCATCCTATGAGTCTGCAGTATACCCACCCGATCCTTCAACACCAGTAGACGCGCAAGTTCGTTCCGTATATCGACTGAACACACAAGTGCAAATATTGCCGCCATGGTTAAAGTATATCCATGAAGTCGTGGGGTCGCCTATTCAGATAAATATTGGTGACAATCTTCTATAGCGCGGTCTATGTTAGCGACCGTCGCAACAGATTCTCTGAATAGTCTATCAGCCGTGAACGCGCAATAACGACATCGTCCAATACGCGTTGGACTTCAAACGTCACACGTCCAGACGTTTGTTCCCTCTGAGCAATCAAGTATGACTCGTATTGCTCATCAAACTTGGCGTGTGTGGTATTCCTATTTATTTCCCTCAGTTCCCGAAGCATCTCTACCTCAGCTTTCACGAGCAACAACCGCGCCAAATCATCATGTTTGTCCAGGGGGTGACCAGCATGGGTACAAAAGCCAAAATCAAAGCATAACCATGGAGAAGGCGTGTCATTTTGTCTGAATACTTGCGAAGGAAGAAGCGAGAGGCGAAGAAGGAGTAAGGATTCAAGGTAGAAGTAACTATGAGGACCACAAGCCATCTATTTATAGATAAGTTCGTGCCGTAAATGATATAATAACCGTACATATCCATCAATGCATGTGAGGATATACAACCACCCCAATAAATGCATGGGAAGAATCACAGAGAAATATAACCATAGAAGGGGAATGGCCATGAAAAGTGGAGAATCAAGAAATCTGGAGCGAACAGCTCTTGTCCCTACTCTTTACTAGCACATCGACATGTTACCACCACAGGAGCCATTGGAGCGCCAAAGACGGCTAGGCGGAAGGGAAAAAGCGATTTGAGTATCATCCCGGGGACTTGTAACCAAAAGTGAGAATAAACAGACCTCAGATAAATTTCAACATGACTATCGGGTTATTTGACAATCAACCCAATAATCAGGAGACTAATGTTGATACATGGAAATAGTTACCCTCTAATATGGCTAGGGAGTTCCCAAAAGAGAGGGCAAGCCCATTAGGAAAATGGGGACTTGGGGACTAAAGCCCAAGTCCAATAGAGTATGTCCATGGAATAATAAGGATAAGGAGGGGATTAATGAGAAACTAGGGGTTGTATTAGGGAGAGTAGCAACAATAGTAAATAAAGGGTTCCAATGACATGTGACATGATGTCATCAGAAGAAGAGACTTTGGGAAAAGCTTATAAAAGGAAGGACATAATATAATGGAAAACAAGCTCTCTTTCATACTATTCTAGAAAAAGGTGTAGTCATTGTTGTGACTAGGACGTGAAGGACCTATATCATCTTTACCTTTCAACAATGTAAGACGTATATGTTATTACCTTTACTACCATTTGTGTGTAACTTTTATTTTCATAGGGAAAATCATTACTGAAATCAAATATGTATGGCATTAGGTTTCTCTCTGATCACGAGAGTACACACCCAATCAGCGTGTAACTAACGCGAACAAATGTAATCATTTAGAATATATAGTGTAGTACCACCTAAACCAGCTCCCAAAGATGTTTTAAACCTATGTGATTTCTCAGAGGCAGAGCAGGTTGTAGCATTATAATTTTCCCAAAAATTGACTAGAGAATTGATCAACGATTTATCAAAAGAATTGAATCGCCTATATTGAGTTTCATCATCCCTCGAAACCCTAATTTTTCCAAAGTTTGAATCTGGAACTTTTCGTTGAATAATGACTTTTTAAGCTAATAGGAAAAAATGATTTTCAAAATTGGTGAACTCAATCAATGCATGAAAAGGTTCCTGATCACGCCTAGGTACTTTAATCATCTCTTCTAAAGTCTCTGACAATCTACTTACGCACGCAACTAAGTATCGACATTACCTGAAATACCCTCAAGGATTTTACTTTACTTCTCCTCTTTATATTTCTTAATTTATTTCTTTAAATACTCATTGTTTCCTCTCTCTTTTTTTTGCAAAAAAAATTATGCGATTCTGAAATCTCCAACCATTTATTTAGAACAACTATCTCAAAACTTTGTTCAAATAGAGTAGCATGTGGACAATATACATCTCATTTAGTACCACGTGCAAAATACGTGGAAGTTGAGGTGAAGATCTGATTTTATTTTCCATAGTGTTTTTAATTTTTTCTTTTATATACTTTGTTTTCTTAGTTTGTGTGTTTGTACTTTAGTACGAGTACATGTGAATTTCATTGGAACCCTTGTATATTGTTTTTCGCGTGATAATCATTTTGTTTATGCTTGGGGAGATTCTATCCCAAAAGTTAACATAAGTAGAGAAGTTATTTCTACATAGTAGTAGATATAATACATAATTAATACATATTGATCAATTAGTATTAATAGTGATTTGTATTGTGAATAAAAAGTATTTTTAAAGATATGTGAATTCAAATCCTTCATCGATATATTGAGTTAAATAAAATTTCCAATTTTTCTCCAATGCAATTATATCCCAATGTTTATGGTTGTGTTTCCCTGCTTGCCAGATTAGCCACGTAATAGGGAAGAGTCGATCAAACCGTCTTCAGAAAACACTACTATCATGGCCGTATGAATGTTTCTGGAGGCTCTAGGCAAATTTACTAAAGTTAACTTCATATAAGGAAGTTATATTAACTAATCAATTATTAAAAGTACAAGAATGACTATAGTTAATAAAATCGATAAATTTTAGAAAGAGATTTTTCGTTTATGTTATGGAAGACAATAAAGTTTAATAAACAAAGCAAGATTAATAATATATATATATATAGTAGTATATATTTCATATTGTATGTGATGTGATATGATTACATATTCTCTCAACTTGAGTTAATTACATATTATCACGTGTACCAAGTGATAAATATAATATACACAAATAAATGAAATAATATCGATGAAAAGACGAGGGTACCCAAATACACCTGTTTATGGGTGAAAACTACTCCTGCAGAATTTGGTAATTTGGGGTGTGGATGAGGAATGAATTTAAACCTTAAACAAATGCACTGCGCGGTGAGTGCTTGTAGATTCGAGAGATCAATCTGTGCAAGTCCGGCCTAAACCAAGAAATGGCCGTTCCAGACTTGTTTCGGTCACAAAGTGAAGAAGATGGGGTTGATCTTAGGGAGGGAAGCGAAGAAGGTGTTGAGATTGTGAAGATGTTGGCTTGCTTATGACTTGTAACAGAAAGGTGAGCAGGCTTGTGATTGATGCAAGCAAGCTCTGGGTGTTGGAATACGTTTTTGTATTAACACTTGATTTTATGTCTCGTCTGAACTTGTGTTGTTTTTGAAATAGGGCGGAGAACCTATTTATACAAGTCATTGAGCCTTATTCACGTCTCTCGTGGGAAGTGGAGTGATGGAGTAGTGGAGTTGTGTGTCGGTGCCACACGACCAGTCTTGCCCACTTCTCCTGTTCATCTCTAACTGTCCATGACTTCGACACGTTCTTGTGATGGCGCGTTGCACGCCGCACGCCGAAACCGCGCGCACCAATACCCCATGTATCCCCCGATTTGTGACATGATTGATGTCCGGAATGTGTGGATCGTGGATCCACGAAAGATAGCATGTAATCTTCAATTGAATAACCGTGTTATTCGTAAAGTCGATACTTGTGAAGTATCGTGTGTATTTTATGCGAGTATTGCATTATGGTGTGGTAAAGTGATGGGTAATGACGCCTCACCGACCAAATAACTCCGACCGTGGTTGTATAACCAAGCTGGTGAAGTTGGACGGATGAGATGATTTTTGAGACACTCATCTGCGACCGTTAATGAACATTAGGGTTTTTGAAGAGGTGCGCAAGCATCACTCTTCAGCTTGGTCGAAACCGAGCATGGAAAGGGATTTGGAGAGAACCGACCGAGCGTGCATGTAGATAGCATGCCAGTGTACACGTCCATGTCTCACTGTCCCATGAAGGTGCGATCTAGGCCACTCAATTTGACCGGCAAAGAGGAGTGGTTGAGATCAATTTTGGAATAGGAAATTGATGCCGCAAAAGGCCGTGCATCATGCTTTTTCCGGCGCGCGTTCCAAGACGACCTAATTTGGTCGATCTTGGCCGATGGGTTTGATGTGAAGATGGCAAGCTGGTGTTCATGCCTATACCTGAATATCCCATGAAAACGTGATCTAAGCCACTCAAATCATCCGGTGAAGTTGAGCGGTCGAGATCGGTTGTGGTTTGGGAGGCGTGGCCATGCTAGTTTGGACGCACGTTTGGGATTAACCGGGCATGATATGCCTTGGCCGAACACATGAGGAGGTAGATGGGCCCACGGTGGTCATGCTTTGGTATGACCGCCCTTGCTTAATCTAATCTGTGACCCTTCATTCGTGCCGAGAAGATGGACGCGCGTGATGGCTTGAAACCCTAATTTTGGCTTTCAAAGCCGTGCGCCATATCTTGTTTGGGTGACGATTTTGTCACGGCCAAACATTGTTGGTCTTGACCGATTGGTCAAGTGTGTAGGCAGTCCCACGGTGATCGTGTTGACATGCTCTGGGCCCTTTAAGTCTACATCTACACCCTCCATCTATACCGCGAAGATGGATGGTTGAGACCGCTTTGCAACACATGTAATATGCCGCAAACCCTAATTTAGGGTTTTCCGTCCATAATGCTTGGTATGAACGGTTTCTTGGCAAGCTAGGCCAATGACCGACCATGCGGGGTCAGCCGTGGGTATTCCATACCTGCTTGGGGGTGATGGAATTGATCCGGGGTCATCCAATCATGCTTATGGAGTTGGATGACTGCGATCAGATCGTATCAGTCCGGATGCTCAATCGGGCTAGTATAACACACCGAGAGGGGCTCAATCGGGCTAGTATAACACACCGAGAGTCAGCCTGTACGGGTATTTCGTACATGATTTCATTATAGTGCTTGGAGGTTCGTGTTACTCAGAAGAGTAACACTCGATCGTCATGCCACACCGATAATGAGTACTTTGAAATACAAGGCCGATATGAAATTCACAGAAGGGATTGTTGCCACATGCTCCAACCTGGAGGAATTTCATGTATTCACGTAAATGGGATTGTTGCCACATGCTCCATTCCTGGTGAATTAAGTGAGGGAGTATCCAACACTTATAAATGGCTTTATCTTTTACAAGATGTCAGCGCATGATTTTTTCTGGTTTTTACAATTTTAACCTCAAATGAAAACCCACCATCAACATTAAGTCCCCTGCCTAGCACACAATGGTTACACTATTGTGGGGTAGGCATAAGATGGTGACAGTTAAAGATAAAACTTTATGAGACAAAGTTAGATGTTACCGGAGAGACGGGTCATCCGTCCTTGGAGTATGTCACGTTCAAAAGGCATCTAGGAGAGCATTCCCCTAGTATGATGTCGGTCTTGCTCGCTTCGGTCGACCTTGCTATGTCCGCGGTCGAGGGCCCACTCCGTGCTTGCTCCGTTTGAATGTCGGTCTTGCCGGATCGACCTTGTTATGCCCGATTAGGTCGAGGGCTATTGCGCCGCTTCGCTCGATCGTGGGGTTGTGCCTAATCGACGGACTGCTGTGCCTGCTTTGTTTGTGGGGCTACTGCGCCTGTTTGATCGAACGTGGGCTTGAATTTCGTGAACATGATTCTCATGACATAAGAGAACCGTGTTGTGCAAATAAATATGGTCCCGCCATATATGCTTGATTGAACGTGGGTCCCATATCGTGTATGCCTGACTCAATGTCACCTTTATACCAGCCTTGTGCCCTTGACCAACACCGGTCTTGAAACTTAAGCAATACCGGACTTGTGACTTGATCAATACCAGACTTGAAGCTTGAGCAATACCGGACTTGTGACTCGATCAACACCGGACTTGAAACTTGAGTGATACCTGTGACTTGATCAATACCGGTCTTGAGACTTGATCAACACCGGACTTGTGACTTGATCAACACCGGTGTTTGGACCCAATACCAACCTTGTGTACTCCAAAGTGAATGTGTGTTCTGTCGTGTGTGACTACACATCTCACGCGTTTTTATACAAGTACTGCTCCTGTCTTTTATTGTAGAATGAAGAAAAGAACTCCTGTTGAGATGTCTTCTGGGGATAATGCTGGTGCCAAGTCAGGAGGTGTTGAAAGCTTCAAAGATATGCCGAACATTGATGATGAGTTGTTAACCTCGCCTTTTCCAAACATTAGAAGACATCCTTCTCATAAGATAGTCCTGCTTTCCGATTCAAAAAATATGGAAGCTGATCCATTTTCTTCTCCAGCACTTGTGATGAGATTTTGTCTCCGGAGAAACGAATATCCGCCTTCTCCTATTGACTTCAAGATTTGCCATACTCCACTGGGTTCTTACGAAGGATGGATGAGAAGTATGTTTGAGCAATGAGTACATCAAAGATAACTTGACCAGAGCGCAGATTATTGATGCAGCTTGAGTGTTGAAACGGCTCGAGAGGATGTTAAAGTGGTTTCTGGTGCGAACGTTGAGGTGGATCCTGGAGAGAGTGTTGAAGAAGGATTCTGAAGCGAACGTGGGTCCCGGAGAGAGCGTTGAGGCGGCTCTTGAATAGACCATTGAAGCAGCCTGGGAGGGAGCGTTGAAGTGGATTCCTCTCCAGTTTGATTTACCCTTGCGAATTCCATGCTTCTTGACTGACCATCTCTCTCATGTTGAAGAATTCCTTGATCGACGGTGAAGGAACTTCATGCTAAGCCTCGATCCCCAAGCGTGGTTTACATGGTTTGTTCGTAGTGGTTGTTGTCGAGCCGGATATGGAACATCTTGGACATTGTTTCATCATTGTGGGAGTCGTGAATGTGGTACTTGGATTTGGAGTTGACGGACGCGCATGATGTTGTATCTCGGTGGTTTTCCTCTTGTCGCTTGGGGAACTACTTACACAAGGTCAAGGTTGTATCGCATGTTGGTGAGATATATGCCCCCCGATCTTGTTCGACCACTGTCTGATAGAGTGACTCGCCCGGATCTTGCTCGATATGACGCGTGGACATCGTTATCTTCTTGAGGCTGCTCCCTTGAGGTATTGGCTCCAGTGGAAGATTGCCGTCATAGAGCGTTGATACGTTGCACCGTATTCCTTAAACCAAATGGCGGTATGGTATAATAAAAATTTCCGAGAGGAGTTCGAAAAGATATCTTACTTGCATCATGCTCGTACATTCTTATCTCGGTTGTAGCCGCTGCATCCATCCATGGAGGAGAACATGCCGTGTCCGGGTTGCATCTACTAACATGTCGATGTCGGGTAGAGGAGGATTGTTTTTGGAGCAAGACTGTTCAAGTTTCAAGTCTATGCAAAGACTTTGATCTATCCATTTTCCTCGTGTCTGAACTGCAACTGTTTAACCGACTTGGATCCGGGTATGACATGTAGATGATGGATGACCAATTTTTATCTAAATCCGGCATTTCTTCATATCTCCAAGCGAACGTGTCCTGATACTCTTTGAGAAGTTCCACGGGCTTCGTGCGTTTATCCGTACACAAGGTTGAGCTGATGGAGATAGGACTAGGAGATTCCTCAACGATTTCAATTTCATCGGTTGTGGAGTTGGTGCCATCTTGCAGTGTTGTGGAGCATCTAGCACTTGCTCTTGTGGTTCGTTGTTTGTTGTAGCATTCCATTAGGTGGAGAGACTGGTAACGGTCTCCCTGCTGATAATGGCAGTGTCGGTATACCGTTTTCCCTTTCTGGTCACGACTCGCCATAAAAGTTCGTTCCCTCCTCGTGTGAACGTGGGTCGTGGCTTCATAGGATGGAGAAGAATGCTTCGTCAGCAAAGATGCATCGTGGGTACTAGCCCTCAATGATGCAAGTCGGTCTTCTTCCTGAATTGACGCCCACATGGGGAGTGGGATGCAACGAATTTGTCTGATTTTTTCCACGGAGCTTCTCCCGTATGTGCTGGTTTGGTTTCCCTCGAAGTCCGTCATTGTGGTAGGCTTCCGTACGACCTTGCCTGGGAGAACCTTGGATGTCCTGAGAGTCTTGAGAGTAATCACATTCGAAGACGCTCTTGTGTCGGTAAGGGCCGTATTGAACTCTGAATCCTTGATGCGTGCGGTGACATGTAGGGCACGGTTGTGACCTTCCTCTGGTTAATTGCAGCAAACTGTCTCCGTGCGCTGATTCTCCGAGAGGTGTGAAAGTTCGCATAAACTTTCCACTAGAGAAAGCGCTTCCCGATCCACCGGCCTCTGGTTCATAGTGAAATTATTGACTTGAGGAGGATCGTTGTGAGGATCAGTCCCCAGTGTAGGAGTCTCCATGACAGGACCACTCATATCTGATGTCGCTTCTTTGATCAGGTTCATGTAGGTCCGCGCCGCGCCGAAGTATCTTTTCTGGTGCGTTGAATGCATTCCTTGTTGGCTCCAGGGGTTGTTGCGTGTCTTGTGGAAATCGATCAGTTAATGTCTTAAGAAATGTGAGTACCTCTTTCTGAGTTGCGGCCATATCCATTTGAGTCTTAGCAAGAACTTCCTGCTTCTCCATCAAGTCTGCAATGGTAATGGGAGATATTCCTCCTCTCGTCCCTCCGGCTCCTCGTCCTGATGAAGGAGTGGAAGTTGTTGCTCTGGTGACTACCGGAGGTGTTATACTTAAGGAGATGTCGGGATTTGCGGCTGCTTTGGCTCTGGTGATGGGAGGAGTTACACCTATTGGAATATCTCCTGCTCCGCTAGCGTTGGTGATAGAAGTTACGGCTCCACGAGATGTATTGACCACGGTAGCTCCACTGATAGGTACCTCGACACCGGGAGTGTTATCTACACTAGCTCCATCAGAATTGATTGCTGATCCAGACCTGAGTTCCATTGCTTTCGAAGCTTTACTTGTATCAACCGAAGTAGCCTCTCTCCGGTCAATTACTTCTTGATCGGTTGGTGGACGCCATACAGGAGGTAGTTCCACCACTCTGTTTCGTACCCACGTCTCCAGCAACTCCAAAATCCTTTCCATTGGGAACGGAAAGTGTAGGTACTTCGAGTCTAGCTTTTCCTGCGTTAGTGGGCGTTGTGATGTCTCTACGTGGCTTTGTTGTGGAGCACGTTCCGGAGATGAAGTTGGAAGATTTGCGAGTGCCATCATATCTGCGGATCGCTTGCCTGGGTAAAGGGATGTGGAAGGTGTCGTAATATCACCGTTGAGTGATCGAATTGAACGCTCCCATCCCCTGTATTCAGGCATTTCCTGATTGATCTCTCCTTCCTCATGCATTTCTTCGATTGGTTGGAAGGTCGACGCGGATTGGACAGTCTTCCGACTTCAACAAGAGTCTTGAGATATAAATCCTCTAGCGAGGATCCGTAGGCTACGGGCTCCCTTTCTTTATCCGGTAGACGTTGTAGTACTCCGTACAAGTCCTTTCCTCTGTGGAGTTGCCTCGGTTCTTCATTGTTGACTGGACCATGTTGTTCATCTTTCATGAGTCTCCTGCGGTTACGCGCTCTTTTTGCCTCTCCACCGGTAAAGGTGTGACTCCTGACTAAGGATTCAGCATTTCCTGCACTGCTTGAGTAGATGCCTACCGATCCTTCTTGTAATTGTGCTGCTATATCATTCAAAAGGCGAAGTGTCTCGCTCTTCCTTCTGGTGATACCAGCTTGATTTGCCAAGACATCCTCCAGCATTCTAGCTACACTTCCCATGATATCTGAACCACCTGTGGTTTCCGGATACATTGCGAGATGGAAACCGAAAAATTGAGAATTCAATTTTGTGTAACCGAGAGATCAACCTCCCACCGTGGTCGCCAATTGTTTATGGGTGAAAACTACTCCCGCAGAATTTGGTAATTTGGGGTGTGGATGAGGAATGAATTTAAACCTTAAACAAATACACGCGCGGTGAGTGCTTGTAGATTCGAGAGATCAATCTGTAAGTCCGGCCTAAACCAAGAAATGGCCGTTCCAGGACTTGTTTCGGTCACAAAGTGAAGGAGATGGGGTTGATCTTAGGGAGGGAAGCGAAGAAGGTGTTGAGATTGTGAAGATGTTGGCTTGCTTATGACTTGTAACAGAAAGGTGAGCAGGCTTGTGATTGATGCAAGCAAGCTCTGGGTGTTGGAATACGTTTTTGTATTAACACTTGATTTTCTGTCTCGTCTGAACTTGTGTTGTTTTTGAAATAGGGCGGAGAACCTATTTATACAAGTCATTGAGCCTTATTCACGTTTCTCGTGGGAAGTGGAGGAAGTGGAGTGATGGAGTAGTGGAGTTGTGTGTCGGTGCCACACGACCAGTCTTGCCCACTTCTCCTGTTCATCTCTAACCGTCCATGACTTCCCGACACGTTCTTGTGATGGCGCGTTGCACGCCGCACGCCGTGTAAACCGCCGGACCAATACCCCAGTATGTATCCCCCGCCTTGTGACATGATTGATGTCTGAATGTGTGGATCGTGGATCCACGAAAGATAGCTGAATTGAATAACTGTGTTATTCGTAAAGTCGATACTTGTGAAGTATCGTGTGTATTTTATGCAGGTACTGCATTATGGTGTGGTAAAGTGATGGGTAATGACGCCTCACCGACCAAATAACTCCTGACCAGGGTTGTATAACCAATCTGGTGAAGTTGGACGGATGAGATGATCTTTGAGACACTCATCTGCGACCGTTAATGAACATTAGGGTTTTTGAAGAGGTGCGCAAGCATCACTCTTCAGCTTGGTCGAAACCGAGCATGGAAAGGGATTTGGAGAGAACCGACCAAGCGTGCATGTAGATAGCATGCCAGTGTACACGTCCATGTTTCACTGTCCCATGAAGGTGCGATCTAGGCCACTCAATTTGACCGGCAAAGAGGAGTGGTTGAGATCAATTTTGCAATAGGAAATTGATGCCGCAAAAGGCCGCGCATCATGCTTTTTCCGGCGCGCGTTCCAAGACGACCTAATTTGGTCGGTCTTGGCCGATGGGTTTGACGTGAAGATGGCAGGCTGGTGTTCATGCATATACCTGAATATCCCATGAAAACGTGATCTAAGCCACTCAAATCATCCGGTGAAGTTGAGCGGTCGAGATCAGTTTGTGGTTTGGGAGGCGTGGCCATGCTAGTTTGGACGCACGTTTGGGATTAACCAGGCATGATATGCCCTGGCCGAACACATGAGGAGGTATATGGGCCCACGGTGGTCATGCTGGTATGACCGGCCCTTGCTTAATCTAATATGTGACCCTCCATTCATGCCGGAGAAGATGGACGCGCGTGATGGCTTGAAACCCTAATTTTGGCTTTCAAAGCCGTGCGCCATCTCTTGTTTGGGTGACGATTTTGTCACGGCCAAACATTGTTGGTCTTGACCGATTGGTCAAGTGTGTAGGCGGTCCCACGGTGATCGTGTTGACATGCTCTGGGCCCTTTAAGTCTACATCTACACCCTCCATCTATACCTGCGAAGATGGATGGTTGAGACTGCTTTGCAACACATGTAATATGCCGCAAACCCTAATTTAGGGTTTTCCGTCCATAATGCTTGGTATGAACGGTTTCTTGTCAAGCTAGGCCAATGACCTACCATGCGGGGTCGACCGTGTGTATTCCATACCTGCTTGGGGGTGATGGAATTGATCTGGGGTCATCCAATCATGCTTATGGAGTTGGATGACTGCGATCAGATCATATCCGGACTGATACGGTCAGTCCGGATGCTCAATCGGGCTAGTATAACACACCGAGAGGGGCTCAATCGGGCTAGTATGACACACCGAGAGTCAGCCTGTACGGGTATTTCGTACATGATTTCATTATAGTGCTTGGAGGTTCGTGTTACTCTTACAGAGTAACACTCGATCGTCATGCCACACCGATAATGAGTACTTTGGAAATACAAGGCTGATATGAAATTCACTTTGAAGGGATTGTTGCCACATGCTCCAACCTGGAGGAATTTCATGTATTCACAGAATGGGATTGTTGCCACATGCTCCATTCCTGGTGAATTAAGTGAGGGAGTATCCAACACTTATAAATGGCTTTATCTTTTACAAGATGTCAGCGCATGATTTTTTCTGGTTTTTACAATTTTAACCTCAAATGAAAACCCACCATCAACAACACCACACTCTTTTATTTATCAACTTATAAGTCCTCTACCGAAAGTGATTGTCTATAGACTGTCTCGAGACAATACAACAAATCGGTTCACACTTCGTGTGATTGTCTATGGATAGAATATCGAGACAATGCGACAATAAGATAACTCGTGTGATTGACTATGGATACAAGATCGAGACAATACAACAACGAAGTATGATACTTGATAATAGGTTCGGACTTAACCAAACTCTATAGGATCACTATCAAGTATGTACGGAGTTAACGTTTGTGTAATTTACTTTAAATTATAATAACAACAATTATAATTGCGGAAAGGAAAAGTAAATGACACATCAAGATTTTGTTAACGAGGAAACCGCAAATGCAGAAAAACCCCGGGACCAAATCCAGAATTGAATACTCTCAGAATTAAGCCGTTATACAAAATCTAAACCAACTTCGTATAGTTGATACCTAGCAACTAACCCTAGTTCACTTAGTTTCTTCAGTATCCCTGCGCTTCCGACTTTGATGAGTGCACGCACTGGAGCAATTCCTTTGGATAGTATTCCAAACAGTAAAGGAACAACAAATCTGTTTGATAACAACTCTATTGATTCTTTAAGATAAAGATATCTCAAGTCATATGCAAAGGCTCTTCCATTTAAACTAATAAACTCATTTGCCTGGTTAGATCAATCCAATCTCTATTACCGAAGTAATAAGATTCGCATTTTTAACAATCAGAATAGATCTCAATAGAACTATTAGGCATTACTGATCTCACGCAACTATCAATCGAATAAATACGATTCTAGTTGGATCCCAGCCGATCAATGTTTGTGCAACACACATATATATGAGAAATAATAAGAAATTTTCCTCATCTTCAAATCTTCTTTAATCTTCAATTAAAACCTGCAAAATGCCACTTGAATCTCTTGTGATCAATCACGCACATAACGGAGGTTGTTAACAATGGATTATCACAAGATGTCTTTAGATATACAAACAGTTCTAAAGATCACATCGATACTTTTATCTAGTTTGAGTGAATCTTATATCAGAAGAGAAGATTCTCAAGAATAAACAAACTAGGTGCAATCAAAGTTTCAACAACCGTTAGTCAATCAAATCAATCGAAAACTAACAACACTGCAATTATCTAGTTTCCCACCAAAGGTACTCGTAGAGCTTCTTGATCCCACAGAAGTCTTTACACGAGCGGTCGTAAGAGATTTCGCCTAATTAGAGTACTTTCCTCTCCGAATAGACGGCTCCACTAGAAACAACAAAAAGATGATGTTTGTCTGGCTCTTAGTATAGTTTGCTAGAAATGAAAACTTAGGTATTTATAGACCAAGGATGTTTGGACACCAAGGAATTTCCAAAACCGAAAGTATTCTCAAGATATGCAATAGATGCCCATTCGGTTTTCATAATCCCAGTAAATACTTTGTCCAATATTTCCCGAAATCTCTCAATAGAAAATCTCCAATTAGTAAATTGCACATTACTAATTTTTATTCTCTAGAGATATGCATTTAATTGCTGGTAATTAAAGCATATAAAACTAACAACCTTAATTAAAAGATTCTTAATTTATTTCGGATCGGGATCTCCTTGAGCAATTAAGGAATATCTTTGAACAATAAAAGATAAGAGTTATTGTTCATGTTCAAATTATTTTGACATCTTTTCTTTGTAAATCCTCTTTCATATTTATAATCTTGGAATCGATTATACCACACTTCCAAACAAGATTAGAATTGGTTTATCTGTATTCCAAGATAACTATGCAATTGATCAAATATCAAATCACATCCATGGGTTCAATCGGTTCTACCAATCACTAGGATCGGTTATACCCTAATATGGAAACACTTGTGATCCGTCACACAATTTACCAGGACCGGTTACATCTGTTACCAGGATCGGTTACATCAATTACCAGGACCGGTTACCATATACACATGGTATTGTTTGTGATCGGTCACACCAGTCACTAGGATCCGTTACACCAATTACAAGGATCGATTACACAACTATTTGTGATCGGTCACACCAATTACTAGGATCGGTCACACCAATTACAAATATCGATCATACCATCTTAGGTGATTACTTAGGATTAGTTACACTAATTAATTAAAACTAGTCATACCAAATCATAAGTCAGGCATTGTGATTAGTTGTACCAAGATACATAACAAGTTACGATCGGTTTTACCATCTCACACATGTTGGTAATCCAAAGATTTGCAATGAATAGCCATACCAATAAGCCTAGGGATTTCCCTTTCGATTCATAAACAAGTTCATGAATGTACTTCCTTTAAACAAATGTAAATATTGTTTCCTAGGATGAAATCTTCACCTTTACCCATTCTCATAATCATCACAGCATTCATAAGATTATGTCGATGTCATATCTACGAAGTTCAAAAGATAAGCGTTATACTTCGTAGTCCAATTCCTTAATACTATGATCATATGATCATGTCTCATTACTAGAGTAAAATATTCACACACAGCTTCACAGTTATGTTTTCAATATAGCACGACTTGAAAGATACGTTAGGAATGAAACAGTTCAAGTCAGTATTACTAACCTCAAGAGGAAGGATGATGTCGTCGTTGTAGCTCGTTATTTCTTCACGTTCTTCAAGTCTTCGAGTAATACTTGTATGTCTCAACATTCCTACCTTTCTAGTCTAACCTATGCGAAGTTGTCTCTAGTACATAATCAAGCGACTCTTAGATGAGTTTTGACTCACTAAAATATGACAACCAAACTTGACATACCAAAGACGAGGGTACCCAAATACACCACAATCTTTTAAATATCAACCTAAAAGTCTGATACCAAGTGTGATCGTCCATGGACAAAGTCGAGACAATACAACAACTATGATATTTGAAAAACCGGGGGTCTAATAACCACACCCAATATTTCATTCGGCAATCTGTATAGACAAATTCCAATATACTTTCAAGAGAATCAACTAGACAGTCAGACTCAATTTATATAAAAGTATATCAAAGAGTTATATCTCTGTTTCACAATGTAATCAGCAAATCAAACAGATAGAAATCCGCGAGCCTGATTATTATGTGAAACAACTTGAACAAGACCAAAGACCAATGTTCAAGTGTCAATCAATATAATCAACAACCAAAGGTTGGATTCACAATTCATTGAACTTACGCACAACCTGTGATATTTCTATTATATAAAAAAATATAATACAGAAAAGAAATAACACAGACACCCGAATTTTGTTAACGAGGAAAACCGCAAATGCAGAAAAACCCCGGGACCTAGTCCAGCTTTAAACACCACACTGTATTAAACCGCTAAAGACACTAGCCTACTACCAATGAACTTCGGACTGGAATGTAGTTGAGCCCTAATCAATCTCACACTGATCAAGGTACAGTTGCACTCCTTACGTCTCTGAACCCCGGCAGGATTCTACGCACTTGATTTCCTAAACTAATCTCACCCACAACCAAGAGTTGCTATGACCCAAAGTCGAAGACTTTATAAACAAATATGTCTCACACAGAAAAGTTTATTGGAATAGATAAATCTGTCTCCCACAGAAATACCTATGAGTTTTGTTACGTCTTTTGATAAATCAAGGTGTACAGGAACCAATTGATAAACCTGACTTATATTCCCGAAGAACAACCTAGTATTATCAATCACCTCATAATAATCTTTATCATATGGAAGCGAAACAAGATACTGTGGAATCACAAACGATAAGACGAAGATGTTTGTGACTACTTTTAATCTTACCTATCGGAGATAAATCTCAAGCAAATCTTAGCAAAGATAATACTCAATCACGATAGTAGAACTAAGATCAGAACACGCAAATACAGAGAAAATAGTTGGGTCTGGCTTCACAATCCCAATGAAGTCTTTAAGTCGTTAACCTACAGGGTTTCGTGAAAAACCTAAGGTTAAAGAAGAATCGACTCTAGTCGCAACTAGTATCACACAGGAGGTGTGGGGATTAAGTTTCCTAGTTGCTAGAGTTCTCCCTTATATAGTTTTCAAACCAGGGTTTGCAATCTAAGTTACCTTGGTAACAAAGCATTCAATATTCACTGTTAGATGAAAACCTGATTAGATTCAAGCTAATATCTTTCAACCCTTAGATCGAACTTAGCTTGTTATACACAAATGAAATGTACCTTCATTTAGGTTTGAGTAACCGTACCTAAACGTGTACACTAGGTTGGCTCAACAGTAGTTAACCGAAGTTAGCTATATGAACACTCTCATATCAACCTTATTCATCTTAACCACAACTAGTTCAAATGAATCAAATGAAACTAGTTATAGAGTTGTTTAATTGTTATATTCTCATAGAAGTATACAAGAACATAATTGAAGCAAAATCGGTTTGATTCACTCGAATCAATTCACGAACATTACAGCCACGGTTTGCAAAGAATGCATTCCTTATTATATAAATGTATTAGTTCATGAACAAACCGATTTTGGAACTTTAACCACTCAAGTATGCAAACGGGTAAGCATACTTAAAGTAGCCGGTCTGAGTTTGGGTTCGCCAGTATGCAAACGCGTACGCATACTTCCAAACATAACAGAAATTTCAGGACCAAACCCTTACGCGTACGGGTATGTGTACTTAGGTACTCGGAATTTCACAACTAACAGGTACGCATTCGGGTATGCATATTATAGTTCCGGTCATGGATCACATACATGCAAGAACGCATACTATGTTCATAATCCAATGATGGTTAAGTGTTCTAAACTCTATTTCAATCATTGATACTTTCTTAGAGGATGACAATAGCTGTTTTCATGAACTATTAGCATCAAAGCAATTTTCAAGTTATTGAAATAATCATAACGAAACATTCCAAGTCTACACCAAATGATTGTATCACATAAACCATGTAAGATGTCACTCGGCGATTTTCACATGATCATCTTTTGACTTTCGTCAAGAATATAAGATGAACTTGGTTGAAGCAAAAGCTTACCAACACATGTTTCGAGAAATATGTAAGCGAGTTAAACTCAGCTCGAAATCTCAAATGTGCATAATCGAATACTATATAGTGATACGACTTTTGTCTCAATATAGGAGATAGAGTAGAAATAGACTTTCCAAGTGATAGATGAGTTTTAGTCTTCACATACCTTTTGTTGATGAAGTTCCACAAGCTCTCCTTAGTAGTTCTTTGTCTTAAATTGATGAACGTCGTGAAGTCTAATGCTCAACTACACAATCTATCCTAGTCCGAGACATCACTATAAGTAGACTAGAAATCAAGACTTATAGTTTTGATCACTAACATTGACAAACAAGCTTGAGATAGCAACGCTTGCGAGTTCGACCGAGCAGTGCTCTAACAACCTCCCCATTTTTCAATTTTAGTGACAAAACTATCAATACATATGGTTTACAAAATAAATAAACTTTGTAGCTTCTCATCCAAATGCTTGATCTCCTTGGTTCTTCAACATTACTCGAAATCTTCGTCACTTCCAAGTACTCCAATGATTCTAAATGTGTTCAACTCAGCATCATAGTTTTTGGAGATCCGTAGCTATAACAATGAGAAAACTGTTGCTCTCAATCATTGTTATATAGTATCATAGTATTATTAGACAGCATCAAAGTTCAATTGTATCATAACTTTGACAACAATACTATGGTGATATGTATCACTCCCCCTTAGTCAGTACTTCATCTCAAAATGAAAACCACTCCCCCTTACATAATGATCCGTAAACCATATGTATTTGTAGTGTGAACTACACATTAATTCTCCCCTTTTTTTCAATATAAATTGGCAAAGGTATGAAAACTAGTGGTATCCTCATGAAATTTTCATAAAGATATTGTTAGAGCATTGCTCGGTCGAACTCGCATGCGTTGCTATCTCAAGCATGTTTGTCAATGTTAGTGATCAAAACTATAAGTCTTGATTTCTAGCCTATGTAGATAAAGGTCTCGGACTAGGATAGAAAGTATATTTGAGCTCAAGAACTACATGGCAATCATCATACAAGACGAAGGACTACTCGAGGAACCGGTGGAAATTCATCGACTGAAAGGTATGTGGAGACTTGAACTTATCTGTCACTCAAAAGTCTATTTACTCTATCTCCTACTCTTGCGACAAAAGTCGTTTAGACGTATAGACTTTCATTATACACATTTGCTATTTCGAGCCGAGTTTAACTCGCCTATCTATTTCTCGAAATATGTGTTGGTAAGCTTTCGCTTTAACCGAATTCATCTTTACCAAGTTGTTTATGGGTGAAAACTATTCCTGCCGGATTTGGTAATTTGGGGTGTGTGGATGAGGAATGAATCTAAACCCTAAACAAATGCACTGCGAGGTGAGTGCTTGTAGATTCGGAAATCAATCAGTGCAAGTCCGGCCTAAACCAAGAAATGGCCGTTCCAGACTTGTTTCGGTCACAAAGTGAAGGAGATGGGGTTGATCTTAGGGAGGGAAGCGAAGAAGGTGTTGAGATTGTGAAGGTGTTGGCTTGCTTATGACTTGTAAATGAAAAGGTGAGCAGGCTTACGATTGATGCAAGCAGCTCTGGGTGTTTGAATACGTTGTGTATTAACACTTGGTTTCGTCTCGTCCGGACTTGTGTTGTTTCTCTCTTGTCTCTGTTTTCTCCTCTCTTGGAAAATAGGTAGGAGAATCTATTTATACAAGTCATTTGAGCCTTATTCACGTCTCTCGTGGGAAGTGGAGGAAGTGGAGTGATTGAGTAGTGTAGGTGTGTGTTGGTGTTACACGACCAGTCTTTCCCACTTCTCCTGTCATCTCTAACCGTCCATGACTTCCTGACACGTTCTTGTGATGGCGCGTTGCACGCTGCACGCTGTAAACCGCCAGACCAATACCCAGTATGTATCCCCCAGTTTGTGACATGATTGATGTTCGGAATATGTGGATCGTGGATCCACGAAAGGTAGCATGTAATGCTAAATTGAATAACTACGTTATTCGAGAAAGTTGATACTTGTGAAGTATCGTGTGTATTTTATGCGATCTTTGCATCATGGTGTGGTAAAGTGATGGGTAATGACGCCTTATCGACCAATTAACTCCGACCGAGGTTATATAACCAAGCCGGTGAAGTTGGACGGACGAGATGATCTTTGAGACACTCATCTGCGACCGTTGATGGAATTAGGGTTTTTGAAAAGGTGCGCAAGCATCACTCTTCAGCTTGGTCGAAACCAAGCATGGGATATAATTTTGACAAGGCCGACCGTGCATGTGTGTAGACAACATGAAGGTGTAGGCGCCTATACCCATTACCTCACGAAAGTATGATCTGGGCCACTCAATTCCTCCGGTGAAGTTGAATGGTCGAGATCATTTGTGACAGAAAACCAGTGCCGCAATAGCCGCGCGTCATGCCCACTTCGGGCGCACGTTCCAAGGTGACCAATCTTGGTCGGTCTTGGCCGATCGGTCTGGTGTGAAGGTGGTAGGCTGATGTTCACTCCTATACCTGAATATCCCATGAAAACGTGATCTGAGCCATCCAAATCGTCCGGCGAAGTTGAGCGGTCGAGATCAGTTTGCGGTTTGGGAGGTGTGACCACGCTAGTTTGGGCGCGCGTCTTGGAAAAACCAGGCATGATATGCCTTGGCCGATCGGGTGAGGGGATAGATGGGTCCACGGTGGTCATGCTGGTATGACCGGACCTGCTTAATCTAATCTTGGACCCTCCATTCGTGCCGAGAAGATGGACGCTCGTGATGCTCAAAACCCTAATTTTGGGTTTCAAGGCCGTGCGACCATGCTTTATTCGGCGTACGAATTGGGATAACCAACCATGGTTGGTCCTGACCGATTGGTCAGGTATGTAGGCGGGCCCACGGTGATTGTGTTGATATGCTCTGGGCCCTTTGAATCTACATCTATGTAGGACCAGAATATCGCGACAGCAATACTTCGCGAGATTAATAAACGACCGCGTCGCGAAGGAGTCGCATGGAGGTAAATAAATGATGTAATAGATGACGACAGTTAGAACATGAGGAAAGTGTGAAGACTTGGCGAGATTTAAGAGTGACGCGAAGGCAAACAGTTGTACATTCGCGATCATTCGCGAGACGTTTCCGAAAATAAGGGACAGTATAGCTGTCATCCACTATGTAATACCCTATATAAAGGGTCGAGTAAGTCTGTTGAGAGGGAGGTCTTTTGAATGGTGAAACAAGTCATTAGGAGAGAGAAAGTTAAGAGTGATTGTAATTTCTTTAGCTTTGTTCTATATTTCTTTGTAAATCTTTCAAGAAAACAATTAATAAACATATCATTCTTCATCTTCAAATGAGTTGATTTAGCAGATTTGAGTGAGGGGTGTAGTGTGGGAAATCCCGCAACTACATATGCGCTAGAAACAGGGATTGAAGAAGATCAACCTTGTGAATTATTAGGGATAACAAAAAAGAAATCTTGAATAATTTTTAACAAATTACCAAAATTGAGAAATGGCTAGGAGAAAGAATGCATCAGAACTACCAACGATCGTAAGGAGAAGTGGAAGATTAGTGGAAGAAAGAAGAAATGAAGTAGGTGAACCATCAAGGATAGATGCAAGAAATGGAGAAGAAGATCCAATTCAACCATCAACACAACCACCAATTCAACCATCAACACAACCACCAATTCAACCATCAACACAACCACCAATTCAACCAGCACTAAACAAAGTAATCGATTATGATAGAGTGAGCGTGCATACATGGAGATCAGATTCTACGGAAGAAAGAGAAGAAATACAACAATTGATGAATGATAGACAGGAAGAGAGAAATCGAGAAGAGATGGGAGAAACAATTCGTGGAAACGAAGAAATCGCGGCATTAGAAGCGCTGAGGCAGACAATACACGAAGAAAGGCGGTTAGAAGCAGAAGAACGCGCGAACCTGACAAGGCAAAACCACGAATTGAGGATGGAAAATAGGAGGCTGCAAAATAGAAGTTCGAGAAGTAGTAACAGATCGAGATCAGTATCAAATAGAGAAAATGAGAGAAGAGTATTACCTGCAGAAAACATTAATGAGGAAAATTTGGAAAGAGAGTTAAATCAAGGCGAGGAAGGTCGCGAAGAGAGAGAATTGATAGAAAATCGTTATATTTTGGTGAACAATCACGATGATGGAAATCAAGAAGATAGACAGCCTCGAAGACAGGGTAACCCAATTAATGAAGAAAATCAGGAAGAAAGAAGAAGAACTCTACATGGGAGAGAAACACAAAGGAAACAAAAGGAAATTGAAGATGATATTGAAAAGCATTATACCGAACAAGCACGTCTAACCCGCGAGAGAGAAAGATTGAGAGCAGAAATGGAAAATCGAGAATTGGAAGAGGCGATTCGGCAAAATAATCATGACAATAGAGAGAGGAGGCGCGAGAGAGATCGCAACAATGGAGATATCGATAAAGAATATGAAAGAATACAAAAAAGTAGACACGAACGGAGAAGGAGGGAAGCGAGTTAAAGCGACCAAAGAGATTCAAATTCGAGGCAAACGAGCAAATTCTCATGCGAGAATTGGCGAGAGATGAGAGGAATATTGAACAAGAGAAGAGAAGGGGGAAGAAGACAGGTTAGATGAAGCTATCGGCGAGGCTGCGAAAAATCCTTTTACATTAGAAGTGCAATTAGGAGGAATACCCCAAAATGTAACTTACCAAATAAGTTAACCAAAGATTTTTGATGGATCCACTTGTGCAAGTACAACACATCAAGGCTTATGTGAGATGTATGCTACAATGGGAAAACCATGACGCTATATTATGCAAATACTTTGCGTCAAGTTTAACAGGAGAAGCATTGAAATGGTTTGAGGGTTTACCAAGGAATACGATTACATCATTCAATCATTTACAGGATATATTCTTAGGGGCGTATATAAGTAACAACTCTTCGCGACCTGGCATTGAAGATGTATTTGGACTAAAACAAAGAGTGGGCGAGAGTTTGAGACATTTAACTGTCAGATGGAAGACGATGTGCAGCGAGATGGCCAGTAGAGTAGATGAAAGATATCTCATACTGTCATTCATAAATGCTATGTTCGCAACCAATCTACTTGTATATGTTCGGGTTTTCGTAGTCAAGAATACAATTACAATGACTGAATTACGAGAACTCCAGGAAGAATATATCGCTTTAGAAGAAAGACAAACGAGATGGAATCTTATCCAAAAGAGCGAACACAAATTCTAGCGTCGCGAATGGAAGTTTATTACCTCAATTAGTACACACAGTGGCGAGCACAACGCAAGGTCAACAAGAAAGAAAAGCAGTTGATATAGAACCAAAGTTAGTAGCTATGGGAAGTCGTGATCAAGAAGAGTTTGAAAGAGAAATAAATTTCTACAACCGTGGCGGAAACAATAAAATTCAAAGACTTGATCAACCACAAGAAACCTATGGAGGTCAAAGGTATAATTCGCAAGAGACTTATGGAGGCCGGAGGCGGGAATTATCATAGAGGACAGCGAAGTCGCAGAGTAGTGTGGGAGGAAATTAAAATGCCGCCATTGAATGCCAAAGTGTGGAAAAGATATGGGAAGCAATACTTTTGATGGAAAATATACCAGCACCATGGAACATGGGAAGTGAGCCACCACCGGAGATAGAAGTCATGAGTTCTGCTCTTACCATCGCTTTCATGGGCACCTAACAAATGACTGCAGAAACATCAAGAGAATTATCCTAAGAATGATTGATCAGGGAAAGTTAAATCACTTTTTAAAGGAAGAAGAGAAAGTTCAACATTTACCACCCCCACCGGCGAAGGGAAAAGAAACATTTGTTATAGAAGTTGGGACAAAGGCTAAAAATTTGTTTTGCAACTCCATTGTCCACTCATACCGCACTATTGAAGATTTTCATGACACTCAACCTAGATGTACTTAGTAGAGTTTTCGCGAGGGATGCGATGATAAAGAAGTGATGAGTGTTGCGAAGACATCGCAGCTAAAAGAGTGGCAATTGTAGATTATTTCTTTCTCGGTCAAGAAGTACCCAAAGGAAGAGAAGTACATGATAGTCCACGATCGGTTGTGAAGTCGAAATTAATCCAAAACCAATTGATGGCGAAGATGATGAAGCGGAAACTTGTTGGGCAATCAATAGAATATTGATCGATAAATCGGCGTTCATCAACATTCTTTTCTACCATACTTAAAAACTATGGGAGGGAGAGATGAAGACTTGATTCCTTCAACATACAAAATATATGGCTTCAATGGTACCGCGAACAAGCCCAAAGGAGAAGTGCACATGAGGATACCCTTGCAGGGGTTATCAACTGATATTTTGTTTTGTGTAGTTGATGTGGAATCTCCCTACAATGCATTGATTGGAAGACCATGGCTTCATGAAATTCTGGGTATAGCTTCGACATACCATCAGTGCATAAAATTTCCACATCCTAGCGGTGTTGGGATTATAAAAGGAGATTGGACAGAGGGGCAAAAGTGTTATGAGGTGGATGTAGAAAACTGCGAAGAGAGAACAACAAAAAAGAAAGGTTGGAGGAAGAATGTACAGGATGAACAAAGAAAATAAAGATTAATGGTAGATGCCATAGAAACAAAAGATGAAGAGATGTTTGCAAGTGACTGCATAAAAATAACTCGAGTATCATGATGCAAAGGAGACATTGAAATGGTGGAATGATGCGGAAGCAGAAGGAAGTAAGAATAAAAGGTGTAAAAAATGAATAATTGTGAGAAAAGATAACAATTTAGTGATGAAAGCATGATAAGGATGGGAAGCAGAGATGATGGTTGTGGAAACATTGTGCGAGAATCTCGCCATGAAGAATGTATTCAAATCTATTGAATAATGGAAATGAGATTGTGCGATACCTTCGCAGACAAATGATTGAATAAATTGATAAAATGAATGAATGAGTGAATGGGACAAACCTTTATGGCGTACACCCTAGTTCGCGAATGATATTTCGCAAGAGGCAAATGTAAGACCTAAAGTACGTCATATAAGGGGGTATCTCTTAACATGGCTCAGGTGGAAGGTTACACCGCTCCTGAAACCTGGGTCATGGAAATTTGGGGCCCATGAAAGCCTATCCGGGGGAGATACCTTGGATTTCCAACTATATATATAAGGTTATACCCTGGTTGGACGCCCGAGGGTCTTTCGCAAGGAGTCAGTGTATGACCAAGGCGCCGAGGTACACGGTTGAGTCAAGAGTGCGGGAGCATGGAACTTCCTTACCACTCTTGACAAGTCTTGGCACATGCTGCACTCGGCCCGAAGAAAACTCCACTTAGGGTGCAGTCTCGTAACCATAAACCATATAGGTATAAGGGATAAGAGGCTGCGAAAACAACTGGTTGTTGTTAAGACCGGATGGGAGGAGCTAGTCTTGTATGGCCGATGTACGCCTCCTTGAAGGGGCAACCAGGGAGAAGATAAGGGCGGCACCCTCCATTAGGGAGCTGATAAGTGTCAAAAGACGCAAATGTCATGAGGCTTTATTCTCGCAAGAGAATTTAGGCTTGTCATATTTGTGCAATGATCCTGCAGAGGCAATAATATTAACGCGAGGGTAAGACGAGATCAATGGGTTTTTACATGAAAGTGTAAGAACGTCCTGCGATTTCGTCGTAAAGACAACAATGTCATGGGATTTTATGGTCGCAAGAACATTTAAACCTGTCATATTGTCGCAAATACAATATCCTGCAGAGGCAAAAATACTTAAGAAACGATAAGACAAGATCAATGGGTCATTACATGAAAATGTAAAGACGTCCTGCGACCTTGTCGCAATGAGGGGTGGCAAAATAAGACCTTTACTTAGGAAGGCATAATAAGACCACACAAATAATGATAAGGCAAGATCAATAGATTTCTTAATCCATGAAGATATCTTGCGATCTTGTCGCGGGGATATTGTTCAAAAAAAAAAAAAAAAAAATGATATATATATCTCGCGAGAATGATTATATTATTTAACTCGCAAAGTTGATTATATCTTATGAACAGAGGCAGAGGCAAGTGTGAAGTTATAATTATAAAGAAGGGTTGTTTGATTAATATATTTGAACAAAGGAAGCAAAAGTTGAAGTTTACATTCAATAGTCAAAGATATATTACAAAAAAAAAAAAAAAAAAAAAAAAAAAAAAAAGAAAGAAAGTTATTTCTTTCTGCCGGTTCTTCTTCTTCATCTCGGTTCTCGTGGTTCCATCATTCTCGTCACCGATTCTTCTTCTTCATTAGCTTCACTATCGAAACATCTCGAGACAGCAAGTTCTCGGGAACTTCTTCAGCGAGAAAGGGATATGAATGAAGAGGGATGTTGTGATCCTTACAAACTATTTCCATAGCTTGATTGCGAAAACGAACAGCATCATTATTAAAATTCGCCACTGTAGTTTGGAATTGTTGCTTCAATTTTGAATATCTATTCTCGCGAAGAGAGAGATCCTTTGCGAGACGCTCTTTTTCGGCTTCAAGTTCTCCAATCCTTGTCTGAAATCTCTTTTCAGATTCTGAAAACATGAGGAAATGAATTAATGTTAATAATACAAAAGGGAAAAAATAACGAGAAAAGTAAAGAAGTATAACAAACAACCTTCTCTTTCAAAGATCATATCCTTGATTAAGGTATTTTGCTCGGTGTGAAGACTAACATCAACACCTAAGTTATTTCTAGCGTTATCTAAAACCTTCGCAGCCTGGCAAATTCATCATCATTATTTATGACAAGAAGTGAACGAATTTGGTCTTCTCGCTCGCTAAGCATGGTATTCTCGACGAAGGAGTTCATCTCGCTCAACTTGCACATCAAGGAGAGATTTTTGAAATTTTGCTAATGCCTGTGCACCTCTGTTAGTAATGCGATCTTTCTCATCTATAAGATCACTAAATTTCTTCCTTAAAGTTTTGGTCTTCTTCTTGGAGTCAACGAACTTTCGTTTAAAAAGATTAGCCAAATTTAAACTAGATCTATGCTCGATTTTTAAGAGATGATGTTTGGATTGAAGATCCTTTAATGAAAGAAGGTTAGCATCATTTGAAGAACTACTTAGAGATTCATTGAGGCGAGCAAGGAGTACATCATCATCCATGGGCTCGGAAATGAATGAAGAAGAATGGACTCTTCAGAGAGGTTATATATGTCTGCGAAAAAATAGTAAATTAGGCAAAGAAAGGTAAATGGTAAAATAAAAGAAATCTGAGGAGTAAAATTGTTATACCATAAAGCTGCTTATTTGCGCTTTCAAGAGTAGATACTCTATTTTGTTGAGAAGTAAGTTCGTATTCCAATTGTTTAATCCGTTCATCCTTCTCGCGAGATGACGCAGCCCCAATTTCTAGTTCTCGAACCCTCTTGCTCAATTGCAAGTTCTTCTTTTCAAGGTTGTTGCGTCTTCTCTCAAGGTCTGAGGCAGCAACAAAAGCAAATCTCTCCTCCTGCATCAAAAAAAAATATATATATATATAGAGAAATAATTAAAGATAAGAGCGGAGTCACAAAGAGGTAAAGAGGTGTTAACATACCAAAGCATTGAGAGCATTTAAAAGGTCTGGGTGTTATTGTTCGAGAAACTCCACGAAAAGACTCGATATCCTCCAACAACGGGCATCACGTATCTTAGCGATAGTTTCGCAAGTAGCGGACAAGTTGCTATCGCCAAAACCTTGCATAGAATCGGTAAAGACATTAGATAAAAGTGCCATAACAGAAGTATCTGAATGACTTCCCTTAGCAGAAGAGGTGCCAATCTCATTTTCATCTTCCGAATTCTCGCTAGATTGGGAATTAGAATGTGAAGGAGGTTGGAGTCTCCGTCTTTTGGAGGATGGGCCAGAAGATTTATCCTTGCGAGAAATGGCCTTGTTCTTGCCTTTAGCCTTCGCAGCTTCAGTTTCTCCATCATTAATCTTTGCGATTTCAACTTCTTCAACACCAATCTTCACATACGAATAAAGATAAGAAACAGAGGCAACAATATTATTTAAAATAACAAAAGAAAATGTTTCTTACTTCATCCGTGAGTGATCGAAGTATCGCCAGGATATTTGGCTGAGGATCCTCTTTGTATTTCTTTCTCATTCTGATGACCTAAAATTTTTCTAAAAAGTTAATGAAGGAAAGAAATGGAAGACATAGCAAAGTAAATCTAAAATGAATGATATGTATATACCTCTTTTGTCTTCTCAGGCCACTTAAATTCCCAAGGACGATAATTCGCGAGATTGGTCGGGAGTACATTTGAGCCTCACGATATAAGGTCCACTCGAAGGAGAGGAACAACCCACCACTTTTCATCCTTGGAGTAGCGAGGGATATTATTTTTACCCGAATGCCGGTCAATGTCCCGCATAAGCAGTTTGTCGAAGATCAACATTATCATTTTTCTTCAATCGAACGCCCCAAATGAGATTTATCGTTTCTCATAGTTATGACTCGAATAATTTGCAAAGAAATTATCCACAAGATACTTCTCAAAGCAACTATTGGTATATTCGCAAATTGGGGATTTCTAACATTGTCGGGATATAAAGATCCTTTACCGGCACCACGAGAGGCGAATTCAAGCATCAAAGAATACAATCGCCGTTCAATTGATAAATAGCCCGCGAGAATTTCTCGTGAGCAAGAATTTCATAAAATAATGGTATTTCGGGATTATACAAAGGAATGGGGAGCCCTGCGAGGAGTTGACCTAGCGAGACTATAATTCTCTGATCATCACATTGATGATCAGAAAATAATTTTGCAGAAAAGCATAGATGAGGATTCTTGATGTGGAATGGTAGATAAAGTGAAACCTTTTTCCCGTAATTTCTTTTGAATATCAGAAAATGAGGAGCGTATGTACGACCAAGTGAAGCCATTATCGTAGTATAGGAATGAAGGGGAAAGTGAAGAATTGAAAAGGAAGCAGTAGCAGAAGCGCAAATTGCGGAAGGAGAAAGGTGAAGAAAAGTTGCAGAGGGAAAATAAAAAGAGAAGAAGAGAAAGAAGAGAAAACTATATATAGAGAAGAGAGTTCTCGAGAAAACAAATGCATTTAATGAGAGAAGGGACGTGAATGGTTAAGAATAATCGGTTGAAAGAGACGTGTCAAGAAAAGAGTGGAAGAAGAAACACCTGTAATAAATTCCGTACACAAACAAAACGAGTGAAAATAAACAATCGCAAGATAAAGATAAGCAGTTGCGGCACTTTAAAATATAGGTTCTCATGACATTCTCTTCTTCGCAGAGAAGACATGAGAAGAGGCAAGATGTAGGACTGAATATCGCGACAAACAATACTTCGCGAGATTAATAAACGACCGCGTCGCGAAGGAGTCGCATGGAGGTAAATAAATGACGTAATAGATGACGACAGTTAGAACATGAGGAAAGTGTGAAGACTTGGCGAGATTTAAGAGTGACGCGAAGGCAAACAGTTGTACATTCGCGATCATTCGCGAGACGTTTCCGAAAATAAGGGACAATATAGCTGTCATCCACTATGTAATACCCTATATAAAGGGTCGAGTAAGTCTGTTGAGAGGGAGGTCTTTTGAATGGTGAAACAAGTCATTAGGAGAGAGAAAGTTAAGAGTGATTGTAATTTCTTTAGCTTTGTTCTATATTTCTTTGTAAATCTTTCAAGAAAACAATTAATAAACATATCATTCTTCATCTTCAAATGAGTTGATTTAGCAGATTTGAGTGAGGGGTGTAGTGTGGGAAATCCTGCAACTACAATCTACACCCTCCATCTATACCTGCGAAGATGGATGGTTGAGACTGTTTTGCGACACATGTAATATGCCGCAAACCCTAATTTAGGGTTTTCCGCCCATACGCTCTGGTTTGGACGTTTTGGCAAGCTAGGCCAACCTATGGGGAGGCCGACCATACGGGATCCGCGTTGGTTCGGCAAAGGATATTCCATACCTGCTTGGGGGTGATGGAATTGATCCGGGTCATCCAATCATGCTTGTGGAGTTGGATGATCGTGATCATATCCGACCGATCTGATCAATCCGGATGCTCAATCGGGCTAGTATAACACACCGAGAGGGGCTCAATCGGGCTAGTATAAAACACCGAGAGTCAGCCTGTACGGGTATTTCGTACATGGTTTCATTATAATGCTTGGAGGTTCGTGTTGCTCGGTAAGAGTAACACTCAGTCGTCATGCCGCACTGATAATGAGTACAGGAAATACAAGGCAGATTGCGCATTAATTAATAATGCTAGAAATTCACAGGGTATATGGGATTGTTGCTACATGCTCCAACCTGGATGAATTTCACGTATTCACAGAATGGGATTGTTGCCACATGCTCCATTCTAGGTGAATTAAGTGAGGGAGTATCCAACACTTATTAATGGCCTTATCTTTTACAAGATGTCAGCGCATAATTTTCTGTTTTTTTACAATTTTAACCTTAAATGAAAATCCACCATTAACACTAGTGACGAAAGTCATGATATGTTTCAATCATTTTGGAAATTGCTCGGACGAAAAATGGTCTGTGAATAACGGCTATATAACGTTATTTGAGAATGTTTCAATGATTGAAATGAGAGTTTAGATTACATAACCATTGGTAGGATATGAGCATTGTTGTGGAAACACATATATGTATAAGTCCTTATTCCTTGAACCAAAGTTTGCGAACTTTTTTGATCAAGAGAAATGGAAGTGGCGCAAGCCAAGTTCTATTTCTCAGTCCGCGAACTGGCGAAAGTTCTCATCCGAGAATTTATGCTGGAGTTTGTGTACTCCTTCCATACGCTTAAGTCCGCGAACCCAGTCCGCGAACTTGAGTAGGTTATATCTAAAACCGGTTGTTCTTGAACTAATGTTTATTTAAACTAAGGAATGCTTTTGCAAACCGTGGCTATAAAGTTCATGAACCGATTCGAGTGAATCAAACCGTTTTTGCTTCGATTGTGTCTTGTGTAGTTACATAAGATCTAAGTAATTGAACAACTCTCTAACTAGTTCATTTGAGTCATTTGAACTAGTTATGGTGAAGAAGAATATGGTTGATATGAGAGTGATCATATGGCTAACCATTTGGTTGACTATTGTTGAACCAACAAATGTTAATGTTTGGGTACGGTTCATAAACCCAAAATTGAACATTTCGTTTGTGTGTAACAAGCTAAGTTTTCGATCCAACGTTTGAGAAATATTAGCTTGAATATAATCAGGTTTTCATCTAACAGTGAATATTGAATGCTTTGTTACTAAGCTAACATTGATTGCAAACCCTGATTTGAAAGACTATATAAGGGAGAACTCTAGAAACTGGGAAATCTAATCCCCATACTTCACGTGTGATACTAGTTTGCTAAGCTAGAGTCGATTCTCCTTTAACCTTTGGTTTTCTTCTTCTAAAACCAGGTTAACGACTTAAAGACTTCATTGGGATTGTGAAGCCAGGCCGATACTACTTTTCTTGTAGTTTTGTGATCTGATCTTGGTGTTTCTATCGCATTGAGTACAATTGAAATAATTGGCTTGAGATTTTATATCTCCGATAGGCAAGATAAAAAGAAATCACAAACACTTCGTCTCATCGTTTGTGATTCCGCAATATCTTTTTTCGCTGCGTCGATTAAGATTATTGTGAGGTGATCAATAATACTAGGCTGTTCTTCGGGAATATAAGTCCGGGTTATTAATTGGTTCCTATTCACCTTAATTTATCAAAAGACGGAAAAAAAAACTCATAGGTTTATTCGTGGGAGACGGATTTATCTATTCTGTACACTTTTATTTGTGATATAGATTTGTTTATTAAAGTCTTCTACTTTGGGTTGTAGCAACTCTTAGTTGTGGATGAGATCAGCTAAGGGAATCAAGTACGTAGCATCCTGCTGGGATTAGAGGCGTGGGAGCATAAATGTACCTTGGATCAGTGTGAGATTGATTGGAGTTCAACTACAGTCCAGACCGAAGTTAATTTTGAGTAGGCTAGACTCTGTAGTGGCTTAATACAATGTGTGTTCAATTTGGACTAGGTCCCGGGGTTTTTCTGTATTTGTGGTTTCCTCGTTAACAAAATTCTGGTGTCTGTGTTATTTCTATTCCGCATTATATTTGTTTATATAATTGAAATATCACAGGTTCTACGTTGTTCAATCAATTAGAATATCCGACCTTTTGGTTGTTGATTTAAATTTATTGACACTTGGATATTGGTCTTTGGTACCATCCAAGTTATCTCTCTTTGATAAAGACTCGCAGATTTCTATTTGCTTGAGTAAAGATCAAATCGAGAGATTGAGATATAAACTCTTTGATATACTTTTTATCTAGATTGAGTCTGACTGTCTAGTTGATTCTCTAGAAAGTATATTGGAGTTTGTTTATATAGATTGCTAAGCGAAATATTGGGTGTGGTTGTTAGACCCCCGCTTTTTCAATTGGTATCAGAGCAGGCAAACACGTTTAAGACCTTACAAGTCTGTGTTTGTGGCAATCTGAATCTGAGGACAATATCTCTTCTACGCATACCAAGATGTCTTCAACAGCTTTTAACTATGCTAAATGTCTTGGGAATACCTCAAAGGATTACTCCTTAGCTGATTCTTTTGAATCCCGAGGTAAGAAGATTGTTCCACCTTGTGTCAACATATCTCTTTCCGATGAGACATTGGGCACGATGGCAAAAGCTGAATTGGAGCTCACCAGAATCTCAAAAAACTCTGCTGAGATTATTGATTTCCAGGATCATGATCGGCTGATTGATGAATTTGAAAAGTCTCTTGATCGAGAACATGAACTCTACATCATCATTGAGTCTTTCTCTAAGAATATTGAAAAACTTCTCCAAGAAACTACTCTACAGCGTGAAAAGATTAGTGTTCTTGAAGATATTGTTAAGGAAGACTCAATTAGAGAGAAACGGTTGATCGAGACTCATTCATCAGATCTTAACAAACTTCGTGTCGAGAAAGAGAAACTAGAAGCATCTCTGAGTCTAGCCCATGAACAGTGCATCCTTGGAAAAGGAAAACTCTGTCTTAAGGAGAAACTCCTCTGTACAAAGTAATTCTCACGAATCACAGTACATGACGAGATTCTCTCCAGAAGAAGATTGTGTCAAGAAAAGTTTACATAACTTACAATCTTCTCATATGGCTGTGAAGTTAAAACAGGTGCCAATTATTGCTTCTCCTCCATGAACTTGTATATTCTGTGGGAAAAAGAATCACTATGCTATCCATTGTTTTGTCAGAAGGAAACAGATTTCTAAACTTCGTAATTTGCTTCTTTCCACTGTCAATGGAATAAATAGTCAGCCGACTACTATAGTGAATCACATGTCCACTGAAAAACCAGAAACCTTATAAAAATGATCTCTTTTCTAGAAATCATCACAGGGCTCAAAGGCTTTCCAGAGTTGCAGATAGAAACGTTCCTTGTGTTTATAAGGCTGTTACTGGTAAATCTAAGTCTAGGAAATGGATTCCCTTCTATCATAATTCTCTTGAGCCTGTTGCAAGAGGTCCTAGATTTAGTCCTCAGAGAACATCTTCCGACAGATATGTTGATATACCTATGCCTTACGTCTCTGAGTTGAGTATCAATCTAAGAAAGAAGGATAAACAAAAACTACAGTCATTTAATGAGCTAAACGCTCATACTTGTTTAAATTAATCACAAGGTTGATATCTCACCCAACATAAACCCTAGTTGTGTGAAGAATTGGATAGATATACTTTTTACAAAGTGGTTCTGATTATCTAGCTAATTTCTTATCGTTCTTAGATGGATAATTAGTCATATACTTTTACATGAGTTTTTTTTTAATTTCTTTTTAGATATTTTTCTTTGGTTTCAAACTTGGTTTTTGAAAAACTAAAAGTATGTTACGGGCTTTTGAATCATCCTCTTACGGGTACACGTACGGTTTTGGGTTTCTCATAAACCAATCCTGTAAATACTAAATCTCTCGAATATATTTATATACCCTTCCTATTGGGTTGAGATATCTCACTCTAGGTTTCTCATTATCAATGGCGTCTTCTTCTTGCTCTTGGGATTTGCCTGAAGACTTCGTTGACAATGGTATATACTTCGAGTTCGATAAAGAGAAGGGAACCTTTGTTCAAGTTGAAGGATCCTTTCCTCAATCTCCTGATTCCTATTCGGATATTGAGGAGGTTGAAGAGATTTCATCCGATGTGGTTCTTGACTTCCTTAAGAACTTTGAGGATGCAAAGCAACAACTTGTTGATACTATGAAGTGTCTTGATGTGGTAAGAACTGAATTGAAAAAGGTTAATTCTGACCTTGTTCTCATAAAGACCCGTGTTAAAGAACTTCCCAATAAGAATGTTCTTCCCAAAGTTGTGGAGGATGTTATCGTTCACAAGCTTAAAGATCTCAAGACTCATGAGGATCCAGAACCGTCCATATGACTTCAGTTTGTGTTCAGCATTGGCATAAAAGTCTATTTCTTATTTAGTTTTTGTCTAGTAAATCTTTTATTTTTCTGTTTTTGTTAGAAGAATAACTAGAGTCTGGAATAGCCATTATTGTGATTACACATAGCTATGTCCAACGTTTTCATCTTCATGTTTTTAGATTTATTGGTTTAAATTCTAAACTTGTTTGGAAGATGATTTTTGCAGTATTAATCTTTATGGTTTTATATATTGCAATTGTTTATGGGATATGTGTGTTTGCGTCCGTGAACTATGATTGTCCCATATCTTGTCAAAAGTAAAGTCTTTCGTAAGTCAATATTCTTATATTGATAAAGGAATGAATGGACTTTTGACAAATACAAAAGTTAAGCCTATATTGTCAATTATTGATAGAAGATAGGTTACAATCTTTTGTTTTCAAGGATTATGTCTATTGTATGTCATGGTGCAAATTGTGATGGAAAATAGAATGAATCCTTGTGTATTCCGCAGTAATTGATCTTCTCTGATCCATATTTTTTGTGTATTATCATGAGGCTCCGTAATGTGTCTTATGTTGAGCACTAAAACAATCAAAGTTGATTATTTTCATGGTTAGCTTTGTTGTTGTTCCATAAGGTACTTTATGTCGAGCATATTGAACTAAATTAATCATCTTGTTTGGTTATTTAGGTATGACTCCATAAGTTTTCTTATGTTTGAGCACTTTTGATTAGGTTGGTTATTTTCATGATTAACTTAGTCATTTCTCCATAGATTCTCTTATGTGAGTATGACCAATTAAATTGATTACTCTTTGTGATTCGTTTGATTGTGTATTTCGATTAAATTAATCATGGGTTCTATTGTGGTTAATTTAATTGAGTATTTTGGATTCAAATTCATACTTGTATGTGATTTGTTATGTCCAAAGAAATCCTTCTTTTCTTTCGAAATTAAGGTCGCTCTTGTTGTTCTTTCGGGAATGACATATTATGGGGGAGAGTTCTTTTTGAACTTGCGCTTAATTGCCATATCTTTGTGGGGAGTGCGGCTGTGGAATATTATAGGGGTTATCTTGTATCTTTAAACTCCTTGATGAATGCATTTAGCTTCGGCTTTATGATTGCATCTAAATAAGATGATGTGTGTTTTTTTCTTTTGGTCATGAAATGTCTCTTTCGGAAATTTCATTAGGATCCTGTTCTTGTACCTTTGCCAATTTTATTGACAAAAAGGGGGAGAATTAATATGTAGTTCACACTACAAATACATATGGTTTTCGGATCATTATGTAAGGGGGAGTGGTTTCCATGTGAGATAGAGTATTGACTAAGGAGGAGTGATACATATCACCATAGTATTGTTGTTGAAGTTGTGATACAATTGAATTTTGACGCTGTGTAATGATATTATGACATTGTATAACAATGAATGAGAACACTTGTTTTCTTATTGTTATAGCTACGGATTTTCAACAACGATGATGCTAAACTTACAACCTTTGGGATCATTGGAGTACTTGGAAGTGACGAAGATTTCAAGTAATGCTGAAGATTAGATATGTGGAATAGGAGCTACAAAAGTTTATTTATTTATTTTTTATATTCCATATGTATTAATAGTTTTCCCACTAAAATTGACAAAGGGGGAGATTGTTAGAGCATTGCTCGGTCGAAATCGCATGCGTTGCTATCTCAAGCATGTTTGTCAATGTTATTGATCAAAACTATAAGTCTTGATTTCTAGCCTATGTAGCTAAAGGTCTCGGACTAGGATAGAAAGTGTAGTTGAGCTTAAGAACTCCATGGCAATCATCATACAAGACGAAGGACTACTCGAGGAATCGGTGGAACTTCATCGACTAAAAGGTATGTGGAGACTTGAACTTATCTGTCACTCAAAGGTCTATTTACTCTATCTCCTACTCTTGCGACAAAAGTCGTTTAGACGTATAGACTTTCATTATACACATTTGCTATTTCGAGCCGAGTTTAACTCGCCTATCTATTTCTCGAAATATGTGTTGTTAAGCTTTCGCTTTAACCGAATTCATATTTACCTAGTGACGAAAGTCATGATATGTTTCAATCACTTTGGAAATTGCTCTGACGAAAAATGGTCTGTGAATAACGGCTATATAACGTTATTTGAGAATGTTTCAATGATTGAAATGAGAGTTTAGATTACATAACCATTGTTAGGATATAAGCATTGTTGTGGAAACACATATATGTATAAGTCCTTATTCCTTGAACCAAAGTTTGCGAACTTTGTTGATCAAGAGAAATGGAAGTGGCGCAAGCCAAGTTCTGTTTCTCAGTCCGCGAACTGGCGAAAGTTCTCATTCGAGAATTTATGCTGGAGTTTGTGTACTCCTTCTATGAGCTTAAGTCCGCGAACCCATTCCGCGAACTTGAGTAGGTTATATCTAAAACCGGTTGTTCTTGAACTAATGTTTATTTAAACTAAGGAATGCTTTTGCAAACCGTGGCTATAAAGTTCATGAACCGATTCGAGTGAATCAAACCGTTTTTGCTTCGATTGTGTCTTGTGTAGTTACATAAGATCTAAGCAATTGAACAACTCTCTAACTAGTTCATTTGAGTCATTTGAACTATTTATGGTGAAGAAGAATATGGTTGATATGAGAGTGATCATATGGCTAACCATTTGGTTGACTATTGTTGAACCAACAAATGTTAATGTTTGGGTACGGTTCATAAACCCAAAATTGAACATTTCGTTTGTGTGTAACAAGCTAAGTTTTCGATCCAACGGTTGAGAAATATTAGCTTGAATCTAATCAAGTTTTCATCTAACGGTGAATATTGAATGCTTTGTTACTAAGCTAACATTGATTGCAAACCCTGATTTGAAAGACTATATAAGGGAGAACTCTAGCAATGGGAAATCTAATCCCCACACTTTACGTGTGATACTAGTTTGATAAGATAGATTCGATTCTCCTTTAACCTTTGGTTTTCTTCTTCTAAAACTAGGTTAACGACTTAAAGACTTCATTGGATTGTGAAGCCAGACCGATACTACTTTTCTTGTAGTTGTGTGATCTGATCTTGGTGTTTCTATCGTACGAGTACAATTGAAATAATTGGCTTGAGATTTATATCTCCGATAGGCAAGATAGAAAAGAAATCACAAACACTTCGTCTCATCGTTTGTGATTCCGCAATATCTTTTTTCGCTGCGTCAATTAAGATTATTGTGAGGTTATCAATAATACTAGGATGTTCTTCGGGAATATAAGTCCGGGTTATTGATTGGTTCCTGTTCACCTTGATTTATCAAAATAAGGAAAAAAAAACTCATAGGTTTATTCGTGGGAGACGGATTTATCTATTCTGTAGACTTTTCTTTGTGATACAGATTTGTTTATTAAAGTCTTCGACTTTGGGTCGTAGCAACTCTTAGTTGTGGGTGAGATCAGCTAAGGGAATCAAGTACGTAGCATCCTGCTGGGATTAGAGGCGTGGGAGCATAAATGTACCTTGGATCAGTGTGAGATTGATTGGAGTTCAACTACAGTCCAGACCGAAGTTAATTTTGAGTAGGCTAGACTCTGTAGTGGCTTAATACAATGTGTGTTCAATCTGGACTAGGTCCCGGGGTTTTTCTGTATTTGTGGTTTCCTCGTTAACAAAATTCCGGTGTATGTGTTATTTCTATTCCGCATTATATTTATTTATATAATTGAAATATCACAGGTTCTACGTTGTTCAATCAATTAGAATATCCGACCTTTTGGTTGTTAATTTAAATTGATTGACACTTGGATATTGGTCTTTGGTACCATCCAAGTTATCTCTCTTTGATAAAGACTCGCAGATTTCAATTTGCTTGAGTAAAGATCAAATCGAGAGATTGAGATATAAACTCTTTGATATACTTTTTATCTAGATTGAGTATGACTGTCTAGTTGATTCTCTAGAAAGTATATTGGAATTTGTTTATATAGATTGCTAAGAGAAATATTGGGTGTGGTTGTTAGACCCCCGCTTTTTCAATTGGTATCAGAGCAGGCAAACACGTTTTAAACCTTACAAGTCTGTGTTTGTGGCAATCTGAATCTGAGGACAATATCTCTTCTACGCATACCAAGATGTCTTCAACAGCTTTTAACTATGCTAAATGTCTTGGGAATACCTCAAAGGATTACTCCTTATCTGATTCTTCCGAATCCCGAGGTAAGAAGATTGTTCCACCTTGTGTCAACATATCTCTTTCCGATGAGACATTGGGCATGATGGCAAAAGCTGAATTGGAGCTCACCAGAATCTCAAAAAACTCTGCTGAGATTATTGATTTCCAGGATCATGATCAGCTGATTGATGAATTTGAAAAGTCTCTTGATCGAGAACATGAACTCTACAGCATCATTGAGTCTTTCTCTAAGAATATTGAAAAACTTCTCCAAGAAACTACTCTACAGCGTGAAAAGATTAGTGTTCTTGAAGATATTGTTAAGGAAGACTCAATTAGAGAGAAACGGTTGATCGAGACTCATTCATCAGAACTTAACAAACTTCGTGTCGAGAAAGAGAAACTAAAAACATCTCTGAGTCTAGCCCATGAACTGTGTTGATCCTTGGAAAAGGAAAACTCTGTCTTAAGGAGAAACTCCTCTGTACAAAGTAATTCTCACGAATCACAGTACATGACGAGATGCTCTCCAGAAGAAGATTGTGTCAAGAAAAGTTTACATAATTTACAATCTTCTCATATGGCTGTGAAGTTAAAACAGGTGCCAATTATTGCTTCTCCTCCACGAACCTGTACATTCTGTTGGAAAAAGAATCACTATGCTATCCATCGTTTTGTCAGAAGGAAACGGATTTCTAAACTTCGTAATTTGCTTCTTTCCACTGTCAATGGAATAAATAATCAGCCGACTACTACAGTGAATCACATGTCCACAGAAAACCAGAAACCTTATAAAAATGATCTCTTTTCTAGAAATCATCACAGGGCTCAAAGGCTTTCCAGAGTTGCTGATAGAAACGTTCCATGTGTTTATAAGGCTGTTACTGGTAAATCTAAGTCTAGAAAATGGATTCCCTTCTATCATAATCCTCTTGAACCTGTTGCAAGAGGTCCTAGATTTAGTCCTCAGAGAACATCTTCTGACAGATATGTTGATATAGCTATGCCTTACGTCTCTGAGTTGAGTACCAATCTAAGAAAGAAGGATAAACAAAAACTACAATTATTTAATGAGCTAAACGCTCATACTTGTGTAAATTAATCACAAGGTTGATATCTCACCCAACATAAACCCTAGTTGTGTGAAGAATTGAATAGATATACTTTTTACAAAGTGGTTCTGATTATCTAGCTAATTTCTTATCGTTCTTAGATGGATAATTAGTCATATACTTTTACATGAGTTTTTTTTTTTTTTTTTTTATATATTTTTCTTTGGTTTCAAACTTGGTTTTTGAAAAACTAAAAGTATGTTACGGGCTTTTGAATCATCCTCTTACGGGTACACGTACGGTTTTGGGTTTCTCATAAACCAATCCTGTAAATCCTAAATCTCTCGAATATATTTATATACCCTTCCTATTGAGTTGAGATATCTCACTCTAGGTTTCTCATTATCAATGGCGTCTTCTTCTTGCTCTTGGGATTTGCCTGAAGACTTCGTTGACAATGGTATATACTTCGAGTTCGATAAAGAGAAGGGAACCTTTGTTCAAGTTGAAGGATCCTTTCCTCAATCTCATGATTCCTATTCGGATATTGAGGAGGTTGAAGAGATTTCATCCGATGTGGTTCTTGACTTCCTTAAGAACTTTGAGGATGCAAAGCAGCAACTTGTTGATACTATGAAGTGTCTTGATGTGGTAAGAACTGAATTGAAAAAGGTTAATTCTTACCTTGTTCTCATAAAGACCCGTGTTAAAGAACTTCCCAATAAGAATGTTCTTCCCAAAGTTGCGGAGGATGCTGTCGTTCACAAGCTTAAAGATCTCAAGACTCATGAGGATCCAGAACCGTCCATATGACTTCAGTTTGTGTTCAGCATTGGCATAAAAGTCTATTTCTGATTTAGTTTTTGTCTAGTTAATCTTCTATTTTTTTGTTTTTGTTAGAAGAATAACTAGAGTCTGGAATATCCATTATTGTGATTACACATAGCTATGTCCAACGTTTTCATCTTTATGTTTTTAGATTTATTGGTTTAAATTCTAAACTTGTTTGGAAGATGATTTTTACAGTATTAATCTTTATGGTTTTATATATTGCAATTGTTTATGGGATATGTGTGTTTGCGTCCGTGAACTATGATTGTACCATATCTTGTCAAAAGTAAATTCTTTCGTAAGTCAATATTCTTATATTGATAAAGGAATGAATGGACTTTTGACAAATACAAAAGTTAAGCCTATATTGTCAATTATTGATGGAAGATAGGTTACAATCTTTTGTTTTCAAGGATTATGTCTATTGTATGTCATGGTGCAAATTGTGATGGAAAATAGAATGAATCCTTGTGTATTCCGCAGTAATTGATCTTCTCTGATCCATATTTTTTGTGTATTACTGCGAGGCTCCGTAATGTGTCTTATGTTGAGCATTAAAACAATCAAAGTTGATTGTTTTCATGGTTAGCTTTGTTGTTGTTCCATAAGGTACTTTATGTCGAGCATATTGAACTAAATTAATCATCTTGTTTGGTTATTAGTTATGACTCCATAAGTTTTCTTATGTTTGAGCACTTTTGATTAGGTTGGTTATTTTCATGATTAACTTAGTCATTTCTCCATAGATTCTCTTATGTGAGTATGGCCAATTAAATTGATTACTCTTTGTGATTAGTTTGATTGTGACGAAGATTTCAAGTAATGCTGAAGATTAGACATGTGGAATAGGAGCTACAAAAGTTAATTTATTTATTTTTATATTCCATATGTATTAATAGTTTTGCCACTAAAATTGACAAAGGGGGAGATTGTTAGAGCATTGCTCGGTCGAAATCGCATGCGTTGCTATATCAAGCATGTTTGTCAATTTTAGTGATCAAAACTATAAGTCTTGATTTCTAGCCTATGTAGCTAAAGGTCTCGAACTAGGAAAGAAAGTGTAGTTGAGCTCAATAACTCCATGGCAATCATCATACAAGACGAAGGACTACTCGAGGAACCGGTGGAACTTCATCGACTAAAGGTATGTGGAGACTTGAACTTATTTGTCACTCAAAAGTCTATTTACTCTATCTCCTACTCTTGAGACAAAGTCGTTTATACGTATAGACTTTCATTATACACATTTGCTATTTCGAGCCGAGTTTAACTCGCCTATCAATTTCTCGAAATATGTGTTGGCAAGCTTTCGCTTTAACTGAATTCATCTTTACCTAGTGACGAAAGTCATGATATGTTTCAATCACTTTGGAAATTGCTCTGACGAAAAATGGTATGTGAATAACGGCTATATAACATTATTTGAGAATGTTTCAATGATTTAAATGAGAGTTTAGATTACATAACCATTGGTAGGATATAAGCATTGTTGTGGAAACACATATATGTATAAGTCTTTATTCCTTGAACCAAAGTTTGCGAACTTTGTTGATCAAGATAAATGGAAGTGGCGCAAGCCAAGTCCGCGAATTGGCGGAAGTTCTCACCCGAGAATTTCTGCTGGAATTTGTGTACTCCTTCCATGAGCTTAAGTCCGCGAACCCAGTCCGCGAACTTGAGTAGGTTATATCTAAAACCGGTTGTTCTTGAACTAATGTTTATTTAAACTAAGGAATGCTTTTTCAAACCGTGGCTATAAAGTACATGAACCGATTCGAGTGAATCAAACCGTTTTTGCTTCGATTGTGTCTTGTGTAGTTACATAAGATCTAAGCAATTGAAAAACTCTCTAACTAGTTCATTTGAGTCATTTGAACTAGTTATGGTGAAGAATAATATGGTTGATATGAGAGTGATCATATGGCTAACCATTTGGTTGACTATTGTTGAACCAACAAATGTTAATGTTTGGGTACGGTTCATAAACCCAAAATTGAACATTTCGTTTGTGTGTAACAAGCTAAGTTTTCGATCCAACGGTTGAGAAATATTAGCTTGAATCTAATCAAGTTTTCATCTAACGGTGAATATTGAATGCTTTGTTACTAAGCTAACATTGATTGCAAACCCTGATTTGAAAGACTATATAAGGGAGAACTCTAGCAATGGGAAATCTAATCCCCACACTTTACGTGTGATACTAGTTTGATAAGATAGATTCGATTCTCCTTTAACCTTTGGTTTTCTTCTTCTAAAACTAGGTTAACGACTTAAAGACTTCATTGGATTGTGAAGCCAGACCGATACTACTTTTCTTGTAGTTGTGTGATCTGATCTTGGTGTTTCTATTGTACGAGTACAATTGAAATAATTGGCTTGAGATTTATATCTCCGATAGGCAAGATAGAAAAGAAATCACAAACACTTCGTCTCATCGTTTGTGATTCCGCAATATCTTTTTTCGCTGCGTCGATTAAGATTATTGTGAGGTGATCAATAATACTAGGTTGTTCTTCGGGAATATAAGTCCGGGTTATTGATTGGTTACTGTTCACCTTGATTTATCAAAAGACGGAAAAAAACTCATAGGTTTATTCGTGGAAGACGGATTTATCTATTCTGTAGACTTTTCTTTGTGATACAGATTTGTTTATTAAAGTCTTCGACTTTGGGTCGTAGCAACTCTTAGTTGTGGGTGAGATCAGCTAAGGGAATCAAGTACGTAGCATCCTGCTGGGATTAGAGGCGTGGGAGCATAAATGTACCTTGGATCAGTGTGAGATTGATTGGAGTTCAACTACAGTCCAGACCGAAGTTAATTTTGAGTAGGCTAGAGTCTGTAGGGGCTTAATACAATGTGTGTTCAATCTGGACTAGGTCCCGGGGTTTTTCTGCATTTACGGTTTCCTCGTTAACAAAATTTTGGTGTCTGTGTTATTTCTATTCCGCATTATATTTGTTTATATAATTGAAATATCACAAATTGTGCGTTGTTCAATCAATTAGAATATCCGACCTTTTGGTTGTTGATTTAAATTGATTGACACTTGGATATTGGTCTTTGGTACCATCCAAGTTATCTCTCTTAAAGACTCACAGATTTCTATTTTCTTGAGTAAAGATCAAATCGAGAGATTGAGATATAAACTCTTTGATATACTTTTTATCTAGATTGAACCTTACTGTCTAGTTGATTCTCTAGAAAGTATATTGGAGTTTGTCCATACAGATTGCTAAGCGAAATATTGGGTGTGGTTGTTAGACCCCGCTTTTTCAGATACTTCATGACCAAAAGAGAACAACATACCAACTTGTTTCGATGATTTCACATAGTCGAAACTTAGTGTATTTATCAAGGAGTTTATAAAGATACAAGATATCTCCTACAATATTCCACAGCCGCACTCCCCACAAAGATTTGGCAATTAATCACAAGTTCAATTAAGAACTCTCCCCCATAAAATGTCATTCCCGAAAGAACAACAAGAGCGACCTTACTTTCACAAGAAAAGAAGGATTTCTTTGGACATTAACAAATCACATGAAACATGAATTTGTATCCCAAAATCTCAATTGAATTAACCACAAGGAAAATTATCAATTCAATTGGCCATGCTCAACATAAGAGAACTTACGGAGCCGCACAGTACATACACAAAGATGTGGATCAGGGAAAGACCAATATTGCGGAATAATCAAAGATTCATTCTATTTTTCATCACTATTTGCACAATGACTGATACGTATTGATCTCTGTACATTGGTGACTATTATTATAGAGGCGGAATTCAGAATAATAATAGACAAAAACTAGAAAACAGAACACACTAGAAACCATATTCGAAGAAAATATCTTCTCTAGATTATAAGCAAGAAAACTATTAAAATTCTCTCTTTGTTACGCTCACAATCTCTCTAAACAGTGGATAACCTTAAACTGTTTTGCTAAGTTTGCTTTTACAATAATTAATTGCCTCATAAACTTATCTCCAGGTGATTTGTCTCACAAACCTCCTTTATTTGATCTAGGTGAGTCTGTATCACAAACCACACTTTAGATGTCTTAGCTATGAGCTAAACATCTCTATTTATAGCTGTAAAGGTTTCCAAAACCTCTTAGGAATCTATTTCCTTATCTAAGAATAATACCTTTTCTAGGTATATTTCTTTATCTAGGAATAATTCCTTTTCTAGAAAGAATTCATTGTCTAGGTAGATTTCCTTATCTAGGAATATTACCTTATCTAGGAAATATTCCTTTTCTAGGTATAATTCCTTATCTAGGAATATTACCTTGTTTAAGAATCTATCCTTATATAAGAATACTGCCTAAACATCAGTATTACTTCCCAAAGTAGAAATCTATCCTCAATCCGGCTTGAGGATCACTAGTTCCCGGAGAGAGAAAGATACACATGTATCATGCGCCCCCACTCAAGAACTTCAACTCCTGTGAAAGTTATATTTGGAAGTTAGGGAACCCGAGAGTTCCTTTCACCTTGCTGAACCATCTCTCTTTGCTGGAAACTTGACCTTGACGTCTAATTTGAAAAGCATCCATAACTCCTCTTCCTATCTTAGTCAATCTTCGCTCCATAACGCAATCTTGTTCGAGTGGTTCTTCTTCTTCTTCTTCCTCGTTTTTTTCTTTAAAAACACTAGATGAAAACGTAGTCTTTTTCTTCGTCTTCATTTTAGGTGTATAATACTTCATGTCTGTTTGTAGCGCAGCCACCTTCTCTTTCGTAGTTAATGGTTCGCTTTTCTTAGTATCATCAACTGACTTTCCCATCTTTGGTTCTCTTGTTATTTAAACGTTTTCTTGCTTCTCGAGTAACTCACCAAGCTGTTTGTAGAGAGATCTAGTGAAGACCATAAACCGCAGGAATCTTCCCTAAAAGAAACGAACCTTGCTCTGAAACCAGCTTGATACGTATTGATCTCTGTACCTTGGTGACTATTATTATAGAGGCGGAATTCAGTATAATAATAGACAAAAACTAGAAAACAGAACACACTAGAAACCATATTCGAAGAAAATATCTTCTCTAGATTATAAGCAAGAAAACTATTACAATTCTCTCTTTGTTACGCTCACAATCTCTCTAAACAGTGGATAACCTTAAACTGTTTTGCTAAGTTTTCTTTTACAATAATTAATTGCCTCACAAACTTATCTCCATGTGATTTGTAAACCTCCTTTCTTTGATCTAGGTGAGTCTGTATCACAAACCACACTCTAGATGTCTTAGCTATGAGCTAAACATCTCTATTTATAGCTTTAAAGGTTTCCAAAACCTCTTAGGAATTTATTTCCTTATCTAAGAATTATACCTTTTCTAGGTATATTTCTTTATCTAGGAATAATTCTTTTTCTAGAAAGAATTCCTTGTCTAGGTATATTTCCTTATCTAGGAATATTACCTTTTCTAGGAAATATTCCTTTTTTTATGTATAATTCTTATCTAGGAATATTACCTTGCTTAAGAATCTATCCTTATATAAGAATACTGCCTAAACATCAGTATTCCTTCCCAAAGTAGAAATCTATCCTCAATCCGGCTTGAGGATCACTAGTTCCCGGAGAGAGAAAGATACACATGTATCAATGACATATGATAGACTTAATCTTTGTAAACAAAAGTTCATCCTATCTTCCATCAATATTTGCATAATGACATAATAGGCTTAACTTTTGTAGTCAAAAGTTCATTCTATCTTTTATCAATATTTTCATACCGACAAATAATAGAGTTAACTTTTGAACAAATATGGGACAGTCAAGGTTCACGGACGTAAACAACATATCCCATGACAATTTGCAATATATAAAACCATAAAGATTAATACTGCAAAAATCATCTTCCAAATAACTTAGAATTTAAATAAATAAATCTAAAAACATTGCAAGATGAAAACGCTGGCAATAGCTATGTGTATTCACAATAATGGTTATTCCAAACCCTAGTCATCCTTCTTAAATACACAAGAATAAATTCTCATAAGAAGTTTCCTAGCCATTGTAGAGCTTTCTCAGGGCATCTACTGAGAATTCCTTCTCATTATTGAAAAACTCATTGATAATGGGATCATTTAGTTCCTCCAAATCTTCGGAAATATCAGTTAACTCACTAAGTTCTCTTTTCAGTTCATGCAAAGTGTTCTTTGTAAGAGACAACATTTGTTCATAGTGAGATATTTCTTCTAAACATGAAACGATTTGAGATTTTAAATCATTTTTTTTCTTCTGATGAAATCTTTCACCATAGCCCTAAATTTATTATCACAATGACAAACAGACAATAGGCAGTTAGAGGAAGAACCTGAATCATCTCGTAGCCTTCACCTTTTTCAACCTTGAGGACTGGATTCCTTCACAAAGATACACGTTGACAGCTTCTATTGTATCCGTTTTTGTGATACCTCTAGTTATAGGTGGCATGAGATTGTATCTTTCAAATAGAAAAAAATGAAGTACAATCTTGATCACAAATGAACATAAATAGACTTATAGGATAGCTAACCCTAAAGAGTCTTTGGAAAAGTCTTCACGGTTCAAGATCCATTATCTATCTTAACAACAAAATATTCACTAATGAGAAATAATCACCATATTTTACAGGACTTGAGCAACCTTGATGTGATCCTTATTCTCAAGTCAAAAATAAGGATACATTACATTACTATGACTAGATAGTAATGGAGTGAACAATATGTTCACTTCTTGTGTCACAAGGTGACATATCAAGGTTTGTTGAATAAACAGACTTACCTCGTCTAAATCTGATTCTTTTAGACATCTTCTTCTTGTACTCAGGCGTTTGATGTTTTTCCATAGTCAGATTCATCCTTTGCATGTCATTTTGAAGTTTGGAAATTCTTTTGTTATTCTTCTTGAATTTCCAACACTTACTTTGAACATGACTTGCACTTCCACAAAACGAGCACAACAGAGAAGAGTGTTTGCTTTGTAGAGATGATTCATGTTTATCACAACTTTCAAGACAAGATGTTCCAGAACCTGCTGAAACAAATGAGTTGATTGTGCTCACAGTCTTATTTTTGAACCCTAAACCTTTGTGTTCCCAAAAGCCTTTTGACCAAATAACATTGCTGAAATCTTGTCAGAGCTTCCTGAAAACCTTTGAAGGTCACACCTGAGAGAATTAATCTCTTTTTCTTTCAGAGATAGGGTTCTGGTGAATTTATCATTAAGACAATCGATCTCAAGAGTTTTCACCTGAAGTGATGATTCAAGTTTCTCCAACAAAATCTTCAGTTGAAGATTTTCTTTGTGAATTTCTTCACTTTTATCCAAGAATTCTAAAATCTCAGTGTCAGACTCGCATCCTGAATCAGAATTTGAGTTAATGGAAACTTTTAACGAGAAGGCTGAAAATTCTGAACATGCTTCGGGAGTATGTATATCATTGACACCCTGAGATATTTCTTCTTGAACTGAATCGTCAAAAGCATTAGAGAGAGAAGGCAGTCTCTCGGATCCCTTGCTTTTCTTCATAATATTCTTGATCTTTTGTGTAATTAGTGATCTGTTAGGATAAGATTGATTAGAACAACATTCATCAGCCCATGACAAGTTAGAAGCTTCACTTGTAATGGTCACAACATTGAATGCAGACATTCTGACTGTAATCTGATCATAATCAAGTACTTCTAACTTTCCAACAAGAGAATTTCTGGAAAGAGTATCAAGGTTATTTCCCTCAACGATGGCATGCTTCTTGGAATTGTATCTAGATTGCAGCGATCTTAGAATTTTCATCACAATGTCCTTTTTAGGAATAGTCTTACCCAGCGCAAAAGATGCATTAACAATTTCAGACACTTTATTAAACTCATCAAATGAATCTTCATCTGTTATACGAATGTTTTCCCAATCAGAATTTAGGTTTTGAAGCCTAGCTTATTTTTCACAGGTATTCCCTTCAAATACGGTTTCTAAGATATCCCAAGCATCTTTAGACTTCGTGCAAGTAGTCACATGATGCTGGAGATCTGGGGTAATTGCATGGATGATAGCATTTAAACCGTCAGAATTTTGCTTTGCAGCAAGAACTTCTAAAGGATCATACTCACCAATATCCTTTGAAGTAGTTACACCATTCACTGTAACTAAGGGAGGATCATAGCCATTAACAACCCTAACCCATGATTGAAAATCACGCGCTTTAAGAAAGTCACGCATAGGAATTTTCCACCATAAGTAATTTGAGCCATCGAAAACTGGTGGTACGTTTATAGAGATAACACTTATGTCCATATTCAGATCGCTACAAACACATACTTATGAGGTCTTAAACGTGTTTGCCTGCTCTGATACCAATTGAAAAAGCGGGGCTCTAACAACCACACCCAATATTTCGTTTGGCAATCTGAATAGACAAACTCCAATATACTTTCAAAAGAATCAACTAGACAGTCAGATTCAATCTATAGAAAAGTATATCAAAGAGTTATATCTCTGTTTCACAATGTAATCAGCAAATCAAAGAGATAGAAATCCGCGAGCCTGATTATTATGTGAAACAACTTGAATGGTACCAAATACCAATGTTAAAGTGTCAATCAATATAATCAACAACTAAAGGTTAGATTCACAATTGATTGAACTCACACACAACCTATGATATTTCTATTATATGAAAAAATATAATGCGGAAAAGAAATAACATAGACACCATAATTTCGTTAACGAGGAAAACCGCATATGCATAAAAACTCCGGGACCTAGTCCAGCTTTGAACACCACACTGTATTAAGCCGCTACAGACACTAGCCTACTACCAATGAACTTCGGACTGGAATGTAGTTGAGCCCTAATCAATCTCACACCCACAACCAAGAGTTGCTACATCCCAAAGATGAGACGAAGATGTTTGTGACTACTTTTAATTTTACCTATCGGAGATAAATCTCAAGCAAATCTTAGCAAAGATAATACTCAATCTTACGATCGTAACACTCGAACCCAATGAAGTCTTTAAGTCGTTAGATTCTACGCACTTGATTCCCTTAGCTGATCTCACCCACAACCAAGAGTTGCTACATCCCAAAGATGAGACGAAGATGTTTGTGACTACTTTTAATTTTACCTATCGTAGTAGCTCACTCTAGATGTAATTTAAATAAACGCATTAAGATTTAGATAAATCTCAAGCAAATCTTAGCAAAGATAATATCCAATTCAATCACGATAGTAGAACTAAGATCATCTATCATAATCAACATGACTTCTTCCCGTACACCCTTTGCGTGTTCTTCACCTCAATCCTGGTTTCAATCTCCTTCTCAGCCACAGCCATTCATCAACTTCTACTATCCACTGAGTTCACTTTAAATGTGAACATACACCTCCTTCTCTTCTTGCATCAACAAAGGCTCACCCATTGAAAACCCATCCGAGCTTGACATTATCTTCAACAGCTCACGAACCACCAACAAAGAGAAATAGTTGGGTTCACCATCATCCAGCACAATCCCAATGAAGTCTTTAAGTCGTTAACCTTCATGGTTTTCTCGATTCAACCACGTAATCCGAAAAACCTAAGGTTAAAGGAGAATCAAAACCCATCTTCTTCTCGACTCTAGTCGCAACTAGTATCACACATGAGTTGTGGGGATTAGGGTTTCCCCGGTTGCTGGAGAGTTCCCCAAAAGAGTTATATAGTTTTCAAATTAGGGTTTGCAATCTAAAATACATAATTTACAAGAAAAATAGCCTTGATAGTAACAAAGCATTCAATATTCACCGTTAGATGAAACCTGATTAGATTCAAGCTAATATCTTTCAACCCTTAGATCGAACTTAGCTTGTTATACACAAATGAAATGTACCTTCATTTAGGTTTGAGTAACCGTACCTAAACGTGTACACTAGGTTGGCTCAACAGTAGTTAACCGAAGTTAGCTATATGAACACTCTCATATCAACCTTATTCATCTTAACCAAAACTAGTTCAAATGACTCAAATGAAACTAGTTATAGAGTTGTGTAATTGCTATATTCTCATAGAAGTATACAAGAACATAATTAAAGCAAAATTGGTTTGATTCACCCGAATCAATTCATGAACATTATAGCCACGGTTTGCAAAGAATGCATTCCTTATTATATAAATGTATTAGTTCGTGAACAAACCGATTTTAGAACTTTAACCACTCAGTATGCAAACGGGTAAGTGATAGCCACATTTTTGTATCTAAGTTGTCCTCAATTTTTTGTATTATTAGTGCTCGATTTGTACTTACTATGGTATTTTGTGTATTTATAGGTGCGTTTGGAGAAATAATCTCTTGTGGAAAAAGTTGCTCGAATAGTGATGTTTGCACCTCTCTGAGAAAATTAATAAAGGCACCTGAACTTTGGATAGGGGCACCACCTTCTTCTTCATTTTCAAACAGTATATTGGCGAGAAATTTGGGTTTCAACAGTAAAGGATTTACAATTTTAAGACAAGAGTATTAACAGGAAATCTATGAGTATTAATTACCGGAGTTTTGAAACAAAGGGAAGTTATCTTCTATTAAACATGAAAGATATCTTAGAGGATTTTCTCTTGGATTTGATTCTGCGAATTAAATAAGATTTGGGTTTAATAAAGAAATTTAGAGAATATAAAGAAGAAGAAAAATTCTTGAAGATATTTTTAATTAAAAAGAAGAAGATTTTGGAGTTATGGAAGAATATATTTGAGTAATGGGTTTGTGTGTATAAATAGTGAGCAAGAGAGCACATTTGGGGAGGCCGGTAGTCCGGAGCCAAGAGCATTCTTTAATTTGGAGTTTAATATTTTCAATTCTATTTTCTACTGTTTCTGATTATTATTATTTTAGAAAAAGGATTGTACGGTTTATTGTGAGAACTCCAATGGTGATTAATAAAATAATGTTTTGATATCCCATGCTTGCTTAAATGTTATTTCAATTGAATGGTTGAATGGTTGTCATTTCAATTGATGGGTTATGCTTGCTTAAATATTTTGATATCCCATGCTTTAGATTTACATCCATTATTTTCGAAATCTACTTTAAGCAATGAATTAGAGTCAATGAATTTTTATGAGCTATTACTGTTTAGAATTGATATTTGAACCGCATAAAATTGTTGTTTGATGAAATCCTGAGTCCCAGTGTCCCTCCATCTCGTTACTCATATTTTGTATATTTTTGCTAGTTTTATTATTATCTTTAATTCAGCCTTAAAAATCAATCTCATCAAGTCCGAGTGAACGACAACCTTCTTACCACTATTCAATATTCGATCAATTTTTGGCGACGCCGACGCGGACTTGTATTTAGATTTGTTTTAGGTTTATTTTCTTCTTTTTATTTTCTTTTTTTGTTATTTTTGTTCCTTTTAACGCGTTTTGGTTTTTTCTATTTGCTTTCAGACTTGGTGTGGAGCTTATATAAAAGAGAAAGTGTTGAAAAGTAAAGTGAAGCCAAAGAAGGAAAGAAAAGAGAAAATCCAAAGGAGTAAAGAAGAATATTTTTGAATATAGTTAATTTATTTTTATTAGATTTTTTTATTTTTTATTTTTTTAGAAACTGTAATTAGGGTTATATTTTTGTAATCTTTAATTTTTGGACATTTTTATTTTTGGACATTGGACATTGGACTTTAGTTTTTTTAAAACCCTAAGGAAGGGTTAGTTTAAATATAAACTGCACAGGGAAGGACGACAGTTACGATACTGTCTCGGCCCCTCGGGTTCGTACACTAACATAGGAGTCATTGGCCCGAGTCGACTTCAACGGTTCATCCCCCGTCTGGAACAGGAGGTAAGAATTCTAAACACCCGCGAATCCCCTGTCAGCGGGTTTACTGGATGATTTTGTATGCATATATGTTGAGGTATTGAAAACGGCTGCTTTAATTTCCTAGTAAAGGGCAAGGCCTGGCCATACAAGATACGGGTTCGGATTTCATCACCGTTTTCTTGCCCGCCTTAGGAAAACGATACCAAACGCGAACCCAAGCTTAAAATACTGACTAGAACGAGACCGATAGGGTAACGAGCTTAATAGGAAAGTCATTCGAAAAATATTGGTTACTCTTTTAAGCATACTTCAAGTTCATGACGGTTTGTAAGTTGAATGCGCCGCCTTGTAATGCCGGTGAGGCCTTGGGTATCAAAGCTCCATCGAGCTTCCTCGTCTCTATTTAGCTTACTTTAACTCGATTGATTCCGGAGAGGGGTCCCTTAAATTGTAACGAATTCCCTTTCGAAGGATTAGAAGTCGGGTCTAGAAACAATCTAAGTGGAGCCATCATGCTTTTTGTTTGCTAGAAATCAGTAGGTTTGTTGTGGTCGAGTCAGCCTTGTTTGTGCTTGTGTAGAATTCCCTTGCAGCTAGGATGTCAAACTGGTATTATAATAGCCATCACAATGAATATGAATATCCAACTGAACAATATGGACATCACTCTTTTTATGACCGAGTGTGAATAGTGGTTGGGAACGCCAACCTTTTGAAGGTTATGGGTCATACCATGGTGAGCCAAATTACTATCCACACGTGCATCAGTCTTACGAGCAAGAAGATTATAATACTAGTTCTTCGTATTTAGAGGATGCAATCAAACTATTGAAAACTAGTCCCTATTATGATCCTTCTGAACCTGTTCTTCCTTTAGATGAGTTTCTCATACAACTAACTGAGAATACAAATAGGTTTGTGTTAGAAATGGATAAACAAAATGCACCTATGAGTGAACCTTCTATACACGATACCATAAGGAAGTCATGTGAGTCGAGTCACGATACCATAAGGAAGTCATGTGAGTCGATTCAAAAGCTTTTGTTAGAGGCCCAGAACAGAACTGCTCGAAATAATCTTAGTATTTCCAATAGTACCCTTGAAAATGAGGATAATTATTTGAATAATCAAGATGACGAGGTTATAATTGATAACACTACTTGTTTAGATGAGGTTCGACCATTTTCATGTTATCATGATGTGGATAGTGTTGATGAAGAATCTGAAGTTTTTAGGCATAGTGATCAGGAATTTGTTTCTCCAATTGAGCTTTATAATGATAGTAATATTTCTAGTTTAAATCCAAATAATTTTAATAATTATTCACCTATTCAAAAGGATGAGGATTTGACTAGAAATACCCCTGTTTTAGACGATGTAGTATTTCCTTTTTACGAAGCCGATGATAGTTTTGAGGAACGAGTTTATTCTGAGAATATTGTTTTAGAGTCTAGCAATTTAGAAACATTAGACTTAGAAAAAGAAAATGAACTTGTAGAGATGAGTGAGGATGAACCTGACTTAGAAGAATCAATTGACCATTTTCAGGAATCAGATGACCTTGAAATTAGGGAAGTTGTGACTAGTATTTCCAGAGACACTGAAAACTCTAAGTTTGGGGGTGATTATCATTCTCCATGTGCTTTAACTCTTAGAAAGGTCCCTCACTTGGGACTTGATATATGTGCCTCAACCATTGTGCCAGATTACCTTCATACTAGCTCTCCCGAACTTAATAATGTCCATGAAGAAGTTCAGTTGTTAGAAACCCATCCTCTGGTTGATGTGGTTAACCCAGGCTATGATACCACGATTGACTTTATTTTCCCACCAAAAACCTTCCTTCCAATTGTGGGAACGTATAAGTTTCACATGTGTCAATTATTAAGTTTTGAGACTAAACCTAATTACTTTAGGAGATTAGGGTCGACACATTTGCTTAAGAATGACCACTCACCGTGGTCAATCAAAGAGTCAAGTCCGATTGACTTAGAGGATCCCCGATTATTCAGGAGTTATTGTTATGTGCTTCTAAGTTCTTAATTGAGTATTTCCAGACTCTAGAACCGCATCTTCAGGATACCGCCTTTGAGGAAATCCACCGATGAAAACTTTTTATCTAGACCCTTTTATAGAGCTCCGAACCCGAACCACAACTAGATGTAGTTGTCTTAAACAAAAAATAGATAAGGGTGTGTTGGATATCTTCCCGGTCTGTTGCAGTTTCCTCTTCTTGTGGTTAGCACTTTTTGATCCATATGACCCGCATTATTCCTTTCCGCTATATGATTCTTCGAGGTGACTAATCTCTTCCATTGTCTGGCTGAAGACTTCAAACTTAGCACTTCTTGGGAGGTAATCCAATATTCATGCGACACGGTAATATCTTTCCTTAACTCTTTTGCTTCAAGTGGTAACAGTTTCTCCTTGTTCATGCTTTTAATTTTATCCTTAGAACATTGAGGACAATGTTAGATTTAAGTTTGGGGGTATGGGATAAACTTTTTAGTTGCAATAAATAAACTCCAGAGCCTATAAATTTATGCTTATTAAGGTTGGCACTAACCAATCTAAGTGGATGGGAACATCTTGGTTGTAGGAGCTGAGGAACCAATCTGATTAGATGGAAACATCTAAAGAGTCTATTCATAAAAGCACAGAGCTCAGGTGTTAGAATTAAAAAAAAAAAAAACATGGTAGTTTCGCCATATCTCGTTGAATCCTTTTCACCTTCTGTTTTATTTTCTTATAAGTGATTGGGTGAAATAGAGTGATTGAGATACCACAAAAAAAAGTAAAAAAAAAAAGAGACCTGACCATCAGACCAACCGGAATAAATTCAATAAAGTCGACCACTGGTGCCCTTGTATATGCCAGTTGTGTTGACCTAGAGTTAGGATTATCACCCGATGGTTCCCTTGTATATGCCAGCTGTGTAATATTAGTCAGACCGGTATCTCAGTCCATTAGGATAGGTTCACCTTAGTCAACATCAAAACCATCTACATTTTTCTCTATATCCATCTTCTTAATCTTTCCATGTGATTGGTTGACTCCGGTGATGATGTCCAGAAACTATCTGAGTAGAGCTCTGTCACTTTATATGAAGTTTAGTATGCTTGAGTGCAAACTCGTGTACAATAATTGGAATTTCGCATCAGGGTACTTCCTCCCGTAGTCAATGAGAGTATGCCAACCAAGGAGTTTCTTTAGTGCTTTCCAAGGTTCTGCGTAGATAGCTAGGGTTTGGAGTAAAGGTTTTGTGGGTACACCTCTGGTAAACCCTCCTGAGACTATAACTCGGCCACTAGGGCCACCTAGGGGTTCAAAGACTTGTTGCACATGCTAAGTGCAATCTCGATGCATGCGACAGTGAGTTAGGATTTTAATTTTTAAAATAAATTTGCTCGAGGACTAGCAAATAATAAGTTTGGGGGTATTTGATAGACACATTTTTGTGTTTAAGTTGTCCTCAATTTTCTGTATTATTAGTGCTCGATTTGTACTTACTATGGTATTTTGTGTATTTATAGGTGCGTTTGGAGAAATAATCTCTTGTGGAAAAAGTTGCTCGAATAGTGATGTTTGCACCTCTCTGGGAAAATTAATAAAGGCACCTGCACTTTGGATTGGGGCACCACCTTCTTCTTCATTTTCAAATAGTATATTGGCGAGAAATTTGGGTTTCAACAGTAAAGGATTTACAATTTTTAAGACAAGAGTATTAACAGGAAATCTATGAGTATTAATTACCGGAGTTTTGAAACCAAGGGAAGTTATCTTCTATTAAACATGAAAGATATCTTAGAGGATTTTCTCTTGGATTTGATTCTGCGAATTAAATAAGATTTGGGTTTAATAAAGAAATTTAGAGAATATAAAGAAGAAGAAAAATTCTTGAAGATATTTTTAATTAAAAAGAAGAAGATTTTGGAGTTATGGAAGAATATATTTGAGTAATGAGTTTGTGTGTATAAATAGTGAGCAAGAGAGCACATTTGGGGAGGCCGGTAGTCCGGAGCCAAGAGCATTCTTTCATTTGGATTTTAATATTTTCAATTCTATTTTCTACTGTTTCTGATTATTATTATTTTAGAAAAAGGATTGTACGGTTTATTGTGAGAACTCCAATGGTGATTAATAAAATAAAAATTTTTAATCATATTATCGTCTCTGGTATTATCATGAGGAGCTAAACCCCATCTCTGGGACGACGGAGGAAACCAAATCTCATGAATGCGGTAATTATATTAATTTTATTATGACTAGTTTCACTGTTATTTAATTGATTTATGATTTTCGTTGAATGGTTGTCATTTCAATTGATGGGTTATGCTTGCTTAAATGTTTTGATATCCCATACTTTAGATTTACATCCATTATTTTCGAAATCTACTTTAGGCAATGAATTAGAGTCAATGAATTTTTATGAGCTATTACTGTTTAGAATTGATATTTGAACCGCATAAAATTGTTGTTTGATGAAATCCTGAGTCCCAGTGTCCCTCCATCTTGTTACTCATATTTTGTATATTTTTGCTAGTTTTATTATTATCTTTACTTCAGCCTTAAAATCAATCTCATCAACTCCGAGTGAACGACAACCTTCTTACCACTATTCAATATTCGATCAGTAAGCATACTTAAAGTAGCCGGTATGAGTTTGGGTTCGCCAGTATGCAAACAGGTACGCATACTTCCAAACACAACAGAAATTTCAGGACAAACCCTTCGCCAAAACGCGTACGGGTATGTGTACTTAGGTACTCGGAATTTCACAACTAACATGTACGCATACGTGTATGCATACTAATGTTCCGGTCATGGATCACATAATGCAAGAACGCATACTATGTTCATAATCCAATGATGGTTAAGTGTTATAAACTCTATTTCAATCATTGAAACTTTCTTAGAGGATGACAATAACTGTTTTCATGAACTATTAACATCAAAGCAAATTTCAAGTTATTGAAATAATCATAACGAAACATTCCAAGTCTACACCAAATGATTGTATCACACAAAACATGTAAGATGTTACTCGGCGATTTTCACATGATCATCTTTTGACTTTCGTCAAGAATATAAGATGAACTTGGTTGAAGCGAAAGCTTACCAACACATATTTCGAGAAATATGTAAGCGAGTTAAACTCAGCTCGAAATCTCAAATGTGCATAATCGAATACTATATAGTAATACGAATTTTGTCTCAATATAGGAGATAGAGTAGAAATAGACTTTCCAAGTGATAGATGAGTTTTAGTCTCCACATACCTTTTGTTGATGAAGTTCCACAAGCTCTCCTTAGTAATTCTTCGTCTTTAATTGATGAATGTCGTGAAGTCTAATGCTCAACTACACAATCTATCTTAGTCTGAGGCATCACTATAAGTAGACTAGAAATCAAGACTTATAGTTTTGATCACTAACATTGACAAACAAGCTGGAGATAACAATGCTTGCGAGTTCGACCGAGCAGTGCTCTAACAATATTCACTTTGTGTGATCGTCTATGGATATGAAATCGAGACAATACGACAACAAAGTGATCACTTGATGATAAGTACGGTATTAAACCGAAACTCTATAGGATCATTATTAAATGACTGTGATTAACATACGTGTGTAATTTACTTAATTATAATAACAATTATAATGCGGAAAACAAAGTAAATGACACAACAAGATTTTGTTAACGCGGAAACCGCAAATGCAGAAGAACCCCGAGACCTAGTCCAGGTTTGAATACTCTCAGAATTAAGCCGCTATACAAAATCTAATACCAACTTTGTATAGTTGAGACCAAGTAGACTACCCCTAGCTACTTAGTTTCCTCAGTATCCCTGCGCCTTCGACTTCTAGAGTCACGCAGGTGAATCACCAATCCTTTTGATCGTATTGCAAACAGTAAAGGATAAAGCTATTTGGTAACCACTTTATTTAATCTAGGTAATACGATATTTATGAGTCGTCGACAAAGGCTCTTTCGTTTAAACTAATAAACTCTTTTGTATGGTTAGATCAACCTATACTTTGATTACCGAAATAAACAAACTCTAGATTTGCAATCAATCAATATATATCTCAAAAAGATATTATAAGGTGATGCCGATCTCACGCAACTAGCCAATCAAGTATATCAAAGATAAACACGACTCTAGTTGGATCCAGCTGATCAAGGTTTGTGCACACTATTCACAAGATACGAAAACTAATGAGAAAAACTTCGTCGTCTTCACATTTTCGTTTGTCTTCAATAGTAACCTGCATAACACAACTTGAATCCTCTTGTGATAAATCAGACACAAAACGGAGTCTGTTAACAATGGATTATCACAAGATGTCTTTAAATCCGAAAATGGTTCTAAAGATCCCGTCAATACTCTGGTCTAGTTTGAGTGAGCCTTATATCAAAAGTGAAGGTTCTCAAGAATAAACAAATTAGGTGCAATCAAAGTTTCAACAACCGTAAGTCAATCAAATCAATAATCAAAAACTAAAATAACAATGCAATTATCTAGTTTCCCACCAACGGCACTCGTAGAGCTTCTTGATCCCACATAAGTCTTTGAACGAGCGGTCGTAAGAGATTTCACCTAATTATGGTACTTTCCTTTCCTGATAGACAGCTCCACCAGAAAAAACAAGAATGAAGTTTGCATGGCTCTTAGGATAGTTTGCAAGAAATGCAAACTCAAGTATTTCTAGACCAAGGTTGTTTGGACAACAAGAAATTCCAAAACTGAATATATTCTCAAGATATTCATTAAAGTACCTAAATTCGGTTTTCCTATTTCCAATTAATTACCAAACCATATTTCTGAAAACTCCCATAGAAAACTTATATTATTAGTCTAGCAGATTAACTAATAATATTTTCCAGAGGATATGCTTTAATTGTTGGTAATTAAAACATATATTATGAAAACCATAATTAAATGCTTTTCAATTTTTTGGTATGAGATCACCTTAAGTATCAAAGAATATCTTAGAACAATTAATGATAAGAGTTATGTACATGTTCAAATAACGTCGACATCTAGAAATTTCTCAGCAAACTCCAATTCCAAGCTTCACACAAAACACAAAGAGATATGTGAATATTGGAAACTCGGTTTTGCTCCTTGGAATCGGTTCTACCATTGACTCACAATGTAAGTTGTGATCGGTGACACCTTACTAGGTTGTGACTGATTACACCATGCTTCCCAAACTAGGTTGTGACCGGTTACACCTTGCTTCCCAGAGGTAGCTTGTGATCGGTTACGCCTTATTTCCCGAGTTAGCTTGTGATCGGTTACACCTTGGTTCCCAAAGTAACTTGTGACCGATGTTTATGAGTGAAAACTACTCCTGCCGGATTTGGTAATTTGGGGTGTGTGGATGAGGAATAAATCTAAACCCCTAAACAAATGCACTGCGCGGTGAGTGCTTGTAGATTCGGAAATCAATCTGTGCAAGTCCGGCCTAAACCAAGAAATGGCCGTTCCAGACTTGTTTCGGTCACAAAGTGAAGGATATGGGGTTGATCTTAGGGAGGGAAGCGAAGAAGGTGTTGAGATTGTGAAGGTGTTGGCTTGCTTATGACTTGTAAAGAGAAAGTCGAACCGGCTTACAGGATGCAAGCTATCGGGCCCATTGTTTTGTATTAACACTTGGTTTCTGTATTTTGTCTGGACTTGCTCTGTTGGTGGAAATAGGGAGGAGAACCTATTTATACAAGTCATTGAGCCTTATTCACGTCTCTCGTGGGAAGTGGAGGAAGTGGAGTGATGGAGTAGTGGAGTTGTGTGTCGATGCTACACGATCAGTCTTGCCCACTTCTCCCCGTCATCGCTAACCGTCCATAACTTCCTAACACGTTCTTGTGATGGCGCGTTGCACGCCGCACGCCGTAAACCGCCACCAATACCCCCCATGTATCCCCCGGTTTGTGACATGATTGATGTCTCGGAATGTGTGGATCGTGGATCCACGAAAGGTAGCATGTAATCCGACTGAATAATCTGCGTTAATTGAATAAGTATCATGCGTTATTCGGGAAGTTGATACTTGTGAAGTATCATGTGTATTTTATTTTTCTTGTGAATTATGTACTTTACGTCTTGCATCATGGTCATTAGTGATTTGTAAAGTGATGGGAGATGACGCCTCACACCCTTGGTTGGCCCTTATCCAATTAACTCCCGACCCGAAAATAAAAGGTCAGAGCTATATTCTTTACCAAGCGGTGAAGTTGGAATCAATTCAAAGGAAATGGAATTATGGTTGAAACATCGAGATGATCTTTGAGACACTCATCTCATTCCCATGAACTCGGGAAGGCGATGGGGTTAGATAGGCGTCGCAGGGGATGAAAATGTTGGTGGATTTGAGTTGAAGAAGAATGTGGTTTTGATGATGGTGCTATGGTATTGAAGATGGCCGGGGCAAATCGGATGCGGAGAGATGGGATTGATGTTGAGGTTTGAGAGTGAAATTGTGATGAATCGGAAATCGGTTTAGATATGGTGCTAAATCAAATCCCAGCCGCTGAGAATAAGTGCCACCGCGACCGCAGTGGAAGTGGCAAAATGTTCAACGCCACCGATCAACGAGTCAAATCGGGTCAACGAGTCACGGTCAACTCCGGTCAACCTTGGCCACCCGAGTATGAATCGAGGATGAGTGAGTTGAGTCAAAGTCTAACTCACTGACCGGTTTTGGCAAAAGCCATTTTGCACAGCTCAACTGTGATGCACCATCCTTGTGCATCCAGCATCATGACCATGTATCCTTCACAGCTGCAACTCCATTTCTGCAGCTCTCACATTCCCTTTGCATCACACTCATCACAACCTGCAACTGTACTTCATAAACACCACCAGTCCCTGGCACTAAGCTATATCAATTCATCCTCACGTTCTCGGCCGCAAAGACCATCAATACCCAGCTCTTCCTCCGTAATTGCTCATACACTCCATTTCAAGCACCAACAACACCACTCACAAACCCATGACAGATTCAACTACAAACCTCGCCCACCATGTACATCTCCACCACCAATGTGTATTTCATCTCAAAGCAACAAAGATCACCAAAAGAACATCTATAACCCTTCCCGAATTTGAATCTCACCACCAGGCTTGTTCTCAAGTCAAGAACATCAAAGCCAATTCACTATCCTCTCAAGCGCATCCATTCCTAAACTCAATTACACCTGATACAAGTCAATGGCCTCACCGCTCCTGTGGCTCCATCTACCGAGCTATAAACCGACCATCCCACCTCGCAAATCAACCATCATGTTTCACCGCTCCACTCAATCACATCACTCCCATTTTCTCGCAAAGACATACCCACCCACCCGCAATGCATAGCACCAACACTCTTCCCCTCGTAGTTTGAACTCACAACACAGACTCAAGACCACCCACCATTGCACTCTGCAGCCCCGATTCACAAAGATCAACACTTGCATTTTCATTGTCCCGCCTCTGTGGCTTCAATTCAATACTGCACTCCATCCCTGAACTCATTGCTTCAAACTCATTGCTTCAAACCCTTGCAACAGCTGCAAACTTCAGTCCTCTCAGCTGCAATACCACTGCCATAAGCCACTTCTACTTCACACTCTTAAACATTCATTCATTCCCATTCAAAGCAGATCGGTGAGACCCAAAGATCTCGCACCCACAACTTCAGCCACTTCCACCGCATTTTGCTGCCTCTCGTTCCCGCAATCATCACTTGTAATCGCCAATGTCAAAACAATGACATCACATCTTCCATGTAATCTCCCAGACATCCATTCTCTCAAGCCTGTACCTTCCCGGCACTTATTCTCACCGCCACCACAAGACCATTACCCGCACTTCGGGCCCATTGCATTGCTCGATTACTGATGCACTATCCTTTACATTCCCGTTTAGCACCATGTCTAAATCCTCTCTGTGACAAACTCTAGCCAAAACAATGCCCATACAACATCCTCATGTCATCTCAGTTCATCACAAATTTCACTCTCAAAACCTCAACATCAATCCTCATTTTCTTTCAGCTGCAATAGCATCAATGGTACTTGCATTACACAACCACCTTCATCATTCTAATGCCCCAAAGAACAACAACCCATCTTCATCTCGTACTCAATTCATAGCACCATCATCAAAACCCACATTCTTCTTCAACTCAGATCCACCAACATCACCTCCCTGAGTTCACATCATCCCCGTCAAATTCCTGAGACATCACCAGTATCTTCATATTCATAACCCCCATCGCCTTCCTCAGTTCATCAGGAACCCATTCTTCAATTCGTCTTCAACTATCGAGTTCTCAGTCCAATCGATCTCTCCATGAACAGCAAAAACCAAACCCTAACTTCAGATTCTCTGATGTTTCAACCATAATTCCATTTCATCTTCGAATTGATTCAGCAACTGAGACGTTGCTTCTCTTTTCTCTCTGAATCCACACTATTAACATCGCCTCCATCTCTGCCTCTCTCGGGTAAAGAATAAGAAAGAGATAGCACTGATAGAGAATTGATTTCTCTTTGATTTTCAGGTCTTGTGTAGGAAAATGATACAGCCACCCAAACGAGCTGGATAAGGGCCAACCAAGGGTGTCCCCTATCGCTTCTCTAGACTAAGCTGCAATGTTTGTGTTTGGTCCGTCTCTGCTCCCAATAGCAATTTCGCACGAAATGACGCTTTTCCCATTTTCGCTCCAAATCAATGAATTTTTCTTCTTTTGCTCCTAATGACTCGAAAGTACCTGATGAACTCAAAAGCACGCGTAAAGTACATAATTCACAAGAAAAATAGCAAAGAAAGCGTAACTACTAGATAGTAAATTAGGTGTTTTAGACACCTATCAGATTCCCCCGCACTTAGACTTTGCTAGTCCTCGAGCAAATCAAACAAAACAAAACTTATTCGAAAGAATACATACAACTCCGTGTCGTCGAGGCTACGGTCACTTTTAGCATAAATAACAAGCCTTTAAACCCCTAGGTGTCCCTAGTGGACGAGTTATAGTCTCGTGAGGGTTTACTAAAGATATACCCACAAAACCTACTTTACCAACTTACTAGTTCTCCGTAATGATAGTATCCAACGCGCTAAGAAGACATAGAAATTCTGCACACTAGTCGTAAGAAGTTAGACACATAAATGAAAGCTCATTCTTAAAAGTTGAGAGAGAGATAACCATCCCTTCTCGACAAAAATTCGGGTTCGGAGTGATCAAAAGTCTCGACTCTGCCTCACAAGAAAGGGTTTTATGATATTGCTCTCAATAATAAACAGCTTTTTATGGGTCACACATGTGTCCAGGTTGGAATGAAGAGAGAATCCTGCGACACGTTGAATGGTATGAAGGTAGAAACCCCCCGAAAAGTTTTGAAAACCCACATCTTTTATAATTTTTGAAAACCCATTTTTCTGACGATCTCTTCGAAAGGAAATCAACCACTTAACGAAGGTGGGAATATGCTACTTACCTCGTTATCCGTTCGACGTGCAGCTAGCACCACTCTCACAGCATCCATAGAAACGTCTTCGGTCTTCTATCGGTGTCTTCATCTTCGTCTTCGGTCTTCAACTCTTGATGATAACTCTTGAACTTCGTAGAATCTTGACAATGTAACTTTTTTCCTCAAATTCCTTGTCGCTTGAAACTTCCTTATAGATATTCCTTCTTTCCATTGGCTTTATTGAAAGAATACAAAACTAAAAACAAACTATACAAACCCAAAATTTACTTTTTTTTTTTTTTTTATCATTTTTTTTTCTGTTTTTTTTTTTTCTTTTTTCAATTTTTTTTTTTTTTGAGATAAGAAATAAAACAAATACAAAAATAAAAATAAAACAAAATAATAAAAACTATTAACAAACCTAAACATTTTTCTCTTGTCTTTTTTTTTTATTTTTGAGACAAGAGAAAACAAAATACACATAAGATAAAATAAAAACGTAAGTACAAAGGCCATGGTGTAAGTACTTTACCACTTGATTCTTCACAACTTGTATGTCTTGATATCATAAACTTCTCGAACTCTCATCCTTGATAATTTTCACTCTTGTACAATAGTCTTCAACTTATAAAAATTCTGCTCCTTGTCTTGTTGCTTTACTCAAATTTGAAATCTGCTCATTTTTGTATCGTTGCTTGTAAACCTTAAACGTCTTCAACTTTCCTTCGAATTTGTGATGCTCCTCTTGTTGATGATGATGGTGTTTCTATGGACCCGTTGGTGTAGAGAGAGATAAGGTGGATGGTGCTAACTGCGAACAAGATTACAAGTGGTATGTAAGTTAGCAATTCGATGTCACCAACATGATTGACAAAATAGCACTCAAGAGATCAAAATAGTGCTTCTATGGTGGGAGGTTGGACATCTCACCATTCTGCCTTAATTTATGTACGGTGACACACACTCTAAAAGCACAAATTTAGACAGGTACAAAGAATTGAAGGTTGGTGCCTCACATTATGTAACACGGGTAGTCTCCACTATAGGGGATCACTACTCTAATACCGAATTCAGTCTGCACCTTATTTGCCACTGGCATGGTTAAATCCAACTTTAACTCTCATACAATTAAGAAACCCGATCATGTTCTCTGTCATCTCTAAGTTCAGTCACTATTATGAGATTCTCGATGTAATATTAGCGACATGTATACTATGTGACTCTAAACTAACTACAAGTTGGAGTTTCTTATTCACTATTTACACAAAAGTTGAAAAAATTTGAAAAATTTACAATGCAAACCACTCCCCCACACTTAAACTTTACATTGTCCTCAATGTAATTGAATCTTCCAAAGAAAGTCAAGGTGGGAAATCCTAACGGAAAATTGACAAAAAATCAGAAAAAAGTAAAAACATGACAAGAAAAGAAAATAAAAGATAAGAGATACAAAACTGATGGGTTGCCTCCCATTTAGCGCTTGGTTTAAAGTCGTCAGCCCGACTATCTCCTTGCTTTCTATGACTCCTCCAGAGGGAATACTTCCACAAGATTAACTCCCTCCACGACATCCGAAGAGAAGTTCTCATAATATGGTTTCAACCGGTGCCCATTCACTTTAAGTTCATTACCTGTAGCTAAACTACGTATTTCCACTGCACCATGAGAAAACACATTAGTCACAATAAAAGGTCCAATCCAACGTGACCTTAATTTACCCGGAAATAATTGCAAGCGAGAATTAAACAAAAGCACTTTCTGCCCAATGCAAAATTGTTTCTTAGAAATCATGTTATCATGAAATGCTTTCGTCTTTTCCTTGTAAATCCGTGAGCTTTCAAATGCATCATTGCGAATCTCCTCTAACTCTTGAAGTTGTAACTTCATTGCCTTCCAAAGACCATCCAACTCCATGTTGCATTGCTTAATAGCCCAAAACGCCTTATGCTCAATTTCCACGGGTAAGTGACAAGGTTTACCATAAACAAGCCTAAATGGAGACATCCCAATAGGTGTTTTATATGCGGTTCTATATGCCCACAAAGCATCATTAAGTCGCGAACTCCAATCTTTCCTTGTTGGATTCACCGTCTTTTCAAGAATGGATTTCACCTCTCGGTTGGAAACTTCGGCTTGTCCATTTGTTTGTGGATGGTATGGAGTTGCAATCCTTTGCGACACATTGTACTTCTTTAACAAGTTTTGCAAGAACTTGTTTTTGAAGTGTGAACCTCCATCACTAATTATAGCCCTTGGAATGCCAAACCTTGCAAATATATTAGCTTGCACGAAATCTGAAACAACTTTAGAATTATTAGTTGGGGTGGCCTTAGCTTCCACCCATTTCGAGACATAATCCACAGCAAGCAAGATATAATAATTCCCACTAGAATTGACAAAAGGGCCCATAAAATCAATTCCCCATACATCAAAAACCTCAACAAATTGAATAATAGTTTGCGGCATTTGATTTCGAGCACCTAGATTGCCGGTTCTTTGGCACCTATCACAAGTTGTACAAAATATATGTGCATCCTTAAACAAAGTTGGCCAAAAGAAACCACATTCTAGTACCTTGAGAGCGGTTCTCTTACTCCCAAAGTGTCCTCCACAAGCATATGAGTGGCAAAAAGACAAGATAGAGTTAAATTCATATTCGGGAACACACCTACGTATTACTTGGTCACTACAATGTTTCCATAAGTATGGATCATCCCATATGTATTGGTTTCCTAACTTCTTAAGTTTGTCCCTCTCAAAGACGAGACAAGTTCTTTGGGATTTGTTTAGACACTAAGTAATTAACAATATCAGCGTACCATGGTTCTCCAAAGGCAATTGAGAATAGTTGCTCATCCGGGAAACTTTCACGCAACGGGATAGTCTCCTTGTCCACAGCAAGACGGCTCAAATGATCCGCAACGGTGTTCTCAATTCCTTTCTTGTCTTTGATATCAATATCAAACTCTTGCAAGAGTAATATCCATCGTATGAGCCTCGATTTCGCCTCTTTCTTTGTAAGCAAGTATCTAAGTGTTGCATGATCAGAAAAGACAACAACTTTTGTACCAATTAGATAAGAGCGAAACTTTTCTAAAGCAAAAACAATGGCTAACAACTCTTTTTCAGTGGTTGTGTAGTTTTGTTGAGCCTCATTTAACGTTCTAGAAGCATAATAAATGGCATGAGGTATATTCCCCACACGCTGCCCAAGCACCGCACCAACCGCATAGTCACTCGCATCACACATGAGCTCAAAAGGCTTGCTCCAATCCGGTGGTTTAATGATAGGGGCTGAAATCAAAAGTTCTTTCAAACGATTGAATGCCGCCATACACTTCTCATCAAAGTTAAAAACCACATCTTTTTGCAATAAGTTACAAAGTGGTGATGCTATCTTGGAAAAGTCCTTGATGAATCTACGATAAAAACCTGCATGACCAAGAAAAGAACATATCTCCCTCACCGTAGTGGGAGGGGTTAGAGCACGAATAAGGTCTATCTTAGATTTATCGACTTCCAAGCCTTTAGAAGATATTATATGGCCTAAAACTATGCCATGAGTTACCATGAAATGGCACTTCTCCCAATTTAGCACAAGATTTGTTTCAACACATCGTTCAAGGATTAGAGACAAATTGTTCAAGCAAAGGTCAAATGAATCACCAAAGACACTAAAGTCATCCATGAACACTTCAATTATGTTTTCAACATATTCCGAAAAGATACTTACCATACACCTTTGAAAGGTAGCTGGAGCATTGCATAAGCCAAAAGGCATCCTTCTATAAGCAAAAGTACCGAAAGGACAAGTAAAAGTGGTTTTCTCTTGGTCCTCCGGTGCTATCACAATCTGATTATAACATGAATAGCCATCAAGAAAGCAATAGTAAGAGTGTCCAGCTAAACGTTCAAGCATTTGATCAATAAAAGGTAAAGGAAAGTGATCTTTTCGAGTAGTGGCATTCAATTTTCTATAATCAATACAAACCCTCCAACCGGTTTGCACTCGAGTTGGGACAAGTTCATTCTTATCATTCTCCACCACCGTCACACCTGATTTCTTTGGTACCACTTGTACCGGGCTTACCCACTTGCTATTGGATATGGGGTAGATAACACCCACGTCCAAAAGCTTGAGTATCTCCTTTTTCACAACTTCCATCATGGGAAGATTCAAACAACGTTGCGCTTCCCTTGTAGGCTTTGTATCATCCTCCACACGGATCTTGTGCATACAAACGGCAGGGCTTATACCCTTGATATCGGCGATTGTCCATCCTATGGCCGTCTTGTACTTCCTTAGCACCCTTAGAAGTTTTTGCTCCTGTAATTCATTAAGCTCGTTAGAAACAATCACGGGTAACTCCTCATTGTCACCCAAGTACAAGTACTTTAAGTGACTTGGAAGAGGTTTCAATTCTAAACTTGGAGATTTAACAATAGATGGCACAAGTTTTTCATTATTGCAAGGTAAAGAAGCATATGAAATATTCTTAATTGCTGATTTTTCCGGTAATGAGTCAAGAGAACCAATGGTTTCTTTAATCTCATCACCATACTCATAACCATCGTCAATAGGTGTAGTGAGCACGGTTTCCAAAGTATCACCACCATTCAACTCAAACATTTGTTGCGCCAATGTGTCCATCACATCAATGGAGAAACAAGAGTGGACATCACTAGGATATCTCATCGTCTCGAAAATGTTGAAACGTATTATTTCTCCATCGAACTCCATAGTTAGCGTTCCCTTGTCAACATCAATAATGGTTTTCGCCGTTTTCATGAAGGGACGCCCAAGTAGCAATGGAAGAGACGAGTCCGGTGAACCTTCATCCATCTCTAACACGCAAAAGTCAGCTGGAAATACAAGTTGATTAACCTGCACAAGAACATCCTCAACAATACCCATTGGGTAGACATTAGAACGATCGGCTAATTGCAACAACAATTCCAGCCGAGGCAACAATTTCAACAACAACAACTTCAAAATATGGGGTCTAATATGGAAGAGTTGCTGAAATCTTTTATGCAAAGAACGGAGAGTACGGTTAAGGATTTGCAAACTCAAGTTGGTTCTATGGCTATTGAGTTGAATCAATTGAAGGCACAAAATGGTGGGAAACTCCCTTCTCAACCTATCAACCCAAAAGAGGGTGTCAATGCAATCACATTGAGAAGTGGTACACAACTTGTGCAACCCGAAGTTTGATCGATGTCGTATGCGTCAAAAATAATTTCACTTTCCTAAAGTATATGATAAGAAAGAGTTCGTTTCCACAGAGAGGCGATTGTAGTTATTACGTATTCAATTTCTTAAAGTAACCAATTGGGGGGATTTCTTATTTCTATTTAAGCAATAAAAGCAAATTAAAACAAAGTAAATTGTAGAAAGTAATCAATGGAGAAAGATATTGGTCAAGGAATTCATCTTCAATCTTAGACATGTGCTTGCATATATGATTAGAATTGCGATTTAATCTCTTATATTATCAAAAGCCTAGAGAATCAAGAGAGCAAGATAATCTAATAATTTCCTAAGTTCATCAACACACACATTAGAGCTGCGTATGTGAATTCTACCTAAAGAATAACCTAACGCCTTGCGCTAATTAAGTTCAATTCCTAGGAGCATTAAGTTTCAGAAATCGGCTAATCAATGCAATTGTCATGCGTTGCACATAACAATTTGTACAATGGTCAAACTCTACATATGATTACGAGAGTGTATCACTACAAACCGTAAACATATCATGCTACTTGTATTCAAGGTTATCGCTCGATGAAAAACCCTAAAATAGCTATGGACTAAGATGCAAGTTCAATTAATTGGCCACTTAACTAATCAAACATCATAATCCTATCACAATACTTCAATCATGTGATCATAAAAACAATAGAGAATTGAACGATAATCAAGAGAGAAAATAATAATACATAAAGCAAACACAAGTTTTAGAAATAGGACTACATCCTTAACCAATAATATAGAATTTAGCAACTCATAGCTATGGAGTTCATCACAAAAATATAAGTTGAATAAAGAAGGAGATGAACAAAAGCAAACCCTAGAAACGTAAAACAAAAGCGGCTCTCCAAGTTCCCAAGAATAAGATGTTTTTCCAAAAGTTGTAGAATTCTTCTTTTTATAGCTTTTCCTCTCTTCCAAAATTAGGTCAAGTCTCAAAGTCCATTAGATGAAAATCCACCAAGCCCATAAGAGAGAAAAACCCATGTGGTGGAATTAGGGTTTTAGAAGAGGTGCGCAAGCATCCCTCTTCAGCCTGGTCGAATCCCAGCTTGGGATATGACTTTGGCCAGGCCGACCGTACATACGTGTAGACGGCATGACGGTGTAGGCGCCTATACCCATTACCTCACGAAAGTATGATCTGGGCCACTCAATTCATCCGGTGAAGTTGAGTGGTCGAGATCAATTTGTGACAGAAACCAGATCTTTGCAAGAGCCGCGTCATGCCCATTTCGGGCGCACGTTCCAAGATGACCAATCTTGGTCGGTCTTGGCCGATCGGTCTGGTGTGAAGGTGGTAGGCTAGTGTTCACGCCTATACTTGAATATCCCATGAAAACGTGATCTCGAGCCATCCAAATCGTCCGTGCGAAGTTGAGCGGTCGAGATCGGTTGCGATTTGGGAGGTGCGACCACGCTAGTTTGGGCGCGCGTCTTGGAACAACCAGGCATGATCTCGCCTTGGCCGATCGGGTGAGGGGATAGATGGGTCCACGGTGGTCATCTTTGTATGACCGGACTGCTAATCTAATCTTGGACCCTCCATTCGTGTTAGGAGAATATGGACGCTCGTAATGCTCAAAACCCTAATTTTGGGTTTCAAGGCCGTGCGTCAATGCTTTATTCGGCGTACGGTGGGATAACCAACCATGGTTGGTCCCGACCGATTGATGCAGTATGTAGGCGGGCCCACGGTGATTGTGTTGACATGCTCTGGGCCCTTTGAATCTACATCTACACCCTCCATCTATACCGCGAAGATGGATGGTTGAGATTGTTTTGCGACACATGTAATATGCCGCAAACCCTAATTTAGGGTTTTCCGCCCATACGCTCTGGTTTGGACGTTTTTGGCAAGCTAGGACAATATTTTGGGGAAGGCCGACCGTGCGGGGTCCGCGTTGGTTCGGCAGTGGATATTCCATACCTGCTTGGGGGTGATGGAATTGATCTGGGTCATCCAATCATGCTTGTGGAGTTGGATGATCATGATCATATCCGGACCGATCTGGTCGATCCGGATGCTCAATCGGGCTAGTATAACACACCGAGAGGGCTCAATCGGGCTAGTATAACACACCGAGAGTCGATCAGTATGGGTATTTCGTACATGGTTTCATTATAATACTTGGAGGTTCGTGTTGCTCTGTAAGAGCAACACTTTCGATCGTCATGCCGCACTGATAATGAGTACAGGAAATACAAGGCTGATTGCGCATTATTTAATAATGCTAGAAATTCACAGGGTATATGGGATTGTTGCTACATGCTCCAACCTGGATGAATTTCATGTATTCACAGAATGGGATTGTTGCCACATGCTCCATTCTAGGTGAATTAAGTGAGGGAGTATCCAACACTTATTGATGGCCTTATCTTTTACAAGATGTCAGCGCATAATTTTCTGGTTTTTACAATTTTAACCTTAAATGAAAATCCAGCATCAACAACCGATTATAACTAACTTCCCAAATTAGCTTGTGATCGGTTACACCTTGCTTCAAAAAGGTAGCTTGTGACCAATTACATGCTAACTTCCCAATGTAGCTTGTGACCGGTTATACCATGCTTCACAAAGTAGCTTGTGACCGGTTACACCATGCTACACAGTATATGCTATGACCGGTTATACCTCAAATCTCAACAAGTGAAGATAGGTTATACCTTGTCATCTTATATTTGTCATTCAAAAGATATTCAATAAAGAACCTGACCAATCATGATTTCCTTTCGATTATAAAACAAGTTCATATATGTACTTTATTTAAACAAATGTTATAAAACATTGTTTCCTAGGGTGAAATCAAGTAACTAAATACAAAGATTATGTTGATGTCGTATTCACGAAGTTCCAAAAGATAAGCGCTTATACTTCTTAATTCAATAAGTTCCCTGACACTTTGATCAAAATGATATGACCAAGTCTAACCACTAGAGTATTATATATAGACAGCTTCGCATGTAAAATTTTCAATATAATCCGACTTAAAAGATACATTAGGAATGGAAACAAGATCAAGTCAATATTATTAACCTCAAGTGGAAAGATGGTTGTTAAATCTGCTCATTCGAACTCGCAAACGTTGCTATCTCAAGCTTGTTTGTCAAGTTTAGGTGATCAAAAATATAAGTCTTGATTTCTAGTCTACTTATAGCTATGTCTCGGATTATGATAGAATGTGTAGTTGAGCTTTAGACTTCACGCCGTTCATCGATTGAAGGCGAAGACCTGATGAGGAGAGCTTGGAGGAACTTCATCAACAAAAGGTATGTGGAGACTAAAACTTATATATCACTCAGAAGTCTATTATATTTTATCTCCTATTAAGACTAAGTCGTATAACTATATAGACTTTTACATTATACACATTTGATATTTCGAGCTGAGTTTATCTCGCTTATCTATTTCTCAAAATATGTGTGGGAAAGCTTTTTGCTTTAGCTACGTTCATCATTATTCTTGGCGAGTTTAGTCAAAAGATGGTCATGTGAAAATTGCCTTGAAACATCTTACATGATTTGTGTGAGACAGTCATTTGATGTAGACTCGAAATGTTTCGTATTGATCATTCGATCACTTGAAAATTACTTATAAGCTAATAGTTTGTATGAGACAGCTATTATCGTCTTCTAAGGATGTTTCAATGATTGAAATGGGAGTTTAGAACAATTAACCATTGTCTGGACATAACACAGTTTGCATACCGGTATGAAAATTGTTGTGGTATGATTCAGGTCCGGGAACCAAGTTTGCATACCAGTATGCGAACGGTTTTAACTGTCAAAGTCCGGGAACCAAGTTTTCATACCCGTTTGCGAACGGTTTCACTTGAGTTCGGTCCGAAACGACAATATGCATACCCTTTTGCGAACTGTCGTACATGACCAAAGTCCGGAACTTAAGTTTGCGTACCCGTTTGCAAACTTAGGTGTTTAAGTATGATTTCATACTCATGAACAAATACATTTATTTATTAAGGAATGCAATCTTTGCAAACCGTGGCTAAATGTTCATGAATTGATTCTCTTGAATCAAATCCGATTTTGCTTCAATTGTGTCTTGTATACTTCTATAAGAATATAAACAACTTAACAACTCTATGAGTAACACAATTAGATTCATTTGATTATCATTTGATCTAGAAGTGTTAGATAAATGTGGTTAATACAAAAGTGTTCATATGGCTAACTTCGGTTAACTGTTATTGAGCCAACTCAATATACGCGTTTAGGTACGGTTACCCATATCTAAATGAAGGTATATTTCATTTGTGTGTATCAAGATAAGACCATCTAACGGTGGAGAGATATTGCTTTGGTTTTAAGCAAACTTAGCTTGAATCTTAAATCAGGTTTTCATCTAACGGTGAATATTGATTGCTTTGTTTTAAAGTTATTAAACCCTGATATGAAAGACTATATAAGGGAGAACTATAGCAACTGGGCGCGAATAGAGTCGATTCTCCTTTAACCTAGGTTTTTCCTAAAACCATTATAGTTAACGACTTAAAGACTTCATTGGGATTTTAAAGCCAGACCCAACTATTTTCTTTGTAGTTGCGTGTTCCGATCTTACTTGTTCTATCGTATTGAGTATTATCTTCTCTAAGATTGGCTCGAGATTTATCTCCGATAGGTAAGATATAAAAAGTAATCACAAAGCTATTCGTCTCATTCTTCGTGATTCCACAATAACCTGTTCTACTACCATATATTTAAGTTATTGTAAGGTGATTGATATTTCTAGGTTGTTCTTCTGGAATACAAGACCGGATTATCTATTGGTTCATGTTCACCTTGATTTATCGAAATACGGAACAAAAAACTTCGTAGGTATTTCCGTGGGAGAAAGATTTATCTATCAGAATAGACTTTTCTGTGGGAGACAGATTTGTTTATAAAGTCTTCGACTTTGGGTCGTAGAAACTCTTAGTTGTGGGTGAGATCATCTAAGGGAATCAAGTGCGTAGAGTCCTGCGGGGATTCATAGGCGTAAGGAACGCGACTATACCTTAATCGGTGTGAGACTTGGTTAGGGCTCAACTATATTCCAGTCCGAAGATAACTTGTAGTAGGCTAGTGTCTTTAACGACTTAATACAGTGTGGTGTTCAAATCTGGACTAGGTCCCGGGGTTTTTCTGCATTTTCGGTTTTCTCGTTAACAAAACTTCTGGTGTCCATGTTATGTCTTTTCTGCATTATATTTGTTCATATAATTGAAATATCACAGGTTGCGCGTAGTTCAATCAATTGGTAAATCCGACCTTTGGTTGTTGATTGAAATTGATTGACACTTGAACATTGGTCTTTGGTACCGTTCAAGTCATTTCTCATAATAATCAGGTTCACAGAATCCTATCTGTTTGATTTGCTGATTACATTGAGAAACAGAGATATAACTCTTGGATATATTTCCTTGATTGAGTCTGATTGTCTAGTTGATTCTCTTGGAATTATATTGGAGTTAGTCCATACAGATTGACGAACAAAATATTGGGTGTGGTTGTTAGACCCCCACTTTTTCAATGGTGTCCTCGTTGTAGTCGTTACTTCTTCACATTCTTCAGGTCTTCGGAGTAATACTTGTACGTCTTAACATTCCTAGACTTTCTAGTCCAACCTAAACGAAGTTGACTCTAATATTTAATCAAGAGACCCTAAATGAGTTTTGATACTAAAATATGACAACCAAACTTGACATACCAACGCCTGGTGGGTTCAACCGAGCTATGCACTATCAATTTCCCCCTTTGTCAATTTTAGTGACAAAACTCTAATACATATGGAGATAAATTAATTACCAAATAACTCATTGTTCATACGCTTGATTCCAAGTTTCAACTGCACAATAACCTGCATATATTCAAAATAAATGCCGCTGTTGACATTTGTTATTCCCCTTTGGTAGTATGAAATACTACACATCATGATGATATGTTTCTCCCCATTAGTCTATGCTTTACCGTTTCGTTAGATATAACGTTTAAGCACAAATTTCCTTACCTAGTGATTAAAAATCACTTGTTTACTCCATATATTTCTCCCACTTTTTGTCACAAAAATGACAAAGGTAAGAGCAAACAAAAGGACAAACCGAAAGGATCTTACAAATCCATAAACCTTGTACAATCTATAAGATTTAAGCTTGAAGGTTTCACATACCATTTTAGATAACCGAGGATACTACAAAAGTAATCTAGCTTTAGTATGTTATCAAGGCAACAATTTCCCGAAGCAATTTTCCCTTTAGTCCGACAAACCGACTAAGATAACTTAATTCTTTTGTCGAATCGATTGTGTATGTAAAATCGCTTATTTCGATAAGACACAAATAAATATCAGAATTAACTCTCTTTCTCTTATCAAGCTCAAATTATTCCATAAAATAACTTAGACCTTTCCCTTTAGACAAGACAAACACTAGGTTAGTTAACTAGTTTTTCTTGTCAAGGAATTCAATTAGACTTGAATAACTGAATCTTTTATTTGATAAGTCTAACTAAGATCATAATTAAATTAGTTTCTCTTATCCGGAATCAAATGGACTAAATAAATAACCACGTAATTTTGTTAAGCCAAAAACAATAGAAATGAACCAAATAAATTAACTTGCTATAATTTTTCTTAATAGGAAGCAATTGAAATAAATATAACCAATGTAAGCACCGCAATTGCACCGAATTTCGTTAAGCAAAAACACTTGATACCAAATCAAAAGTATTCACTTAGGTTGAAGAAACTCTTATGCTGTAAAGGACGTCAGCAAAGGGAATCAATTACGTAGAGCCTTACGAGGTTCAAGAGACGTGAAGAGCACGACTGAAGTTGAATTGATTGGAGGGTGAATTCAATCTCAACTACATTCCAGTTGAAGTCTGATAATAGGCTAGTGTTTTTATCGGCCTAGTATAGTTTGGTGTTCAAATATAGACGAGGTCCTGGGATTTTTCTGCAGGCGCAATTTTTCCTGTTAAATTTTTTTTTGGTATCTCGTGTTTTTCTTTTTCCGCATTATTTTGGGGTAAAAACTGATTCTCCTGGAAATGGTAAATTTGGGTGTGCCGCCGAGAAACGAATCTAAACCCTAAACAAATGCACTGCACGGGAGTACTTTAGATTCGAGAGATCAATCTGTACAATTTTGGCCTAAACCAAGAAATGGTCGTTCCAGACTTGCTTCGGTCACAAAGTGAAGGAGAAGGGTTGATCGTAGGGAGGGAAGCGAAGAAGGTGTTGAGATCAAAAAATATTGAATTTTTGAAGGTGTGGCTGTTTTATGACTTGTATCAGAATATGGAACTGGCTTGCAGAATGTAATCTATCAATTCTTGGTGTTTTTCTGGATACTTGTGTTGATAACACTTGTCTCTTGTCGAAATAGGTCAAAAACCTATTTATACAAGTCATGATTGAGCACACCTGATCTCGTAGGAAGTGGAGACAGTTAAGTAGTGGAGAAGTGGAGTCGTGTAAAAAGTGGTGACCATCATGTTTCCATCACGAGGGAAGATTGGTCAGCCTTACACCCACTACTCACCTAGTGCTCATTAACCGTCTGCCCTTTCCTGACACTTTCTCGTAATGGGTGCGTTGCACGCCGCACGTTGTAAACCGCCATACCAATACCCTTATGTGTTGACATAAAATTCTTTAATTTTATTCTCAGAGAGCAGTTAGCGCGTCTTCTGATTGAGCACTTTCATGCAGACCTTAATCTTGATACTTCGGGAAATTCATGCTACTCAGCTGCGAGTGAACACTAATTGTCATGTCATACCAATATTAAGGGTTCAGCCGGGGAACATAGCATAGGAAAAATACTCAATAAGCCATACATTAGTGGATAACGCAGTCGGTTGATTAAATACTCATTAGGCTATATGCTAGTGAACAATTCATCCAGGAGCTTGAGTTTCAATACAATATGAAGAGCGGCATATGCACTCATCAGATTTTGATATATCCTTCAAATTCCTTGCGGAATATAGACATATCAAGGTCTACTACTTCTGATGCCGGGTCAGGTAGACAGACTTTTACGGTTTTTGCCCTAAGCTAAAAACCACCATCAACATTAAGTCCACTGCTTAGCACGTAACAGTGGTATTATTGCGGGGTAAGCACTAGATGGTGACAGACGAAAAATAAAATTGAAAAGATGAAGCAGGTAGATATTACCAGGGAAATCCAAATCGGCCTTTAGCAGTGGGATCACGTGGCCAGTGGATCTCGTAGTAGCGTGTTGCTAGCTCAGCTATGGGGCCGTCCGACTGTTTTTGTTGGAAATCCAAATCGACCCTCTTCTGTTTTTGTTGCTCGTCCGACTCCGTGCTTTCGTCTGCAGCGTTCGGCTCCTCTTCGTCACTGTCAGCAGCTCGATCACAAGCGTGCCAATCGTCAGCGGCAAGGTAAGTTCATATTGTCTTCGTATTTAGCTGTAAGTGTAATATCCATGAGTAGTTGATCAAACTTGGACATTTAGCTCGGTGTGAATGACTTTCTTTGTTAGTGGCGGTAGAGTGAGCGTCAACGGCAACAAAGCAATCTCCAATAGTTATAATCAGTAGCAAGGCGATCCAGGAGAACTCAAGGTAGGTGTTGTTTTCTCTTTTGCGCATGTAGCCACCCAACAGTACCATCGATCTTCTCCAGAATGTGTAATAAGATTCTGACGCCAGAAGAATGAGTATCTAACCTCTCCAGTATATTTAAAAGTTTACCAAACTCCATTGCACTCCTGGGGTGGATGGATGAAATATATGTTCGGCAATGATCATGTCAGGGCTAATCTTGGAGAGTGTAGCTGCGTTGTTGATCCGTCATTGACTTTAAGTTATTTGGTGTCTGGATTGTTGAGCCGCAATTAGAATGTTCTTTAAACTCCCGAGCATTGACCGAAATGAATATTTATTCAGGCTCTTTAGCTTACAGGCTTATTCTTGCCCTTCTGATTGCGATGATAATATGTTGTGGACGCTTGTATGGTCGAAATCTTCCGGAGCCGTTGGGTGAAGTAGACGAGCTGAGAGGCGCCTTGTCGCCGACGTGGTGCTATCAAGTCTTCAAGGACTTCGTTCCAAGCGATATCTTTTCAACCATCTTCTGAATCTTGGACTGTTGTATGGAATGGGATGCGATGAGCAGTCCCCAGTTACACTTCTGTATGGTCACTAGAGTAAATCCGATGGCGTGGCCGGATTGTGAATATATTTTTGCGGCGTGCTATTGGAGGGAAAAAAATCCTCATCAAATTGGCGGTGCTCTGGTCGTCTATCTTGTATGTGTTGGAAAGATTTTTGACGGTGAGGGGATATTATGGCAGCCTTCAATCTCCCAATTATGATTCACGTGATTCTTCGTATGCAGTTGTGCTTCATGCAACAGTCAATGCGAATTTTCTTGTTTGTTGAAAAATCTCGGAACATTCACAGGAACTGTAGTTATGTTTTACTGTTGATCATCAGGCGAGTCCCTTGATAGCAATCCTGCAGCTGAGGGGCGTCATATCTGGCTTTGCTCAGGGGTGATACGGCCATAAGTATCTATGGGTCTTCTTTTGGGATCTTTGATGCACGTGTACGGCTTCATGTTGAGAATTTCTTGCGGCTCGTAAAGCTTTGACAGTGATGATGCTGATATCAGAAATAAACTGGTTGAGGGACATCAAGACATCTCGTGCTAGAAGTCCCCAGGTGTAATTATACTGAGATTATTTTCTCCTGAAAGACGTGTGGTTGACGAATTGACGAAAGTGGCAATCTTTTGGATCCGTCATTTGTTAATCAATGGGCGGGAGTCACACTTGATAAACATTTACTGTATCTAAACTCCTGGTAGCCCATGCACCCATTCCATAGGAAATTGGAAATAAACAACGAATCTGACTTTGTCAGCGATGTGATTGTTGATGCGCAGCTTCGTGCAGGCCTTGGGTAGGCGGCGCTGAGTTCTGAGTAGGTGATGTGGCAGACCTGATGCGGTTGGTCTGTGTGGTTTGTTGAGGCATTGAAACGGCTTCGGCTTCTGGAGAGAACATTGAAGCGACCTCTGAGGGAACGTTGAAGCGGCTTCTGGAGAGAACGTTGAAGCGACGACTTCTGGAGCGAACGTTGAAGCGGCTTCTGGAGCGAAACGTTGAATCGGAGCGGCTTCTGGAGAGAATGTTGAAGCGGCTCCTGGAGCGAACGTTGAAGCGGCTTCTGGAGCGAACGTTGAAGCGGTTTCTGGAACGAAACGTTGAAGCGGTTTCCGGAGCGAAACATTGAAGCGGCTTCTGAAGCGAAACGTTGAAGTAGAGCGGCTTCTGAAGAGAACGTTGAAGCGGCTCCTGGAGCGAACGTTGAAGCGGAGCGGCTTCTGGAGAGAACGTTGAAGCGGCTTCTGGAGCGAAATTGAAGCGGCTTCTAGAACGAAACGTTGAAGCGGCTCCTAGAGCGAACTCCAGTGAGGGCGCCATTAGCCCTTAACTTCGAAAAACGAGTTGATACGATATGGCAGATGGGAAGACGACACACAAATAGTGATGGTCGGCAAGTCGTGTTTTCTCCTCATGGGAAAGAATACGCTTCTTCTGTTTGATTTTCCCTTGCAACTCTCAGAGTCTTGACGCTTACAATGTTGAAGTCGGAGGCTGCGTCAATCAGCGTGGTGTCAAACTCGACATCCTTCAAGTGAGCAGTGGTTAGGAGTCCCCAGTTCCATATATCAGTCGTGCTTTCTAGGAGAGGTGGGGTTTTGGGAATGGTTTCCGTGGTGATTCCAAAAAACGAGAGATGTGTTCACGAGCATTATCGGTACCGTCATAAAGGGAAAATTGAGGAGAAGAGTATCCCCTCGGGACAGGAACTCTTTGTACATCAGGAGGATAAGGAGGTTGATGCTGGTGCATGTCCGTCGGGTTCTCTTTGCCTTGATTTTGGAGAAGTCGTTCCAGATCCGCATGTGTGATGAAATTGGATTGCTGATTCCTTTCCAATGGGAGTTCAGGAGCAACGCGAGCCTCTTCATCTATAAATGTGCGTCCTGCTAAAATGCTTACGTCGGGGGTGTTAAAAGTATTCCTTGTTAGCTCCATCTGAGGTTGACGTGACTCTTGCGATAGCCGCTCCATTAGTGTCTTGAGGAAAATAAGTATCTCTTTATGGGTTGTACCCATGTATGTCTGAGCCTTAGCGATAACTTCTTGTCTTTCCATCAAATCCACAATGGTAATAGAGGGTTGGCTTCCTCTGGCTCATCCAGCCTCTCGTTCCGATGAAGGAGTGGCAGTAGCTGCCGCTGGTGTTGGTGCTAGAGGATGCAACGCCATGGGACGTGTTGACTGCGCTTACGAACGGTATATTGGTATTGGCCATTCCCTTCTGCTCTCGTCCGATACGGACACATACTCTGTTATCATCGTCGTTGGCGTAGGCACAGACCTCAGACAAGGGTTTAACATTTTTGTGTCATCTCTGAAATTGGCGGCGTTCTCCAAGCGAATGTTTGTTGGCTCTTGGCGTTCTCATTTTGCAGATTGACAATATCAGCTTGATTTGCGACAACATCTTCTAATATTTTTGCCATACCTTCCATGGTGATTGGATTTCGAGCATTGGCGGCTTTGGAAGTGTTTGGGATGACCGGGGTAACTCATGAAGTGGAAAGTTGGGATTGGTGATTGAAGTGAATTCTGGTTAATGATTGAATTTAGACCTAAGATCCACCATCTTGAGTTTGGGAAGATTGGAATGAAAATTGAGAAATTGGCTTCATGACCGAGAGATTAATCTCCCATTGTGGTCGCCAGTAGTTTTGGGGTAAAAACTGATTCTGCTGTAAATGATAAATTTGGGTGTGCCGCCAAGAAACGAATCTAAACCCTAAACAAATGCACTGCACGGGAGTACTTTAGATCCGAGAGATCAATCTGTACAATTCTGGCCTAAACCAAGAAATGGCCGTTCCAGACTTGCTTCGATCACAAAGTGAAGGAGAATGGTTGATCTTAGGGAGGGAAGCGAAGAAGGTGTTGAGATCAAAATATTGAATTTTTGAAGGTGTGGCTGTTTTATGACTTGTATCAGAATATGGAACTGGCTTGCAGAATGTAAGCTATCAGTTCTTGGTGTTTTTCTGGATACTTGTGTTGATAACACTTGTCTCTTGTCGAAATAGGTCGAAAACCTATTTATACAAGTCATGATTGAGCACACCTGATCTCGTAGGAAGTGGAGACAGTTAAGTAGTGGAGAAGTGGAGTCGTGTAAAAAGTGGTGACCATCATGTTTCCATCACGAGGGAAGATTGGTCAGCCTTACACCCACTACTCACCTAGTGCTCATTAACCGTCTGCCCTTTCCTGACACTTTCTCGTAATGGGCGCGTTGCACGCCGCACGTTGTAAACCGCCAGACCAATACCCCGATGAACATCCCCCAGTTTGTGACATGTTTGATGTCTCGAGTATTTTCGTGGAAAATATGCAGCAGATTGCTGAGTGGGTCTTGTGTGCAAGACCTAGTTAGTCTGACCAATCGCGCGCAAGCTAGGCGGCGGGTAATCATGTGTGGCGAGCTAATTCATGAGACTTGCCACAAGAAATTGCGTGTGACGCTATTAAGTTAGTCTTGGTTAGTCGCCTAAGATTTAATCTAGGCCGGTAAATCTTTGGCGAAGTTGTATGCGGTCGAGACTACAATTTATGGAAGGGGTGGCCGTCGATTATGGCCACATCTCGTTGGTGCTGCCCGGTGGCATAGTGGCGTAATTGGCGCCTACCAGTAGCATAGTGGCATGGTGACGGAGTGGCGCCTGCATGGCGTGGCTGCGGCCACTATATCTTGGCATATACTACCATGGCCACATTGAATAAAGAAATTATGGCAAGGCCATAATGTGGGGACGATCATGGGTAGTCATACTATGGCGCGTGCGCCAATCTTTAGGGTCTTCTGGGTCCCACATGACTTGTGTCATGTTGTGGGCCCGCAGTGGCATAGTCAGGCCATGACCAATTCCATTAAAACAGGATTTCTATTCTGATCATAATACCCTGGTTAGAATTTGTTATGGCGTTGGCCACGAACGAAAAGTGAGATAGCACGCGGCTGCGCTGTTATGGCACGTTGGCATATTGCTGCCGCGGAATAGCATGGCCTGCTAATTAGCATGTCGTCGCGATTTTGCAGGTTGATTAGCTAAATGGCATGGCGGCCACGTTGACGCGACGACCACTAGATTTTGGCGCAGTTTGGCTTTATTTAATGTGTGTGGCGGGTTTAAAGCAACCTGATTGGTCGATGGGAAAGGGGGCCGACAAGCAGCATGGGACCAGCCACATTCCAAGTGCGTGTGGCGCATTTTGAGCGACCCGTTTGGTCGATGGGAAAGGGGGCCGGCAACCATCATGGGCCCGCCCACATTCCAAGTGCGTGTGGCGCATTTAGAGCGACCTGATTGGTCGATGGGAAAGAGGGCCGGCAATCATTATGGTCCCGACCACATTCCAAGTGCGTGTGGCACATTTAGAGCAACCTGATTGGTCGATGAGAAAGGGGGCCGGCAAGCAGCATGGGCCCGACCACATTATAAGTGCATGTGGCGCATTTAGATCGACCTGATTGGTCGATGGGAAAGGGGGCCGGCTAGCAGCATGGGCCGGACACATTCTAAGTGCATGTGGCACATTTAGAGCGACCTGATTGGTCGATGGGAAACGGGGCCGACAAGCAGCATGGGCCCAGCCACATTCTAAGTGCATGTGGCGCATTTAGAGCGACCTGATTGGTCGATGGAAAAAGGGGGCCGGCAGGGGCAACATGGAGCGTGGCCATTCGGCTACGGGTGGCGCTTGCTAGGGAGAACTGGCCGGCTATGTGGCGCGGCCACGTCTCTTCTTGTTGCTACTCCTATTTTCCGCAGCTCCTCTTTTATTTCTTGTTTTCTGATTTTTTGGTCGGACTTTGCTCCTACTAGTCCATGGCAGATTAATTTCCTAGATTACCTAGGTTTGACCTCGACAAATATGGTTCGAGATATTGCGCAGGGCGCAAAAAACCTAATTTTTGTAAATTAATTAGGCCAAAATTTGAATTTTGTGAGCTATCACAAAATTGAACAAATTTGATAAATTATGTGTGTTGACATAAAATTCTTTAATTTTATTCTCGAGAGCAGTTAGCGCGTCTTCTGATTGAGCACTTTCATGCAGACCTTAATCTTGATACTTCGGGAAATTCATGCTACTCAGCTGCGAGTGAACACTAATTGTCATGTCATACCAATATTAAGGGTTCAGCCGGGGAACATAGCATAGGAAAAATACTCAATAAGCCATACATTAGTGGATAACGCAGTCGGTTGATTAAATACTCATTAGGCTATATGCTAGTGAACAATTCATCCAGGAGCTTGAGTTTCAATACAATATGAAGAGCGGCATATGCACTCATCAGATTTTGATATATCCTTCAAATTCCTTGCGGAATATAGACATATCAAGGTCTACTGCGATGCTTAGGGTCGGGTAGATAGACTTTTACGGTTTTGCCCTAAGCTAAAAACCACCATCAACATTAAGTCCACTGCTTAGCACGTAACAGTGGTATTATTGCGGGGTAAGCACTAGATGGTGACAGATGAAAAATAAAATTGAAAAGATGAAGCAGGTAGATATTACCAGGGAAATCCAAATCGGCCTTTAGCAGTGGGATCACGTGGCCAGTGGATCACGTAGTAGCGTGTTGCTAGCTCAGCTATGGGGCCGTCCGACTGTTTTTGTTGGAAATCCAAATCGACCCTCTTCTGTTTTTGTTGCTCGTCCGACTCCGTGCTTTCGTCTGCAGCGTTCGGCTCCTCTTCGTCACTGTCAGCAGCTCGATCACAAGCGTGCCAATCGTCAGCGGCAAGGTAAGTTCATATTGTCTTCGTATTTAGCTGTGAGTGTAATATCCATGAGTAGTTGATCAAACTTGGACATTTAGCTCGGTGTGAATGACTTTCTTTGTTAGCGGCGGTAGAGTGAGCGTCAACGGCAACAAAGCAATCTCCAATAGTTATAATCAGTAGCAAGGCGATCCAGGAGAACTCAAGGTAGGTGTTGTTTTCTCTTTTGCGCATGTAGCCACCCAACAGTACCATCGATCTTCTCCAGAATGTGTAATAAGATTCTGACGCCAGAAGAATGAGTATCTAACCTCTCCAGTATATTTAAAAGTTTACCAAACTCCATTGCACTCCTGGGGTGGATGGATGAAATATATGTTCGGCAATGATCATGTCAGGGCTAATCTTGGAGAGTGTAGCTGCGTTGTTGATCCGTCATTGACTTTAAGTTATTTGGTGTCTGGATTGTTGAGCCGCAATTAGAATGTTCTTTAAACTCCCGAGCATTGACCGAAATGAATATTTATTCTGGCTCTTTAGCTTACAGGCTTATTCTTGCCCTTCTGATTGCGATGATAATATGTTGTGGACGCTTGTATGGTCGAAATCTTCCGGAGCCGTTGGGTGAAGTAGACGAGCTGAGAGGCGCCTTGTCGCCGACGTGGTGCTATCAAGTCTTCAAGGACTTCGTTCCAAGCGATATCTTTTCAACCATCTTCTCAAATCTTGGACCGTTGTATGGAATGGGATGCGATGAGCGATCCCGATTACACTTCTGTATGGTCACTAGAGTAAATCCGATGGCGTGGCCGGATTGTGAATATATTTTTGCGGCGTGCTATTGGAGGGCAAAAAATCCTCATCAAATTGGCGGTGCTCTGGTCGTCTATCTTGTATGTGTTGGAAAGATTTTTGACGGTGAGGGGATATTATGGCAGCCTTCAATCTCCCAATTATGATTCACGTGATTCTTCGTATGTAGTTGTGCTTCATGCAACAGTCAATGCGAATTTTCTTGTTTGTTGAAAAATCTCGGAACATTCACAAGAACTGTAGTTATGTTTTTACTGTTGATCATCAGGCGAGTCCCTTGATAGCAATCCTGCAGCTGAGGGGCGTCATATCTGGCTTTGCTCAGGGGTGATACGGCCATAAGTATCTATGGGTCTTCTTTTGGGATCTTTGATGCACGTGTACGACTTCATGTTGAGAATTTCTTGCGGCTCGTAAAGCTTTGACAGTGATGATGCTGATATCAGAAATAAACTGGTTGAGGGACATCAAGACATCTCGTGCTAGAAGTCCCCAGGTGTAATTATCCTGAGATTATTTTCTCCTGAAAGACGTGTGGTTGACGAATTGGCGAAAGTGGCAATCTTTTGGATCCGTCATTTGTTAATCAATGGGCGGGAGTCACACTTGATAAACATTTACTGTATCCAAACTCCTGGTAGCCCATGCACCCCTTCCATAGGAAATTGGAAATAAACAACGAATCTGACTTTGTCAGCGATGTGATTGTTGATGCGCAGCTTCGTGCAGGCCTTGGGTAGGCGGCCGAGTTCGAGTAGGTGATGTGGCAGACCTGATGCGGTTGGTCTGTGTGGTTTGTTGAGGCATTGAAACGGCTTCGACTTCTGGAGAGAACATTGAAGCGACCTCTGAGGGAACGTTGAAGCGGCTTCTGGAGAGAACGTTGAAGCGACGACTTCTGGAGCGAACGTTGAAGCGGCTTCTGGAGCGAAACGTTGAATCGGAGCGGCTTCTGGAGAGAATGTTGAAGCGGCTCCTGGAGCGAACGTTGAAGCGGCTTCTGGAGCGAACGTTGAAGCGGTTTCTGGAACGAAACGTTGAAGCGGTTTCCGGAGCGAAACATTGAAGCGGCTTCTGAAGCGAAACGTTGAAGTGGAGCGGCTTCTGAAGAGAACGTTGAAGCGGCTCCTGGAGCGAACGTTGAAGCGGAGCGGCTTCTGGAGAGAACGTTGAAGCGGCTTGGAGCGAAATTGAAGCGGCTTCTAGAACGAAACGTTGAAGCGGCTCCTGGAGCGAACTCCAGTGAGGGCGCCATTAGCCCATGACTTCGAAAAACGAGTTGATACGATATGGCAGATGGGAAGACGACACACAAATAGTGATGGTCGGCAAGTCGTGTTTTCTCCTCATGGGAAAGAATACGCTTCTTCTGTTTGATTTTCCCTTGTAACTCTCAGAGTCTTGACGCTTACAATGTTGAAGTCGGAGGCTGCGTCAATCAGCGTGGTGTCAAACTCGACATCCTTCAAGTGAGCAGTGGTTAGGAGTCCCCAGTTCCATATATCAGTCGTGCTTTCTAGGAGAGGTGGGGTTTTGGGAATGGTTTCCGTGGTGATTCCAAAAAACGAGAGATGTGTTCACGAGCATTATCGGTACCGTCATAAAGGGAAAATTGAGGAGAAGAGTATCCCCTCGGGACAGGAACTCTTTGTACATCAGGAGGATAAGGAGGTTGATGCTGGTGCATGTCCGTCGGGTTCTCTTTGCCTTGATTTTGGAGAAGTCGTTCCAGATCCGCACGTGTGATGAAATTGGATTGCTGATTCCTTTCCAATGGGAGTTCAGGAGCAACGCGAGCCTCTTCATCTATAAATGTGCGTCCTGCTAAAATGCTTACGTCGGGGGTGTTAAAAGTATTCCTTGTTAGCTCCATCCGAGGTTGACGTGACTCTTGCGATAGCCGCTCCATTAGTGTCTTGAGGAAAATAAGTATCTCTTTATGGGTTGTACCCATGTATGTCTGAGACTTAGCGATAACTTCTTGTCTTTCCATCAAATCCACAATGGTAATAGAGGGTTGGCTTCCTCTGGCTCATCCAGCCTCTCGTTCCGATGAAGGAGTGGCAGTAGCTGTCGCTGGTGTTGGTGCTAGAGGATGCAACGCCATGGGACGTGTTGACTGCGCTTACGAACGGTATATTGGTATTGGCCATTCCCTTCTGCTCTCGTCCGATACGAACACATACTCTGTTATCATCGTCGTTGGCGTAGGCACAGACCTCAGACAAGGGTTTAACATTTTTGTGTCATCTCTGAAATTGGCGGCGTTCTCCAAGCGAATGTTTGTTGGCTCTTGGCGTTCTCATTTTGCAGATTGACAATATCAGCTTGATTTGCGACAACATCTTCTAATATTTTTGCCATACCTTCCATGGTGATTGGATTTCGAGCATTGGCGGCTTTGGAAGTGTTTGGGATGGCTCTGGTAACTCATGAAGTGGAAAGTTGGGATTGGTGATTGAAGTGAATTCTGGTTAATGATTGAATTTAGACCTAAGATCCACCATCTTGAGTTTGGGAAGATTGGAATGAAAATTGAGAAATTGGCTTCGCAACCGAGAGATTAATCTCCCATTGTGGTCGCCAGTAGTTTTGGGGTAAAAACTGATTCTGCTGTAAATGATAAATTTGGGTGTGCCGCCAAGAAACGAATCTAAACCCTAAACAAATGCACTGCACGGGAGTACTTTAGATCCGAGAGATCAATCTGTACAATTCTGGCCTAAACCAAGAAATGGCCGTTCCAGACTTGCTTCGATCACAAAGTGAAGGAGAATGGTTGATCTTAGGGAGGGAAGCGAAGAAGGTGTTGAGATCAAAATATTGAATTTTTGAAGGTGTGGCTGTTTTATGACTTGTATCAGAATATGGAACTGGCTTGCAGAATGTAAGCTATCAGTTCTTGGTGTTTTTCTGGATACTTGTGTTGATAACACTTGTCTCTTGTCGAAATAGGTCGAAAACCTATTTATACAAGTCATGATTGAGCACACCTGATCTCGTAGGAAGTGGAGACAGTTAAGTAGTGGAGAAGTGGAGTCGTGTAAAAAGTGGTGACCATCATGTTTCCATCACGAGGGAAGATTGGTCAGCCTTACACCCACTACTCACCTAGTGCTCATTAACCGTCCGCCCTTTCCTGACACTTTCTCGTAATGGGCGCGTTGCACGCCGCACGTTGTAAACCGCCGACCAATACCTCCCCGATGAACATCCCCGTTTGTGACATGTTTGATGTCTCGAGTATTTTCGTGGAAAATATGCAGCAGATTCTTTGAGTGGGTCTTGTGTGCAAGACCTAGTTAGTCTGACCAATCGCGCGCAAGCTAGGCGGCGGGTAATCATGTGTGGCGAGCTAATTCATGAGACTTGCCGCAAGAAATTGCGTGTGACGCTATTAAGTTAGTCTTGGTTGGTCGCCTAAGATTTAATCTAGGCCGGTAAATCGGCTGGCGAAGTTGTACGGTCGAGACTACAATTTATGGAAGGGGGTGGCCGTCGATTATGGCCACATCTCGTTGGTGCCTGCCAGTGGCATAGTGGCGTAATTGGCGCCTACCAGTAGCATAGTGGCATGGTGACGGAGTGGCGCCTGCATGGCGTGGCTGCGGCCACTATATCTTGGCATATACTACCATGGCCACATTGAATAAAGAAATTATGGCAAGGCCATAATGTGGGGACGATCATGGGTAGTCATACTATGGCGCGTGCGCCAATCTTTAGGGTCTTCTGGGTCCCACATGACTTGTGTCATGTTGTGGGCCCGCAGTGGCATAGTCAGGCCATGACCAATTCCATTAAAACAGGAGTTCTATTCTGATCATAATACCCTGGTTAGAATTTGTTATGGCGTTGGCCACGAACGAAAAGTGAGATAGCACGCGGCTGCGCTGTTATGGCACGTTGGCATATTGCTGCCGCGGAATAGCATGGCCTGCTAATTAGCATGTCGTCGCGATTTTGCAGGTTGATTAGCTAAATGGCATGGCGGCCACGTTGACGCGACGACCACTAGATTTTGGCGCAGTTTGGCTTTATTTAATGTGTGTGGCGGGTTTAAAGCAACCTGATTGGTCGATGGGAAAGGGGGCCGACAAGCAGCATGGGACCAGCCACATTCCAAGTGCGTGTGGCGCATTTTGAGCGACCCGTTTGGTCGATGGGAAAGGGGGCCGGCAACCATCATGGGCCCGACCACATTCCAAGTGCGTGTGGCGCATTTAGAGCGACCTGATTGGTCGATGGGAAAGAGGGCCGACAATCATTATGGTCCCGACCACATTCCAAGTGCGTGTGGCACATTTAGAGCAACCTGATTGGTCGATGAGAAAGGGGGCCGGCAAGCAGCATGGGCCCGACCACATTATAAGTGCATGTGGCGCATTTAGATCGACCTGATTGGTCGATGGGAAAGGGGGCCGGCTAGCAGCATGGGCCGGACACATTCTAAGTGCATGTGGCGCATTTAGAGCGACCTGATTGGTCGATAGGAAACGGGGCCGACAAGCAGCATGGGCCCAGCCACATTCTAAGTGCATGTGGCGCATTTAGAGCGACCTGATTGGTCGATGGAAAAAGGGGGCCGGCAGGGGCAACATGGAGCGTGGCCATTCGGCTACGGGTGGCGCTTGCTAGGGCGAACTGGCCGGCAATTCATGAGACTTGACGCAAGAAATTGCGTGTGACGCTATTAAGTTAGTCTTGGTTGGTCGCCTAAGATTTAATCTATGCCGGTAAATCGGCTGGCGAAGTTGTACGGTCGAGACTACAATTTATGGAAGGGGGTGGCCGTCGATTATGGCCACATCTCGTTGGCGCCTGCCAGTGGCATAGTGGCGTAATTGGCGCCTGCCAGTGGCGTGGTGGCGCCTGCATGGCGTGGCTGCGGCCACTATATCTTGGCATATACTACCATGGCCACGTTGAATAAAGAAATTATGGCAAGGCCATAATGTGGGGACGATCATGGGTAGCCATACAATGGCGCGTGCGCCATTCTTTAGGGTCTTCTGGTGACCGCGGTCGTAAGCGTCAAAAATAAATTACACTTTCTTACTACTCAAAATATAAATATAGCAAGGGCAAGAAAGGATCGATCCACAGAGAGGTCTAGGTTGTCAAATTGTTATGGTTTCCTATATAAAACACCGAGGATTTTCTGATTTTATGTAATAAAATAAATATAAAACCAAAGAAACAAATAAGCAAACAAATAAGATAGAAGAGATATTGGTTAAGGATTTAGTTTTCATTCACTAACATGCTTTTCACAATAACTAGAATTGATATTTAATCTCAACTTTTATCAAAGACCCTAGAATACCTTGATCGCAAGAATATCCCACTAATCTCCTCTTGTCATCAACAAACACATTAAAAGATGCGAATATGAATTCTATCTAAAGGAACAACCTAACGTGTAAAAGCACTAATCAAGTTTAATTCCCTAGATGCATTAAGTTCTATGAAATCAGGCCAATCAAAGCAATTGAACGTGCAAAGCGCACTAATTCAATTTAACAAAGGTTACGATTCACATATGATCATAAGAATATATCACTACAAACTATAATCATATTATGCTACTTGTATCCAAGGAATATCACTTTTGCGTATAATAAACCCTAAACTAGCAATAGATGTGATTAGAAGTTCTACCAATTTGCAACTTGACAAAACAATCAATCAATCATAAAACAATATTTTCGAGAGAATTGCAAACGATAAATATGAGACAAAACTAATATATTGAATCAAAGAATCATGCTTTGTGAAATCCAACTATTCCATAACCAATAATAAACTTAGGTACTCATATTCAAGGAGTTCATAACAAGAAGAAAGAGAAAAGACTTCATGGTTCTAAAACCCTAGAATAAAGTAGAGAAGAGATAATCCTCTAAAAGATAGAAGTCCTCTCTTTTATATATTCCTCAATTTCCATAAAGGATACTCCTTCCAAAATTAGGTTTTGTCTTCAAGTCCATTAGTTGGAAATTCACCCTACCCACGAGAGAGAAACCCGTGTAGAAATTACTGTCCCAAAACGTTCATGGGAAGGCTGGTATTATGGTAGAAATCGGCCGGAAAGTCGCCGGAAAACGGCTCCGGTGACCGGCAAAGTCCGCCCGGTCACCGGTCAACGGGTCGGATCGGTCGAGTCAACTCGGTCAAGAAGAGTCAGGGTCAAACCGGGTCCAGTCTCATGCGAGTCAGATAGCTACTCAGACGAGTCGGAGTCGGCTCGGTCCGAGTCACTCGGCTGAGGCCATTACACGGCACGACTTCGCTGTTGCACCATGATTGTGCTTGACTAGGAAAATCCAGACCATAATGGTTGTTTCTTTGTTCATTTGCACTACTGTAACCATGTCATTCAATCCGACCTTAGCACTCGACTAACACCCATTCAAATTATCAATCAATCAACAGCACTTCAAGTTCATGCCTTGCCACACTTGAGCTTCACTTTCTCATTGAATTCCACCAAATACCCCTTCACCAAAGCATTCAAATGTACCACCACTGCCTGCTTCAACTCTAGCATTGCTCTTTTATACTCTGCAAAGCATATTTCAGCATCATTCCGCTTCAGTTCCTGCATTGCAACAGATGCACACCACCAACAGAGCCACAACAAAACACCAGTTCACTGCAGCATCATATAACACCAACAGTTACTTGCCAGACTCAATCTCCATTCTGTCCACCAGAAATCCCAGTGCGCAATACTTCATTCAGCATAAGCTAACCCCAGTTCAGTCCCACCATCACTCACATGCCAGCAACCACCAACCTCATCTCTATGAACTCAATAACACCACAGAACCCTTCTTGAACCACACAAAGATCACCTCGCAGACTTTATCACCGCCGATACACAATAACAATAACCTCCTGCTTCAATCCATACATTCACAACCAAGACCACTCAAAACCACCCGTAATGCACCCAATTCCGGCTATTTCATGTGACATCAACCATCTCAATTTTCCCATGAATAAACATCTTAGCCTCCTCCTTCCACAAGCGGCGACAACAATGCCTCGGGCCACCAGCTTGCAGTTCACTATTATCTCACTCTCAGCTCCAAGCTATCTAACTCCACCACTGCCACAGGCCAAGAACCAACAATTCAAGCCATCTCTCAGGCCACACTTGAATCAGCGCAAGTTCCCTTTCTCTTCTCAAAGCCACCTGCAACTGCAGCTTCAATTCCACAACCACCAGGGCTTCAATACCAGTCCTAACTCCAGCTGTAGCTCAGTACCACCTCAAAAACAGCAATAAATCTCCTCCGCCCTCTCCTCAGAAATCAACAGCAACAGAAGTCTTTTAAGTCTTCTTCAACATCTGAAAAATACCCATTCTTCCAAGAATATTCAATTCCTAAGTCAAACCCTAACTTCCTTCTTCCCATCTGTTTCAATTCCAACAATTCCTTGTTCTTGAGGAAGTCAAATCAAGTTAAACCCGAGTTAATTCAACTCACAACCATCTTTGTTAAACCTTCCCGAGTTCTAAAACGAAGACACAATTCTCGATCTCAAACTTCAATTCCTCTCGAGTTTAGGATTCAACAGTACAAGACCCTATTTCATCGATTCCACCATTATCACGGCATCAATCAATACCCATTTTTCTTCTATGCTTCCTCATCTCAATCTACGCACCTCTGATTTCACATTTTCTCGATTCATTTCTCTTCCAATTTCTTGAACAACGGCGGCAAAAGAACTGCTTTTCTTCTCAATTCAATCATCTTCTCTGTCTTAACTTCATGGCTCAGAATCATCAAATCTCATACCAATCTATCACAGTCTTCGTCACTTGAGTTTGGACCAAACTCACTCTGCTTGATTCCATGGCTGCTGTGCAGCTTGTCTCTGAATTTTAGGTGACGGAAATGAATGAGCAAACCTCGATTTAGGGTTGACTCAATGATTGGGGTGGATAAATATACCCACCGAAAAGAACCACCCCAGTTTGGGTGCCTTTAATAAGTGATCGAGTTGATAAGGGCCGACCAACTTCTAACCCCTTATCCTTAACTGGTTTGTCTTAAGCATTCCTCCAAAAGAGTTGCCCCTTAACATTGACTGAGTTCCAGATAGTGTTCTCCCCTGAAATGACAATTTCGCCCTTTGACTCAATTTGGGTGATTTCCGCTTCTTTTCCTCCGTGCGACTCCAGAGTACCTAATAACTCAAAAGCACACATAAGATACATAATTCACAAGAAAAATAGCAAAGAAAGCGTAACTACTAGATAGTAAATTAGGTGTTTTAGACACCTATCATCTGGGTCCCACATGGCTTGTGGCATGTTGTGGGCCCGAAGTGGCATATTCAAGCCATGACTAATTCCATTAAAACAAGAGTTCTATTCTGATCATAATACCCTGGTTAGAATTTGTTATGGCGTTGGCCACGAACGAAAAGTGAGATAGCACGCGGCTGCGTTGTTATGGCACGTTGGCATATTGCTGTCGCGGAATAGCTAGCATGGCCTGCCAATTAGCATGCCGACGCGATTTAGCAGGTTGATTAGATAATTGACATGGCGGCCATGTTGACGCGACGACCACTAGGTGGTGGCGCAGTTTGGCTTTATTTAATGCGTGTGGCGGGTTTAAAGCGACCTGATTGGTCGATGGGAAAGGGGGCCGACAAGCAGCATGGGCCCGACCACATTCCAAGTGCGTGTGGCACCTTTTGAGCGACCTGATTGGTCGATGAGAAAGGGGCCGGCAAGCAGCATGGGCCCGACCACATTCCAAGTGTGTGTGGCGCATTTAGAGCGACCTGATTGGTCGATGGGTAAAGGGGACGACAAGCAGCATGGGCCCGGCCACATTCTAAGTGCATGTGGCGCATTTAGAGCGACCTTATTGGTCGATGGGAAAGGGGCCCGACAAGCAGCATGGGCCCGACCACATTCTAAGTGCATGTGGCGCATTTAGAACGACCTGATTGGTCGATGGGAAAGGGGGCCGGCTAGCAGCATGGCCATGGCCACATTCTAAGTGCATGTGGCGTATTTAGAGCGACATGATTGGTCGATGGAAAAGGGGGGCCGGCAGGGGCAACATGGAGCGTGTCCATTCGGCTACGGGTGGCGCTTGCTAGGGCAAATTGGCCGGCTATGTGTCGCGGCCACGCCTCCTCTTGTTGCTTGCTCATATTTTCCGCAACTCCTCTTTTATTTCTTGTTTTCTGATTTTTGGTAGGACTTTGCTCCTACTAGTCCATGGAGGATTAATTTCCTAGCTTACCTAGGTTTGGCCTCGACCAATAGGGTTGGAGATATTGCGCAGGGCGCAAAAAACCTAATTTTTGTAAATTAATTAGGCCATAATTTGAATTTTGTGAGCTATCACAAAATTGAACAAATTTGATAAATTCTGTGTGTTGACACAAAATTCTTTAATTTTATTCTCAGAGAGCAGTTATCGCGTCTTCTGATTGAGCACTTTCATGCAGACCTTAATCTTGATACTTCGGGAAATTCATGCTACTCAGCTGCGAGTGAACACTAATTGTCATGTCATACCAATATTAAGGGTTCAGCCGGGGAACATATCATAGAAAAAATACTCAATAAGCCATACATTAATGGATAATGCAGGCGTGAGATTAAATACTCATTAGGCTCTATACTAGTGAACAATTCATCTAGGAGCTTGAGTTTCAATACAATATGAAGAGCGGCATAGGCACTCATCAGATTTTGATATATCCTTCAAATTCCTTGCCGAATATAGACATATCAAGGCCTATTACTTCTGATTCCGGGTCAGGTAGACAGACTTTTACGGTTTTCGCCCTAAGCTAAAAACCACCATCAACACGCATTATATTGTTTTATCTTTATAATAATAGGATTAACACAAGTAGTACGATCTTAGTTGATAAGTCTATACTAATTATGATCTATTACGAGACTTTTTCTTGTACAATTTGTATCTAAAAAGATAGATAACAAGTTTCATGGCAGAATTCAGATCCACTTTATTTGGATACAATATTGATACCAGATTATCCAAGTACTTTAAAGCATGTTTCTTTACACTCTATACACATCAACTATATAATGAACGTTAAACTACAAGCCTGAAAGGAAAAACAAGATAAAAATTAGATATTAGATATCAAATGATAATACTAAATTAATTTGACTTCATTAGTTTAATCGCCTTTTATTTTAGTTAGGAATGACCTCATGGGAGAAAAACTTGGAACTTCAATAAAGAAGTGAAAATAGTAAAATATGTCTAATAACGTAAAATCGATGGGATGTGCAATCAGAAAATCACAAAACACTAAAAAAAAAAAAAAAAAGGAAAAATCGGACGTTAACCATTTATCATAGGCAATATAGTAAATTTTGGATTGTTGTCAGCGACATGTCCTTAAGGAAGGAACCTTTAGGTGATGTCCATAAATATCTCCCAAGTTAATGTATAGTGATTTTCTCAGACTAAGTCCTATGGTCTTCTAATCTAGCATCTAGATTGGAAGCTAAAATAACCTCCTAACTCTTATGATAATTCTAATCTAGCATCTAGATACGTTGAATGGAACAATGAAAAGTAGAATTAGGCTGCGTTGAATGGAACAACGCAACCATCTCACCCGTCGAATCGAAAAATAAAATAATCTGTACTGAACCAAACATTGAAAAGTTATTTGTCTCTGCACTGAACCATTCAGCAAAACTACCTTATCTGGAAAGAGAAGTAGTGTTAAAAAATAGGGAACATTATCTATATACCCCTACTATGAGACCCACTGCAAATATACCCTTTTGAACTTTACAAATACCCCTAAGCATAATACATTACTAAAATACCCTCTTTTGTGTAATGTATATACAAAACCATTACCACTAACAACTATTCAAAAAAAAAAAAACCAACAAATTAAAAACCACCACCACTGTCCACCACCGCCAACCACCACCACCAACCACCGCCAACCACCACCAACCACCACCAAAACCACCACCACAACCACCACCACCGATGACCACCACCACCACCGCCAACCACCACCACTGTCCAACACCTCCACCGCCCACCACCACCGCCAACCACCACCGCCACCACCAACCACCACCGCCGCCACCAACCACCACCGCCGCCAACCAGCACCGCCGCTAACCACCACCACCGACAACCAGCGCCACTGTACACCACCGACAACCACCACCACTACCCACCACCGCCACCAACCACCACCAATCACCACCGCCACCAACCACCACCAATTCCACCACCATCATCTAGAGGCAACTTGCTGAAAGTTGTCTCCAAATCTGGAGGCAACTTGCTGAAGTTATCTTCAATAATGGAGGCAACTATCTCAAGTTGTCTCCACATATGGAAGCAAATAACACAAGTTGTCTCCAAAAAAAAAAAATATACACAAATAAGTGAACCTAGTGTGAGTCGAACACACATCTTCTGACATATAGTCAGTTGTGCTACCATTGCACCACAGGTTCGCAACACCATCAGTGTTCAACCAACAATTCAAACCACCACCATACAACACCACACCCTCCATCTCTGTTACTGCAACTCTACTTGCAACAACTTCATGACCACAACCGTCTATACACACTTGCAACATGATCCGATAGCTGCAGTCACTTCCATGACCCTACTCAAACACCATCAGCAACACACAAGCAGTAACAACTTCTTGTTCTGCTTTCAATGCCTGGATACATATTGAGTTCCTTCTCAACTTCCTAAGCATTCATCTACCCTCTTGACTTTAAAGCACGAGCATCAGCAGCACAACCATCATCAGCAACTCAACACAACCCTATGTTACCATTGCACCACAAATTCGTCACAACTACTCTAAGATATAGGTATAAAATAATTTCCGATGAATGAATGGACCCAAAAACATAACCAAGTTGCCTCCAATATGGAATCAACTAGCTCAAGTTGCCTCCAATATGGAATCAACTAGCTGAAGTTGCCTCCAAAAGTGCGAGAAACTTTCTCAAGTTGTCTACAGAAAAAGGAAGCAACTAGCTCAAGTTGTCTCCAATAATGGAAGCAACTTGGTCAAGTTGTCTCCAATAGTTTGAGCGCATCCAACAAAAGTACACTGCAACATATCACCACTACTTCTAACACAACAAACCAGCTCCACTGCAACATCCACTACCACCACCATTGGTGCAAACAAATCAAATTGGAAGCTCAACAAACCTGCAATATCATCTTCTCGGCCTCTTAACATCAACATCACCAATGCACGACCATCAACTACATCTCATAACTGCAACTGCACTATAACCTCAACAAATCCCATATGTTGTCATCTCAGAAGCCAACCACAACTAAACTTCATCTCAGAAGCCAACCACAACTAAACTTCATCTCAAATCCCATCTGCACTATAACTTCATCTCAGAAGCCAACCACAACTAAATCCCATCTGTTGTCATCAACTCAACCCATTACAGATTGTATTTGCACTTATATCTCACTGGAACATACAACAAAAAATAAGAATTAAATTCACCACCTAAAACAAACAACAATCTTACCTGTTAATCTCGGGATCAACTTATACAACTCTACGAATCTTCAAATTGAAATCACCAAATCAGAAAATCTGGGAACGGGATCAATTATCAAATTTCGATGCTCCTGTTGGTGGTTGATGATTTCAACCGAATCACCCAATCACTAAAATCTCTCTCTCTCTCGAATCGCACTGGAAAAGAAACCATACCTTGGGAATAAGCTCCACCACCATCATTTGTATACTCTTCTTGTTTCCCTTCCTCATATCACCACCACCAGCATCTTCAACCACCACAACAAACAATCTTAACCACCAGTGTCTCAATCACCGGATTTCACTATTCCAACCAGAACCACCGCAATCTCCATCAATTTCGTCGTTCTAAATCTAATCTTTTTCTATCTACACCACTACCAGTTACAATACCACCAACACCAACAGAAACTTCAAAGCAAGAGAAAGAAGATAATCCATTTTAATCGTTTTAGATGATTGGATTTTCAGATCCAACAAATTGATAACGATTTTCATTCCGTCTTCCAAACCGATGCGAAAAAATCAGATTAACCAACTGTAATCATCGATTTTAGGTTTTTCAATCCCAATCCAGTTAAAATCGACATGAATTTGAAGTTTCTGATGCTTTAGATTAGGTTTTAATCATCAAGTTATCCACAATGGCGATGAAGATGAAGGTGTCGGAGATCTGGTGATGTTGGTAGTGGTTACGGCGGTGGAGAAACGCTGTTGATAGTGGTGGTAGTGATGAGTGAAAGTGGAGGAGAGAAATATTAGATCGATGGTGGTGTTGGCTGTGGTGGTGACAGAGATGGAGATGGTAGTGGTGACGGAGATGGAGGTGGTGAGAGTTCCATTAGTTTTTCTCGAGTGAGAAATGAAGAAGAAGCTGTAGTATAAGATGTAAAGGTTAAAAATGAGATTATGTAAATTATTTTTCTATTCATAATTTCAATTATGCCATTAGGGGTATTTGTAAAGACTCATGAGGGTATTTGTGATAGACCCATGAAGAGTAGGGGCATAAATAACATTCCTAGGCCTGTCAATATTTGTCCGATATCCGGAATCCGTTTCCGATTATTCGAGATCCTATAGGATTTTATCCGTTTTATCGGATATCGGATATAATATGTTATCGGATATTTCTTCCTTAACATATCGGAATCGGATTAAGCTATATCCGTTTGTTTAGATATCCGATATGTTAAGGACGTAATTGTAATTTTCCCAAACCCTTATTTTCCTCCACTAGTCGAGGACTCTACAAGTCATTTCTTTTTTTTTCTTCGTTTTCTTTTCTCAGTTTCTCAGTTATCAGTTCTCACCGCCTCTCCACTTGAATCTCTCAAAGTCTCGCAAGTCATTTCTTTATCATCTTCGATTCTTCGTTTTAGCGACGGGTTTTAGTTAGTCATCGTCGATTTGTTAAACTTGGCGTGAAAGATTGAGGGTGTGATGGATTAAGCTATACCCTAAATTACGCTGGTACCAATCTTTCTCTTCTCTCTGTGTAGATAGTTATCTAGTAATTAGAGTGATGAATTTGTATGAGTTTCTATGAAATTAGAATTTATTAGGGTTTTGAAATCAGAAATTGCAAATTAGGGTTTCTATTGTTGTTTCAAAATTTGGGTTTTCTTCTCAATCATAGGATAAACTTGTTGAGTTATATTTGTTTGATTTTGGGTATAATCGGTTAATTATTAGGATATTATGAGTTTATTTTGCAAATTAATGTCGGATAATTGATGGTGATTTTCTTTTAATGTTCGAGTTGATAAGTTTGGGAATTGGGATTCAAGCAAGTGATTGCCTTTGAATGTATTAGGGATTCCACGAGAGACACTCTCTAGTCTCTCGCTAAGGTATTTGATTTTATAATTCTACTTCCATATTGTGTTTATTTCGGTGTTTGTGTATAAATGAGAAGCTTTACTATGTGATAGAGTTTTGAATCTATGGATATGATGACTATGCTTGTGGGATTGTATGGATTATATATAGAAAGTAATTGAACCCCATTCTTAGAATAGAATGATTCCCTACTGGATGTTGTCTTTGCTTTGGTATTGCGTTGTTGACTCCATGAACTATCTACTTGAGCGTATTTATATCTTTGTATATGAGCAGTACTTAAAACTTGGTAGTGACACAAAGTTCGTAATGGTTCCCTTGTAACTTGATAATGACTTCGCTGGCTATTTTTTTATCTATGGAGGATATTGTCGACTGAGTTACGTTATAATCTATGACCAAATTATAACCTGCATATATTTTAAGACAATGATGCACAGATTTATGACCAAATTCTTGAATCTTGGTTTCGACTGAGTTACGTTATAATCTTGGTTTCGATTGAGTTATGTTTAATGCAATGCTCTGTTCTTGTTAGAATCTTTCTTTGTTTAATGTTCCATTTTATAATCTCACTTGCACAAATGCTTACTTTGTGTTTAAGTTTAATATAGGTGATTGCAAAAATGTTTAAGAAACCAGCCAAGGGCAAGACAGTTGCAACCTCAAAGTCAACCCCTTTGCCTCAATCTCAATCAAATGCATCGTTTCTAGGGATGGTTCACAATCACAAAGTGTTCAAGCTTCAAAGAATTGGCTCAACACCGGGTATTAGTGACACTAGGAGTAGGAGATTACCGAGAACCGAAGAGAACCCAGTGATGATAACATTTCGTGCTCTCATACGAGATGATGAAGATGGAGAAGTCAGGTGAGGATCCACTGATAACTGCTCTGAAGAAAAAGCTTAGAGCAATAAGGTCACCAGTGTGGGATGAATTTGAAAGGGATTGTAAAGTAAGACACAACAAGAAAACACACGTGAGGGAAGCTGTTGTACTAGGTACATGCCATCATTGCAAGAAGGTGGTTGATGCTGATAGTGTCAGTGGTACTACAAGGTTACGTAATCATCTAAATATTTGCCATAAGAGACCACAGAACAAGGCTGGACAACAAAAGATTTCTACTTCACTGAAAACATCAGGTAACAAAGCTTTAAAATTAGCTAATTGGCAGTATGATCCTGCGCTTCTAGGGAATACATGGTTAAAATGATTGCTAAGCATGATTACCCTCTAAACATGGCTCAACATTTTTACTTTAGAATGTATTGCAAGTCTTTGAACCCTGCTGTTAAGATCATGAGTAGAAACACAACCGAGAAGTGATTTGATGAAGTTTTTTCATGAACGAAACAAGAATTGCAAATAGTATTGGATAATTTGACCTCTAGATGTAGTCTTACAACTATATGTGGACCGCTAAGCAAACTAAAGATGGGTACTTGTTGTGTAACATGCCACTACATATATGATGAATGGAATTTGGTTAAGAAAACATTAGCTTATATTTTAGTGCCATCACCACACACAGGAGATGTTCTAACAGAATGTATCAAAACTTGCACTCTTGAATGGAACATAGATAGGAAATTCCTTGCTTTAACTGCTGATAATGCTGCTGCTAATGGTGTTATGATGAGAAATTTGATTAAGTGGCTAAATAATAAGGATTGTCTAGTTCTTGATGGGGAACTGTTCACATGAGGTGTGCCAACCACATTCTTCATTTAGTTGTCCTAGATGGTATGAAAGTTGCTGCCGAGTTTGTGCAATCAATTAGAGCTTGTGTTAAGTATGTTAAAGGTTCACAGGCTAGAAAAGAGAGGTTTGACACGGCACTGTCACAATGTAGGTTGTCTGGAAAGGCAGTTAGTCTTGACGTGGACACTCGATGGAACTCAGTTTTTCTTATGCTTAAAAATGCAATTGAGTTGAAAAAAGGGTTTCAAAGATTAGTTGTCCTTGATCCTGAATTCGATTGTATACCAAGTGAAGACGAGTGGCAACAAGGGGTAGTTATTTGCAAGTGTTTAGAGGTGTTTAATGATGTTTCAACCAGGTTTGCAGGGATGAAGTATCCAACTGCAAATCTGTACTACAATGGGGTCTATGAAGTTAACAAGTGCATCAAACAATGGGAAGACAAAGTGATTATAAGTATATCGTAGATATGGGGTTGAAGATGAGGGAAAAGTTCGATGTGTATTGGCTTGAAAGTAATTTGGTTATGGGCATTGGAGTTGTGTTAGATCCTAGATACAAGGCAAGATGGGTAGAGTTTCGTTATAAGAAATTGTATGGAACTGGCTATGCGGTGGAGTATAACAAATTCAAAACAAAATTGATGACTCTTTTCTATGAGTATGATTCACAAAACTCAAATGCGGATGAACACTATTTTGGCGCCCGCAGCTCATCTCTAGCTCAAGTATGATGGATTCGGACAATCCAGATGAAGTACGTGATCCCGAATATCTTTGAGTTTATGATGGAGAACATTGAATTTGAGGTGCGAAATCTGAGTTGGACCAAAGTATTTAGAAGAACCAATGCTTAGCAAAGGCTCACCAAAAGATGAGTATTTATTTGAAATCTTGAGTTGGTGGAAGCTAAATGCACCTAAGTACCCAACTCTTGCAAAGATGGCAAGAGATGTCTTGGCTATCCCAGTCACCGAGTGTGGCATCCGAATCAATGTTCGGTGCGGGTGGTAGAGTGCTTACAACACACGAGCTTCATTAGATCCGAGGTTGTTCAAGCATTGTTGTGCTTAAGCGATTGGTTGCCGATTTCATTTGTGAAGGTAGCATTTTCTCTTTTCTTTTTCTTTGCTTAAACTCGAAATAGTTTCATCTGTTATTCTTCTTAGTTCTTTGAAACTCGGTGCATACTTACGTAGTTGTGTATAATGCGAGATGATATGGAAAATTTGGAAATCGAAGATGAATGAAGTCTATAGAGTCGGAGGTCGGAGAGGAGAGTGGCGAGATACTTATCAATTATCATACTTCGTGTTTCAAGTTTCTTACTTTCTATAGCATTTGCTTGTGTTTCTTTTCATGTATGTGTGTGAGTGAGAGATACTTAGAGACATAACTACTTAGAATAATGTTTTTAGACTGTTTTTAAGACAATTTGGATGGTATGTATGAGAAATAGAACTTAAATTTCACCTCTCGCATATGTTTTGAGAAATAGAACTCGGAATCGGATATTATCGGATAAATATCCGATCTCCGATAAAGCTAACCTATCGGAATCGATATCTGATTTTGATATCCTATAGGATATTATCGGATATCAGATATCCGGTAGTCCTTAACCTGTCGGATATCGGAATTCTTAATATCCGACGGATATTCTTCCATTGACAGGCCTAAACATTCCTACTAAAAAATAGGCAACTCTTTTAGTCTAATCTAGCAGCCAAATCTGGACTTAATCTGAAAGAAAAAAAACAAACGAGCTCCCGCCCATGAGCGTGAACGGGGCCACGGGGGTGATTTCTAATATTTCCCGTGATAAAGATTCCTCCTCGGCCACCAGGCAGCGGAGCTGAAATAAAATTGGCCACAAACTGTTTCTCTTGGAACCAATTAATTGTGAACCAGCTTTTTCGCGAAATCTAAGTTCTTGCCAGTATCTATACTGATGCCCTAGAAAAATCTTAATTTCCCATTTTTTTTTGAAAGCGTCGAACAGACGCGCCAATACCAAAATAAACCCTCCAAAAACCCTGATTCTCAATTCATTCTCTCTCTCGATTATCTATACCTTAACTTAGTTTTACTTGGTTCATTATCGGATTTAGGGTTTTCATGCCCTAAAATCCGAACTCCTCACCGTATTCATTTTTCTACAGTATTGAACATATTCTAGGATTTTCTGTTAAATCTCATCAGAAAATATGTCTTGGGAAGATGAAATTGTTGATAAAGATGTGAAGAATGCTGGTTTAGTCATTAGTGATCGTATCAATCGTGATGTTGCAGCGCAACTTGATCTTGAAGAAGCCCTAGAAGCTTCTAGATATGATACTCATCCTTATACATCTCAACCCAAAGAGGTATTTAAACTTTCTCACTTTCTTTTTAACTAGCTCTAGCTCTATTTTTTTTTTTTTAATCAATTTATTTGGTAGAATTCGTGAGTTGCTCTTATGATTGTTTTACTGTAGTGGCCTCCTTTAGTCGAGGTCGTGGATACACGGGAGTTGCCGTCCGTGCTTATCGAAAGATACAATGCTTCTGGTGGAGAGGGAACTGCTTTGTGTGGAATATTTCCAGAGATACGCAGAGCATGGGCTACCGTGGATAACTCATTATTCCTTTGGCGGTTCGATAAGTGGTGAGATACTAATTATGAAGCTACCTAAAAGCATTCTTTTGCACTGGTTTATCACACTTTTGATACTCGTGCTATCCTTCACAATCACAATCACAACCAGAGTCATATTATGTTTCAAAAGGTTCCAAGTGTATCCTCACTTTTCCTCTAATCTTTACCTTTTCTGATTCAATTGTATTATTGTTAACATCTAGTCAACTTAGATCAGTCAGTTGAATCAGCACTTAGATGGTTTATTTTGTTTGGGACTAAAGGCTAGCTTGGTGTTGTTGGAATTTATTTCAGTTTTATAGTTGTTGCTGTGATTCTATTGTTTGTATAGTGAATTGTAGTTATATAACCTATGACAGATAGAATTTCCTCCCCCAGGCCTAGGATTTAATAGTCACAATTTTTTTATTTTTTATCATTGTTTTATGCTTCCGTAAAGAATTACGAAATTATATAAACAATAAACTAGTTACTAACAATGAGATGATATAAGTCTACAAGATGTTGGACACAGAGTCGCTTTAATTGTTTAGTATTTTTGTTTCCGTACAGCTCAGGCCACATGAACTGCGTTCGGTTCTTGCGATTCTAATTTAAAGTAAGGAGTAATGATGGCTTCTAGGATATGTATTAATCAACCATGTTATGTTTTTAATGTGCTAAATTTTCTAGGGATGGCGACTGTCCAGGATACAGTGGTGAGGAACAAGCTATTTGTGCTGTCGGCCTAGTCAAGTCAAAGACAGGAATTTTTATTGAAGCTATCAAATATATCCTAGTCATAGCAACTCCTCTCGAGGTTCTTGTCTCATCTCAATTTACATCTTCTCCTTCTGTTTATCTTGGTAGTTATGTGCAGTTAAATTAGTTATTTTATGTGTTTACTTGCTAGCACAGACAAATAAACATATCTCGTATCTGAGTTAAAGGCAGATGATATTAAATACTTCCCTAAAACCACTTTTTCTTCTCTTCTTTATACCTGTATATTGTTGCTCTAAGTAAGGTACACTCTATGACTCAACGTATATGTCTAGTTGGAGTGACTATGCCTTCCTTTTGCTTACTTTTCTTAGTAAAATTGTATTCCATACAAAGAACACTTGTACGGTAAATCATTTCCGGCCATCTACCTTCAATGGGGCTAAATTAGTAGCTAATACCAGAAGGCCAGCACCCTCAAAACTCTTAAGTTCTGGATCTCGGAGTATATTAAAACAAAGTGGGTGTCAAGCATAGCATAGTATGTTGTAAATGTTAGTTATCGCAGACTTCAACCATACACTCCATCTTAGACATTACCTGCAAACCAGCTAGCTCAGATTTTTGAATTTTAAAGGGGTCCCTTGAAAAAGTTTATAAACATGACATCGAACTATCCACTAAATAAGGCTCTTCAGTATATCTCTACCAGCTACTTCCAAAGCTGTACTTTTTTTTTTTGTATTTATCTGGTCTGAACTCATAGCTTGTTATGTCACTTTTCTTATGCGCTGTTACATTACATAGCTGTCTAAAATTTCCCTTTACTTTGGATAGTTGATTCTGGTCGGAGTATTTTGCGCTGGGGGAGGAGATGGAACGGATCCATATGCAGAGGTTTCATTACAGCCCTTGCCAGAGTACACAATACCATCTGATGGAGTTACCATGACTTGTATTACATGTACAAAGAATGGCGACATTTTCTTGGCTGGTCGTGATGGACACGTTTATGAGATGCAATATACAACTGGCGCAGGATGGAATAAGCGTTGTCGTAAGGTTTGCCTTACTGCAGGTTTAGCGAGTCTTGTTTCAAGGTATGCAATATCCTTGAGTTATTTGATGTTACTATTTTACTCGGGTGTGCATTTTCACAGCTTGGATTCGTGTAACTGTGCAGATGGGTTGTACCAAATGTGTTCAAATTTGGAGCGGTTGACCCAATTGTTGAGATGATTGTAGATGATGAGAGGCATGTACTTTATGCGCGGACTGAAGGTATGAAACTCCGGGTGTTTGATTTGGGAGCGGATGGTGGTGGCCCACTTAAGAAAGTTACAGAAGAAAGAAATTTAGTCAGTCAGAAAGATGCTGGATCAAGAAATGCTAACCGGGCATCAAAACCATCCATAGTTTCCTTATCTCCCTTATCTACTGTTGAATCAAAGTGGTTGCACCTTGTTGCTATTTTATCAGATGGTAAAAGAATGTACCTTTCAACCAGTCCATCTGGTGGAAGTAACGGAAATGTTGGACGCCTGGGTGGATTAAGTAGTGGACATCAACGGCCATGCTGTTTAAAGGTTGTAGCAACCAGGCCTCCTCCTCCATTAGGAGCCAATAGGGGGGTTACATCTGGAGCTCTATCTCTTGCTGGTAGATCTCCAACTGAAGAACTTTCTTTGAAGGTAGAAACAGCATATTCTTCTTCTGGAACTTTAATGCTTTCAGATTCCTCCACCTCGGCATCCTCTCTTCTGTTGGTGACTCGAGACCCAAGCACACAATCATCTGGTGGTTTTGGGTTTAGTGGGAGGACCTATGGTGCGCTACGTGAATCTGTTTCATCCCTACCTATTGAGGGACGAATGCTTTCTGTTGCCGATGTCTTACCTTTTCCAGATACAGCAGCTACCGTGCAATCACTGTATTTTGACATGGAATCCTGTGGCTTTGAAGGCTTAGTAGAATCATGTGAAAGAGCGGCAGGAAAGTTATGGGCTAGAGGTGAACTAACAGTTCAGCATATTTTACCACGGAGAAGGGTTGTTGTATTTAGCACTATGGGCATGATGGAAGTTGTTTTCAACAGGCCGGTCGACCTTCTGCATAGGCTATTGGATTCCAGTTCACCAAGATCAGTTTTGGATGGTTTCTTTGAACGTTTTGCAGCTGGAGAAGCTGCAGCAATGTGTTTACTGCTGGCGTCAAAGATAGTACACACTGACTACCCTATAAGCAGATCTGTTTCTGAGAAGGCTGCGGAAGCATTTGAGGATCCAGGATTTGGTAGAATGCCACAAGTTGGAGGTAGTACTTCACTGACCGCTAACGGAGGGTTCGGCATGGGGCAGGTTGTTCAAGAGGCTGAGCCTGTGTTTTCTGGTGCGCATGAAGGGCTCTGTTTGTGTTCTTCAAGGTTGCTTTTTCCCATTTGGGAAATTCCTGTTGTGATCCTCCATAGGGGTTCTGGTTCTTCAGATGCCAAATGTGAAGAAGGCGTCATTGTCTGCAGACTTTCTGCTGGGGCAATGCAAGTTCTTGAAAGCAAGATTCGTTCCTTAGAGCAGTTTATAAGATCTAGAAGAAACCAAAAGAGGGGTCTTTATGGTTGTGTCGTTGGTTTGGGTGATGCAACTGGTTCTATTTTATACGGAACAAGTTCAGAAATTGGAGTTAGCGAGAGGGGAGGGAACCTGTTTGGTGGTTATGCACCAAATGTTGACTCAAGTAATGGCTGGATGTCTAGTAAACGGCAGAGACGTCCTTATAGTCCCACAGAACTGGCTGCCATGGAGGTAAATTAATAATTGTTGCTTGAATTCTGTGGTTGAATGTTCTTCTTTTTGGTTCCTTAATATTTTGTGGTTCTTTTACAGGTGAGGGCAATGGAGTGCATAAGGCAGTTACTTCTTCGATCTGGTGAAGCTCTGTTTCTACTGCAGCTTCTTTCGCAGCATAACATCACTCGCTTGACTCAGAGTTTTGATGCAAATTTACGACAATCGTTGGTTCAGTTAACTTTTCGCCAGCTAGTTTGTGCTGAAGACGGCGATCAGATAGCTACGAGGCTAATATCTGGGCTTATGGAGGTATACTATGGTTAAAATTCTAAATAAAACCTTTGTACGACTTTCACCAGGAATGAGATTGAATTAAGTTTATCTAAGCTATCTCATTGGCACAAAAGCTGAAAACCTGTGTGGTATCCTTTTTACCCAGTTTAGTTCCTATCATTAAGTTTGGATTTTTTCTTCCTCAGTATTATACAGGTACAGATGGCAGGGGAACCGTGGAGGATATCAGTGGCAGACTGCGTGAGGGTTGTCCTAGCTATTATAAGGAGTCTGATTACAAATTTTATCTAGCAGTCGAATGTCTTGAGAGAGCTGCAGTCACTATTGACTCGGAAGAGAAGGATCATCTTGCAAGAGAAGCTTTCAGTTTCTTAACTAAAATTCCGCAGTCTGCAGACCTAAGCACCGTATGCAAGCGTTTTGAAGATTTAAGGTTTACATCTTTGATACAAATGGTTTCTACACATAATCCATCCTCCATTCTTTACGCCAACACTTTTTATTTTATTCTGCAGATTTTATGAAGCTGTGGTCCGGTTACCACTACAAAAAGCGCAGGCTCTAGACCCTGCAGGTGATGCTTTCAATGAACAGATTGATGCAAACAGAAGAGAAAACGCCCTAGCTCAGCGTAAGCAGTGTTACGAGATAATCACTAATGCTTTGCGTTCCCTGAAGGGTGAAACTGGGCATAGGCCTACAGTTGTTCGATCAGTCCCTGATCCTGCCTCCTGCATTAGATACGTTCGTCAAATTGTTCAGCTTGGTGTGCAGTCCCCTGATAAAGCATTTCACGAGCACTTATATTGCACACTGATTGATCTCGGCCTTGAGAATGAGTTACTGGAGTATGGGGGTCCTGATTTGGTTCCTTTCCTGCAGAATGCGGGTCACCAACCAGCACAAGAGGTTTCACCTGCTTTAGCTATCTTGTCCCCCAGTCTTAAATTCTTGTTGAGTGCGCCTTTTTTTATTTATGGATTTATTTTCTTTTTGCCGCTTTGGATAAATTTATACATGTGCGAAGCGTGAGCTTTGGTTTAGACATGTGCAATCAAGATGGCCTATCACTCCTACATTTTTCTCCAACAAGTGAAATTTTTGTGAGCCGGTTTATTTATCAAGTGTCAACGTGTAGAGTAGAAACCACGCTATAATGAAAAATGAGGAGTGCTGTGTTAGGAGCTAGCTAAGTCACCAGCATTTCTTATGTATGATTTGATAAGAAAAGGACCCATCTGTTTCATAAGCTACCCGAAGTTGTTTTTATCAAATTACCTTTGCTTCAGTTTCCATCATCTAATAAGTTATTATAGTGTTTCCCAATAATTTCCTTGAAAAACCTGAATTTCGATGTAATCTCTATGTTTTCCCATCCCATCCCATCCCCTCATTTCTATTTTCTTTTCTTGTAAGCAGGTTCATGCTGCTTCTACAGCTGCATCAGCTTCTCCTGGGGGTCATTTGGGGAAAGCTATCCCTTCATCTGGAGTCAAGCACCTTGACCTTCTAGCACGGTACTATGTTTTGAAACGGCAACATGCTCTTGCAGCTCACATATTGTTAAGACTCGCAGAAAGGCACTCCAGTGATGCTGAAGATGTAATTACACTAGACGAGAGGTACTCTATAGAATGCCTTTTGTTATTCTATCAGTCTATGAACCCATAGTTTCTGTTGAATCTTTCAAAGTTCGTTTGCTTGTGATATACTTCAACAAATTGTCTTCCTGGAGCCAGGCGTCAGTACCTCAGTAATGCAGTTCTGCAAGCAAAGAACTCAACCAACAGTGATGGTTTAGTTGGTGGCTCAACTCATGGTATTTTCGATGGTCAGCTAGATATGCTCGAAGGAAAGCTTGCTGTTCTTCGGTTTCAAATGAAAATCAAAGAGGAACTAGAAGCAATAGCGTCAAGGATGGAGGATTCGCCTAGCACACCTCACTCTGCTCCGGAAGACCCTTCTTCTCAGAGGAACATGAATACCGATGACAATCTCGTAAACGTTGCACGAGAAAAAGCCAAGGAGATATCGTTGGATTTGAAGAACATCACTCAGTTGTATAATGACTATGCAGTTCCATTTGAGCTTTGGGAGGTACCTCTCTCTCTCTCTCTCTCTCTCTCTCTCTCTCTCACGCACACACACGCGCGCGCGCGCACACACACATGACTATGCAGTTCCAATCCTGCAATGAACCTGTCACAAAGCTTAAGTGTGCAATTTTTATGCTTTACTGCTAGCATTCACTTTGCTATGATTGTCCTTGCTCTACAGTTCTCTCGATTACTGTGGAAAGACAACTAACTGCATCAGATGATAGTATGGCTATTTTCCCTAGATAAGACAAGCAGTTATATGCTGTTTCATGGAAATAGTATAACTAAATCAGTTCTTTTATAGAATTCTTAACGTACGCCCTATTTAGGCACAAACATACTGGTCATTCACTATGCCTCAGTGACCAGTTCCATCCTACAAGGTTTTCAACTATACTTTTGCAAAGATGGAAACCAGTGAACATAATTGATGGTTGAACCTTCACTTTGGTACCAGTTCCAAACCAGGAATCAAACTATCAACGGTGTTGTTGGGTAGCATGTCTCGTTTATCACTTCCGAGAATAGAATAATTAGTAGAAATAGTGAAACAGTGTTCAGAGGGTCCCAGCGCCTTGTGCCTTCATCTGGGTTCCAAATAATCTGTCGTCCTGCCATATCAATTGTTCCATTTGCATTTAGGCGCCATGAAAATCCAAATTTACAGAACATTTGAGGTATCCACGTAGTTCATTTCTTTTTCCATCACATTCTTCTTACTGCGTACTTTGTCTCGACCTGAAAGATAGAAGAATCATCAATATTTCATGATTGTGCCATGTGTACATATCCCGTATTTTGCTTTTAGAATTCCTCTCCACAGCTCAGTTCCAGTTGCTCAAGGACAACGTAGAGTAGAAAGATTCTTAGTTATCCACAAACTTCTCATGAATAATTCTTTTCCATAAGTCCTTTGTTTCCAACTCTAAGTTTGTATCAGTACATGTAATAACCAGTCTTGTTTTGATAATGATGTGAGGCATGTGTTGTGTACCTAATGGAAACGGGACTGATTAGTATGTTGGAATCAGCGTTTTGTCAGTTGAGGTTGTAAGTAAAGGCAAATGATCAACTCCAAGTTAAGATATCCAGGTTGGGTAGTAGTCATTTCCGTTGTCTAGGTCTTATCACCCTTGAATGGAAATGGTGCTTGAATGGTCCAAAGATTCCACAGACCTACCTGGGGCTAGGAGGCTGAACTGTATACGCATTTTAGTTGTATTATTTTCCAAAAGTGTGGAAAAACTTGTAGATACATATTTTCATCAAGTATTATGTTTGTAGAATAAATGTTGCTTAGATAAATTGATGAGATGGAGGAGTAAAAAAAGTAATGACGGTAATGACGGCTCCACCTAGAATGACAAGAAAGTCCAGGAAGGTGGTTGGTTCATACATAGATATCCAAGAACATGACCAGTGAGTTTGGAGCACTTCCCTGTAGGTAGAACCCCCTAAATTCTAGCATAACAAGAAGGTCCATGAAGATGGTTGGTTTTGTACATAAATGTCCAAGGACAAAACCAGTGAGTTTGAGACACTTCCACTGAAGGTTGAAGGCCCTAAAACCTAGCATAAAATCAAGTCCAAACCTAGCATAAAACTCAAGTCCACCAAGATGGTTGGTTTTGTACATAAATATCCACGGAGAAGACCAGTGAATTTGGAACACTTGACTATAGGCTGAAGGCCCTAAAATCTGAATTTGATATGAATCTAGGTAGTTGGAGTTTGTGGATATAAATTTATGTTTTTCGGTGATGGCCTTGCTGATGTTTATTGTCATGTTTTCTTTTTTTACGAATGCATTTATTTTTTCTTCTCTCTCATGGTGATATGCTTGTTCTTTTGCTGATAGTTCTTTTGACAATTTGCTTGCACCTGCCACTCATTGTTTTCAGATATGCTTGGAAATTTTATACTTTTCCAACTATTCTGGGGATGCGGATAGTAGTGTTGTTCGAGAAACTTGGGCTAGACTTATTGATCAAGCTTTATCGATGGGTGGAGTTGCTGAGGCTTGTTCTGTCTTAAAGCAGGTTGGATCTAATGTGTATCCTGGAGATGGAGCTGGATTACCGCTGGATACACTATGTCTCCACCTCGAAAAAGCTGCATTGGTACTGCTAACAGTCGTTTTACTAAACTAATTTCATCTAATTTGATCATGCAGTTTCATATGTTATATATGTAGTTTTTATGAGCCATGGTTGAGGGGTCCACATGGAGATGATTCAGGGCTGGTTTCCAGTATGCCTTCCTGAATTTCTAATACAATATAACTTGATTGATTAAATCATAAACACGATGATATGCCTATACAAGGGTGCTTGTTGGGGATTAAAAGAGCTGGTTTGTGTTGTGATGTTTAACGTAATGACAAGATTATCTCAAGAAAATTAGTCAGGGGTAGATGTCTCGGTGTGGTGGGACGCACATTTTTGTTTTGTCTCTTTATGATATATTCGTTAAGGACTCCATAGGTGGATGGATGTTTCTAGCTCACATGCAGTAGACATTGCGCTGGGTTTCTATATCATTTCTATGTTCAGTTTATTTTGCGTCTAGATTAGGTTTTCACATTATATGTTTAACAAGGGAAATAGTTGTCAGGTGACTTACTTCCAAGGCCAGCCAGACCTTTGTTGACATGAAATTATAGAATGCTGTCTGATAATTATCTACTACTTGTCTTTTGCAGGAGAGATCAGTTTCGGGAGCTGAGCCAGTTGGAGATGAAGATATTGCTAGAGCTCTTCTTGCAGCTTGTAGGGGTGCAGCAGAGCCCGTGATGAACACCTATGATCAATTGCTCTCAAATGGAGCTATTCTTCCATCACCAAGACTCAGGTTGCGTCTTCTCAGATCAGTTCTTGTGGTCCTCCGTGAATGGGCAATGTCGGTACTTGCACAGAGGATGGGAACAAGCCCTATTGGGGCTTCCCTTATATTAACTGGAGCATTCTTCAGGGAACAAACGGCTGTTCTAAACCAAGGTGTCCGAGACAAAATTACAAGTGCTGCAAACAGGTCAGTATGTTCTCACTGTACTAATAGGTAGATGGAGATGTTTCTTAAATACAGTATTAGGAAAGAAAAAAACCATCAACATGGCTGAATTTTTTCATCCTCATCATATTTCCTCCACATAGTTACAAATTCAGATATTACCATATTGTAGCATAAATTATGTCATCATGTAACAGAGTAAATATAAATAGAAGTAGATGGTGTTAACTGACATGTTATACTTACCTTTGGTTTACCCTGTCCGTTGCTTCTCATTCATGTATACTTACCTTTGGTTTACCCTGTCCCTTGCTTCTCATTCATGCCTAATAATTACGTTGAACTCAAGTTGTCATCACATCAACACTTCTATTTGTTATCTCGGGGGTCATAGATTGAAATTTGAATCACCCGTTCTTGCAGTGAGATTAATTTGTTAGTACACCAGTATGTGTTTTTCTCCTTCGGGAGTTCATGCAGAACAAACATTTTGCTAATCTCCTCGTATTAATTCTAGTAGTTGGCAATTACTTTATTAGTTCCGTGAAACATGACTGTCACCTTTCTATGTAAGTGTGTTTACTGTTTATCTTATGTTATCTCTTTTCATTATCTTATTAAAGTTAATGAAATCTGTGTTTACTGATTTGTTTCATCATCGAGCTTAATTTGCATGTGTATAACTATGTGATTACAGATATATGACCGAGGTGCGGCGCCTATCTCTTCCGCAAATCCAAACCGAGGGAGTCTACCAAGGTTTTCGGGAACTTGAAGAGTCATTAATGAACCCATTTTCTTTAGATTAGTTTTGAATTTGTTTGCCCCATGTGTGGTACATTTCTTCCCATGTAAAAATTACTTCTTTTCGTTCCACACCGGTTGAAAGAACCTAATTTGTTGCTTTGAGGATAATGGGAATGCTAAAAAGATTAAGGGGTACCTTTGTGGCTGCCTTAAGGCTGAGGGGTTTTTGACGAAAAAAGGGCACGGTGTTGTCTGTTTTTCGATGTTGTACATTATCAGCATCATGTTCTCTTTTACATTTTGGCACATATGTTAGGAAGTTCTTTTTTCTTTTGTTTTTTTCCCCTATAATTTGTACTGAAGTTGTAAGAGGGTTCTAAGAAGAAAGAATTTGATCTGGAAAATCAATTATGATGGAAACAAATCTGGGAGGAAATACAAGTTCAGGAGTAAATTAATGTTTCAAAGTATGACAAGTACGGTTTATTGTGTTGGTGTTTGTACCCCATTAAAATGGTGCACGTGCGTACCGCACAAGCTATTGCATCTGGCTTATTGAGGAAGCCCAACCAGACTTATTAAGGAAGCCCGGTGGTTTATTAAAGAAACCAACTCAGGCTTATTGTGGAAGCCAAATACGGTTTATTGTGAAAACCGGTGGGTTTATTGAGGGGACCATTGTTTTATAACGCCCCCTACCCTACAATGTTAAGGGATGTCCTAAAAATCATGAGATTACTAATTTGCCCATTACCCTAATTAAATTAATCCTAACCTAATAACTGCCTCTAACTTAATCTAAAACAAAACCTAAACCTAAACAAAAAAAAGAAAAGAAAAACAGTTTTGAGGAGAAAACTGTTCTCCCTCTTGTTCTTTTCTTCTTCCCCATTTCAACATCGTCTTCATCGATTAATCGTCGATTCATAAAATTTTCATCGTCGATTAATCAATCGACTATAAGAATGGTTCTTCGAAAGCAAACCAAAAGACTTCAAGGAGAAGGTCCTCGATTGGGACATCTAGCAAATCAGCCGAGTGATTTTGAGATTCATAAAGAGGTGGAACTACCAAGTGAAGCCATAATCGAAGATAATAGACGATTGCGAAGCTTCGATTACGCCATGGGACCGATTCGCAGTATTTTGCAACAAACCCATTACTTTTAATTTGATTTTGATTCGTTTAATTGAATAGAAATCATCAAAATAGGGTTCAAATGGAAGTTCTGAGTGCATAGTTCGGTTAGGTCGAGTTTCTAAAAAAACCTATTTTGTTAACCGAACTTCCCGAAAGGAAGAACACGAAGAACGATTCGGTTCTCTAGGTTTCAAAACTAGCTAACCGAATCGCCGATTCGGTTAGTTCGCAAAGAGGCCTAAATTTTTTTTCTAACCGAACTTAGCAAATTTTACAACAATTTATTTTTTCACATGTAACCGAACTATGCTATTGTGTTCGGTTTGTTCGCATAAAAATCTAAAACTATTCAGTAACCGAACTTTACCGAAAAAAAAATGTAACCGAACTCTTGACAAAAAATCTTGACAAACCGAACTCTTCATTAGTTGCAAACATGTTGAGTTCGGTTTGTTCGCAAAATTTTTTGACAAACCGAACTCTTCATTAACATTTACCAATGTTGAGTTCGGTTTGTTCTCCAAATTTTTTTGGTAACCGAACTATACTATGGAACACAAAATTAGAGTTGGCCTATTTTTCGTGAACTTTTGCTATTAACCAAACCTTACGCTGAGAACCCTTATTTTGCATCTGATTTAGTGAATCATTCAGCGGTTAAGCTAATATCTTTTGTTTTCTTGATTAGTGAAAGAGGCAAAAAATCAAACAAACCTTTACTGGAAGATCTTAGAACTCCCACCCCTCGAGGCAAAGTACATTGTGATGCCGGTCACCGTGGAACCAAAAATGCTAAGTATAGAGGTGGGTCATTACGGGTGTTGTCATCCAAGATGGTGTTAATAGAGATAATGTTGACAACGTAATCCAACAAGTTAATAAAGAGATCGTGGAAGCGATGGGCAATGAAGAACAACATCAAGGTGGAGAAGGTGAACCTCTTTGAAGGAGGAGGAAATGAGGGTGCCAATGATGGTGAACCACCAAGGAGGAAGAAATGAGGGTGCCAATGATGGTGAACCAAACCGAGAATGAGGAAATGAGGGTGACAATGATGATGGTGAACCAGACTGGAGGAGGAGGAAATGAGGGTGACAAAGATGAGGAAGATGGAGATAAGGATGATCTTTGAATTAGATGAGGACTTGGATGAAGAGGAAGTCGAAGAGGAAGAGGCACAAGTAGAAATAGTGGGAAAGAAACCTAGAAAGACGCCTAAAACGCCTTGTGCTAGATATTCATACATTCCTGATGAAAATTTGTGTTTGCCTCCAAAGAATCCAACTTATGGTACTCCAAGAGATGGAGGGGAGGTATTGATGGGCTACAAAAACTCATGGGCTGCCAAGATCTTTGCGACAAAGGTATGGTTCAATCTTAACCATCAAGATTTCTCAGTCTTTTTGTTATATTTTGACATATATTGTTCTTTTCTATATATTAGTATATAAGATATGATGTTGCTTTTGTAGGATCATACTAATGCTGTTCGTGTTTTGAAAGTCAAAAGAACAAGATATGGAATATAGAAAATGAGTGTGATGAGGTCCGCTTGGCGGTATTTGACTGTGTACTATGGAACGGGATACAACATGCGCACCAAAAATTGATGTCTTTGTCACTTTATCTTTGCATTTGCCGAGAGGTCTTATCCAGAGACGGATACCTTTCATATACCTTTTGGTGAGATGGCAATAACTCCGGATGATTGTTTTAGAATCACATCCCTACCAATTACAGGAACAAGTGTTCGAGATGGCTACGATCCCTCGATGAGTTATGAACTTCTTGAAAAGCTAGTCGAAAGGTGTCTAGGATGAAGCGATAAAAAGGCACAATGTGAGTTTAGACGAGCTAACAAAGAGCCTAAGGAAGGTGATGAGTATAATGAGTTTGAGGCAGACCGCACGTACAAGAAGAAGTTGAAAAAGATCAAGCTCAAAACCTTGTTTGATGATATTTCAGGGACGAAAGATTTGGTTGCTCTAGGAAAGTTGGTGATGACAGAGGAGAAGGTTAAGCACCATGTGACTGCTTATTTGTTATATCAACTAGGAACCATTTTCTTCCCTGACAGTTCAGGTCATGTGGTAAATGCTCATTACCTCCAGCTATTGGACCCCCGGATGAGGTGAACAACTACTGTTGGGGCATTGCGGTGCTTTCATTCGTTCAAGAGGAACTCAGAAAAGCTTCGAGGCTTAAGAGTCTATATTTTGGAGGCTTATACACCCTTGTTCAGGTACCCGTTAAATTATCGTTTGTGTGTTTCAATATATAAGTGAATGAATGTGTATTGTTACTAATCATATTGCGAATGTATTATTTGTTGCCTCTTCTTATAGGTTTGGGTGTACGACCACTTCCCTAAACTTCAATTGTCTCATGCTCACACTCCTTGGCCTTATGGGAAGCCTACAGTGGTAAATATGAATTTTTGAACTCACGGGGAAAAGAATAAGAAAAAAAGGTGTTGGAGATGAGGAGACATTGGATAAGTTAACAATGGAAGATGTGGTTTTCCATCCTTACACCATTCCATCGAGATGAAGACGAGGAGGATGTTGAGGTTATTGATTTCTCACCATTGCGGCGTATAATGGACCGTTGTTCATCCTGGAGGTTGTACAATGTATAATCCTCGAAGAGTATTAAGACAAGTTTCTTGTGTCCAAAGTGTCCCACAAGTGGAAAACTTCAACTTCAAGGTGAAGAAGCAGGGAACTAAGAACACCGAGATGAATTTCACCCCAAATACGATCCTGCTCCATCAGTGGACCACTGGAAGAACTTTGGGGATTATCTTGTTCCAGTTGAAGAGTTACAAGATTCGTTTGATGAGCCAAATGCCGCTGACGAGGGATATATGGAATGGTATGAACATTTTTCTCATCCTCGTATAATAAACACTGTCCAACAAGCCCGTGCTGAGAAAACAAAAGCGAAGGCAGTGGAGAAAGAGGCTAAGAAAATTATGAAGCATACCCCTATGTGTGGTGATGAGGCCTTGATCTTGTGGAATTCGGCGGTAAGAAATTTACTCTTATTTTTTGTTTTTCAAAATGTTATGAAGTATTGAAAAATAATATTTACTTATGTTTTTGATGAGAATAGGTGAAGGCAAGTGCTAAATTGTTGAAGAAAATGATGGCAAAAATCCGGAGTGGAGAGCCGATGGATACTCGAGAACAAACATACCTCTACAACCAAATAACTAATGTTTTTAATCCCAACCTTGTCGATACAAGCCAGGTTGATCCAAGCCAGACCATGCCGTCGAAGAGGAGTCGCCGAGAAGGGGAAGGTTCAAGTCGGATGGTTGAACAACAAAGCGGTGGAGATGACACTCCTAGTGACGAAGGACGACCTAAAGCTCCTAAACGCAAGAGTAGAAAAGTTTCTGGTAGTGGTCGTGGTAAATGAGTGATTGCAACAATTATTACTTGGGATATTTTGACTTTGGGTCACATAAAAGTGACCAGAGTTGCGTTTGGGTCACGAAGAAATTTTAATTAGAGTTTGGGTCACGGACCGTCATTGACCGTCTTGACCGTTAGTTAAGTATTTATTTTTAAAAATTAATTTCAAAAATTTAAAGAAATCTCCCATTGGCATTACTATCCCACGGCGGCTGGACACTTGATGCAAATTATGAGTTGCATCACCCTCGTCAGCACCATTCTTATTCGCCCACCCAAACTTACTCCTCAGGGGAAAACCCTTGCCTTTCCGGCGTAAGAATTGCTGAGCCTCTTCCCCACTTTAGAAGGTGTAGTATTTTTACAATCTTATTTTTACTATAACCAGATTCTTGTTCTAACACAATTTGTGTTGGTTCTGGTATAGTACATAAAGGAACCCTAATATCCATCAACAAAATTAGGATTTATTATAAAATCTTTAGGGTTTGCTGGTATATCCTCAATCTTTTCACTTGATTTCTTCCGCTTGTAAGATCTCAAATCTTTCAACATTCTTTCAACATTCTGATATAAACTACTTGGACATGGTGTAATGAATGGGTTAGACTGAATTTATATGCTTTTTCTAGAAGCTAAATTTGCAGGGAAGGAGAAACGGTGGGTTTGAATCACCTGCAAACTAATATTTGCACCACCGACGGAACACACACAAGTGTTTGCTAAAAGGCCTGAATGACCTGTTCAGTGTTTGTGCTTATCTTGAATTCTTTTTATTTTCGTTTATTTATTGATTTTGCTTTTAACTGGTTTGGTTTAACTAATCTCATTTGAATGTGTGGGGATATTAGGTATTGCTACTGGTGGTGTCGGAGGTGATGGTGGAGGTGTTGCTTGAACCGAAGGAGGTGGTGGTGGAGGTGTTGCTTGAACCGAAGGAGGCGGAGGTGGTGCTGGTGATAAATTGAAATTAATTTTTAAAAATAAATACTTAACTAACGGTCAAGACGGTCAATGACAGTCCGTGACCCAAACTCTAATTAAAGTTTCTTCGTGACCCAAACGCAACTCTGGTCACTTTTATGTGACCCAATGTCAAAATATCCCTTATTACTTTGGTTTCTTATGTTTGGAAGACTTTTTAATTGCGGATTTGGTAGTTTGGTTCCTTATATTTGGAATACTTTTTTATGGCGGATTTGGTAGTTTGTTTCCTTATGTTCGTGTGCTTCCAACATTTAGTGATGTTGATTAGTAAATAAATTTCATAATTTGGTTTTTAATTTGTGTTCTAAGGGATTAGTTTGGCTATTTGACGGTTAAGTGTTTCATTACATTCAAATTTTTAAGAAACAATTAGGTAGTTCGGTTAAGAGACTAAATCTCGTAAACAACCGAACTCCCATGTTCTTCAGTTCGGTTGGTTCTCCAATTTCAAATCTAACCGAACTCAGCTACCCAAAAAAACAGAAGTTACAGAGCTGTATTCGGTTACCTGGAATGTTTTTGCAGCCAACCGAACTCTAATGTTCGGTTACCTGAAGAAAAGGAAATCTAACCGAACTCATAACAAGAAAATTTCAAAAGTTACAGTGTAATGTGTAATGTTCTATAATGTTTGTTACACAGAAAAAGTATTATTTTCAAAAGTTACGGTGTAATGTTCGGTTACTATTATTTTGAACCGAACTCAGTGGTCCAAAAGTTCGGTTGGTTTGCTGATTTTGCAATCTAACCGAACTCACAACAGCTAAATCTTTCAAAAGTTACAGTGTAATGTTCGGTTACCTGGTATTATTCTACAGGTAACCGAACATTACACTATAACTTTTGAAATTTGGTGGTTTGCATTGTTCGGTTACCTACGATTTACAGAACCAACCGAACCGATGAGTTCGGTAATCTCGATGCATTTGTTATGTAACCGAACTATGTATTTTGAAATTTGAATGACACTAATTTCAAGTAACGACTATTTTTATAGCCGTTATACACCCCAGTGGTATAAATATGTGTATCATAGTTAACATTTTGTCTCAAAATCTTCTAAAATGGCAGCCACTACTCCTAAATTTACTCTAGATGAATATCTATCTCTTTGAAGAAACTACATACTATACTATCCAAAGAGGGGTGAAGAACGAAGAATGAATGGTATTATGAGTCAAAAGTTATTGGGGGAAAATTCATGAGAAATTCTGCTCCGACACAACAAACCCTCATAACCGTGATCATATAGCTTTGTTCATTCGATTCGACAAGATTAGAGCTAGAGTTGTGGAATTTATGGCTTTATTTCGTATTGTAAGGCGGTATCGACTTAGGGGTGAAGGATTCTCCGAAATCATTTTAACATCAAAAAACGAATGGCGAAGATGGAAGAGAAAGGATTTCAAATATGAATATCATTTCCGCCTCCTTAAAGACTTTTTCATAACGCGTTTCGGATATTAAATGTTATGTAGCTTTAGTTTTAGTTTGGCAATGTCCTCTAATTTCATTTCCTAACCGAACTTAAGTCTTGATGTCTCACTGTTCGGCGATGTCATGTAATTAAGTTCCAATATGAAAAAAAAAAAGTTCCAAAAATAACAGTCTCCTCTCTTATTCTTATGAAAATGTTCAAAGCATAACCCAAAAATAAGACCTAATTCCAAAAAAAAATAATCTTTGATTCTTATGTTGATGTTCAAAGCATACTTAGTTTAATTAATGGTACATTTAATCATCCGCAAGGGAAACTGCACCCTCGTGTATGATTTTTTCCGAATCATTCAAAGTATTCCACATCTCCATGTTATGCTCGTACATAATGCACCATCCCAACATTGTGTCGGGGTTAAATCCATTCCAATAAGAGTTTCCGCATATCGGAGGCAGTGGACAATCGTCTTCTAACCGGAGGCCTATAAAATGGTTGTTGTTAACAAGCGCAATCACCACTCTCCTACGTTTAAGTTGCTCGACACATATTTTTGTTTTCGGAGTGTATGTGAAACTAGCACCTTTTGAGAAATAGTGAACCACGCAATTGAATGCTTCGGCGATTAAGTGCCCACATATAGGCATGCCCATCCAATGATCCCTTGTGATTGGATCCCCCCGTGGAGATTCCTTTGATACCTAACAAACTGCACATTGAGCTAGCATCCCCATCGGACAACATTCGCTTGTAAAATTCCGGGTTGTCCTTTAGCTTCATCAACATCCTTTGCCGGACATAAGTGATTTGATTATCATTATACAGCTTCGCACCTTCATTGAAAGGCCCTAGTTGTTGTACGACAACGTGGAATCCGAAATTACCATCCGGAGGGACGTCATCGGTGGATATGACGTACTTTCTAATATATGGAGGTAGCTCTTCCAAGTACCTTCTATCAACAAAAGTTGATGTATCATCAATTGGTCGACTTGTTTCTTGGATGCGGCATATTGGAGCCTTAAGCTTCACGTCTCGTTGAATTGGTTGGCTACGTTCCGATGGAGTAGGTGGGGTTGGTTGCGAGCGTAACATCGGTCCTTTTTTCTTCATATCCCGTTCACTTGTTTCGCCCTTTTCCACAATATTCCTAGACCTTTTCTTAGAATTTTCTTGATACTTCGCCGCGGTATGCTCATGCCCACTAGGGTCTCTAGTAAAAGGGGTCATTTTACTTTTCCTCTTAGCCAACACCTTTGCATATTCTCTTACTTGTTTTTTTGTTTCTTTGGTGATTGGCCTACCTTTTCCCTTGCCTTTTTTTCGGTTCGTGCACATTCTCCAAAGTGTGTGGATAAATAATTGGCCGCATGTCATCCCAAAAGATTTGCTTTTCGAGTTTGTTCATGTTCCGGTACATCTCGATAACGATTCTTCCCATCTCATTGTCACCAAACTCTTCTCCGACATCGCCCTTTGGAGGAGGGACAAAACTTAATTGTTGCCAATATGGATCTATATCGCTTAGAGGGATTATGCCATGTTCATACTTAACTATCATATGGCGACAAGGGAGTCCCATAGACTTCATCATGTTGCAAACACACACCTCGTCCGGCTTGGTTCCCCATATGTCAATCAAATTCACCTCTACCATTAACCTCTTAATGCAAGCACGTGAAGCATTATAATGGAGTCCCTTGAACAACCGAAGGTCCGCCATATTCTTGATGTTACCACATTTGTCTACAATCTTTTTGTACTTCATGATGCGGCTTTTTTGAAACTTCTCTTTAATTCTATCAATCTCGCGGTTGAAGTAATTCTCCATTGCGTTAAACACAATCACAAAATTATCGACACATCCAAAAAGATTTTTCTTCAACCGGTGGTGAGCCGATTCTACCAAACTTGTCGCTTGATTCCCAAAGTGTTTATGGTGGTTGGTAAATGCATAAACGAAGCGCTCTTTGTGCGGTTCCAACCATTGCTTAACCACATACGTTACAATATCCCCGGGATATTCGGGGCTAGACCAATATTTGATAAATGCCGCAAGATTTAGATTATACTCTTCTTCGGTGAGAGACCAAGTCAATGACTCCCATTCACCAGAGAAAGCAACCCATTTAGCGTGATTTATAGTGTATTGTATATTGAATTCCTCTTTTGCATCCACTTGTTCATCTTCCGGTAGCTTACTAATCTCTTCAAATGCTTTCCTCCTTGGTGGACAAATTTGAGGCTTGCACCTATTTATCACATTACACCATATATGGAATGTACAAAGCATATTATGTGCTAATGGGAAGACTCTCTCTATTGCATTCATTAATGCTACATCGTTGTCCGTCACTATAACCGCGGGGATATCATCATCTCGGTATATGGCCTTCACTTGTTGTAGAGCCCAAGTGTAAATTGGTTCTTGCTCATCTTCTAGAAAACAAAAAGCAACGATAAACGGTGACTTCGTCGAGGTACGACCAACAATGTTCAACAATGGCATCTCGTATTTGTTAGTCTTGTAAGTGCAATCCATTATAAGAACTTGATGGAAGGATTGAGCCAATTGAACACTCTTCGGATGCGCAATGAAGAGATGCGTCATTTCATCTTCCGGACCTACCTTCTTTTGAACCGCGTAGCCTTTCTCTTTAGCGCAAAAAAACAATTGTTGCATCACTTTTCTATCCTTCCATTCATTCCTTTTAATTGTCTCAATTGCATTGTAAATGGTCGTCAAAGATGATACATTATCCTTGTTATCATCCTTTAGTAAGCGAAGCATGTTAAGTGGTGAAATTCCCATTCTCCTAAATTTAGCTATTTTCTCCATTTCTTGAGGAGTGAGCCTTGCGGCCATTGCATGTCCTTCAAGATCATCCGGACGAGGGTGGTTATGATGACCTACCACCTTATCCATAGATATAACACATCCATTCTTTTTTTTGCACTTACTAAATACTAGCTTGAACGGACATTTAATTTTCTTTGAGCACGCTGTGTTCTTCCTCGTCGTCTTTCATTTATACACATAACCCTTCTTCTTGTGACTAACATTGGGATCTCCACTTCTCTCACAAACCATTTCAAAACGAGTTTGGCTTTCTTTTCCATTCAAAATAATACGCACATGGCTTTCTTGGCATGGTCTCTAGCCCAATTCTTCGCATCAATAGTTTCATCAAAAACCAAATCATTGACATAGTGATTAGATGTATCTTCAAACAGCATGCCAACCGGAGAAGGTTGATTATCCATTGGTATAGGTTGACATTCAATCTACAAGAAATGGAACCTTTCAATTGCAATCAGAAAAAAGTTCGGTTACATGATAATTTTATCGGGAAAACCGAACTCAAAGTTCGGTTTGTCAAGCAATTTGACAACTAACCGAACTTTACGTACACTAAATCAAAATTTTATTGTACGTAAGTTCGGTTAGATAGTGGGTTGGTATGAAGTTTGCGAACTAACCGAACTCATGGACCCTAAAGTTCGGTTATATGATAATTTTATCGGGATAACCGAACTCATAATTCGGTTTGTCAAGTAAGTTGATAACTAACCGAACTTTACGTACACTAAATCAAAATTTTATTGTACGTAAGTTCGGTTAGATAGTGGGTTGGTATGAAGTTTGCGAACCAACCGAACTCATGGACCCTAAAGTTCGGTTATATGATAATTTTATCGGGATAACCGAACTCATAGTTCGGTTTGTTAAGTAAGTTGACAACTAACCGAACTTTACGTACACTAAATCAAAAATTTATTGTACGTAAGTTCGGTTAGATAGTGGGTTGGTATGAAGTTTGCGAACCAACCGAACTTTATACACTAATGTGAAATCTTATTTTACATAAGTTTGGTTACCTACTGGTTGCAAACTAACCGAACTTATAGACCCTAAAGTTCGGTAACATTTCGGCCAAACCGAACATAAAACTGTAATCCTATTTACAGAGTTTGGTTACTACTCCGTTAACCGAACTTCAAAAAACCTCCATTAATGGAGAGTTCGGTAACCTGCGTGTTCAGAAAAAGTAACCGAACTACACTTTCGGAAGAGTTCGGTTACATGTTCTTCACACAAGGTAACCGAACAAGCACAAATCTACTCTAAAAATTCACATTGTTTTGAATATTTGGACCAATTCAACCAACATTATCTAAGTTTAGAGCATACCTGGTTACCCAAATAGTCTTACTCCGGTTGTGGTTGGTAAAATCCATCGTTTTCACCATCTTGATATTGGCTTTGGGGAAGAATACATTCACCATCTAAGAAATAATCCATATCCGGATCATTGTGAAGATTGACATATACTCTAGGAGAGGAAGGAGATGAAGATTCAGATGAGCTATCATCAATTGAATCATCACTTGAATAGTCTAGATTAGTGAACTCATTTTTTTTTTTTTCCATGTTTGTGTTCTTCATCTTCTCTAACTTTTCTCTCTCAATAATTCTACTTCTTTTTTAAAAAAATCTGATTTTTTAATCTCAAATCTTTATTCAAAATCATTTCACTAATCACACTAACTAATATTAACACTAACTAATCATTAACCAAAAATAATCAGAGGGTAGTTTAGGTATTATCATAAATATCTAGATAAGGAGTGACCTATAATTACTTCTAATATCTTACCTAAAATAAAACAATGGTCCCCCCAAAAAAAGGCTGGTCCCCAAAAAATGGTTCATTATCTTATTGAGGAAACCCAAATGGCTTAGGGAAAATTAGGCGCAGGCCCAAAAAAAATAATATTCTCATTGTCAGGCCCACAATTAATTTTAGGTACCGTGACACCCATAATTATATGAAATTATTAAAAATGTCTACATGACGGATTATGCATCCGCATAACGGGTCATGCATCAGGGGTATAATTGGCAACGCAACTTGGATATAACATATCTAAAAATCCGCGCCTTAGAAGTTTACAAATTTTATATCGTTGGAAATCTTTTTAAGAGAGCTACGCAACGAGTACAACCAAGAATATCAAATTTTTGTTTTTCACGAAAAAATCGGAGGTGATCATTATTTTAGACAAAATAACTTAAAGCATAACCATTATGCAGTCACCAAAAAGATGCATAACACATTCTGCAGACGCATAACGAATTATGCAACCATTTTCTCCACTGCATAACAAATTATGCATCTGCATAACAATGTTAAGCATCTATAACAATTTATGTAGCCATTGTATTAGTGTGTACATAAAAAATTGATGCATAATGCATTATGCATCCATTTTCTCGATGCATAAAAGATTGTGCAACAATTTTCTCGATGCATAATGCATTATGCAACCATATTTTCGGATGCATAACTGGTTATGCATCCATTTTCTCGACCGCATAACATGTTATGCAGATATTATTATAGGTACGCATCACAAGTTATGCGGCCTTTTTTTTTTGTTGGTTTCAATACTAAAAAAATTGTAGCTGCATAACGTGTTATGCAACCATTCTCTTGATTGCATAACAAGTTATGCAACAAAAAAAGGCTGCATAACTTGTCATGCACCTACAATAATAATTGCATACCGTGTTATGTAATCATCTTCAGGACTGCATAACAAGTTATGCAACAAATTTTGTAGATGCATAATTGGTTATGCGGCCATTTTCATAGCTAATGTTTATTAGCATAATGTACGTGTTAATCTAATTTTGTTTAGTTAGAAACCTAAAATGTTTATTACTATATATCAAAAAAATGGGTTCACAAAATGTTGCTTTTACAAATTATTTAACTTAGCAAATGTAATGTAGTTAGTGGCGTACGGAGTCCTGAGTAAGAACCAACTATATAACTAACCACTTATAGCAGTGATTATACTTCCACAGTACAACTTAAGAGAAACACAAGTGGAGACATAAATGTAAAATAGGGAAGAGGAGATGGTATTAGTAGTTCTCTGTGTATATCTTGCAATTACCCGAGCATTGACTTATATAGGACTCAATGCATGACTTATATAGAACATCAAACAATATTGTTATAGTAGAGAAATATTATTTAAATAAGATTCTCTACAGTTGTCAGATAAATGACCACTACTTAAAAGTCTGACATTGCCGGACTCCACATACAGTACTCATCTACGTAGTATTTAACCGACTGGACAAATGCTTCATTTTATTTTAATACCAATCGTGTTGTAATACTGGGTAAGTTGTAGTTACATACCCTTGCCTAGAAGCCAGTAGAACTAGTAACAAGGATGCTTTTGTTCTCAAGAAACTCAACAATGCTGCCATTAAACTCCTTTCAGACGTCGATGACCTAGGAGGAAGTGTATATATATATGCTCTTCCAACCATGTACAGGTTTATTAGACCTTTTTTTTTTCTTCTCGCCTTCGTGCTTGCCAACACAATTTTTGATAGACCGGGCGAATGTTTCTTTGTGTAGGAATTTTCAAGAGAGTTATAACCCTTGAGGTGAAGTACGGACAGCATCACATATCAACTCCCATCTGATTTTTAGCTCAAGTTCTTGGTCTAGCAGCAACCCAGAACCCCCACTATACTCTACCTAATCTCTTCCATGAACCACCGCTAACTAGCAACAACAACTCAGTTTGTAGATGTACAAAAATCAGTCACAACGACGACTTATTTCCAGCTGAAATCCAGCTCAGTTCAGCTCCAAACTCGAACTCAAAACCACCACAGCACAACCATTTTTCTTGTTCTTCTCAACTTATAGCATCTCTTGTATCCTTTCTGTCAGAACTCTACAGACCCATACTTCAATTATTAAGCTTTTTCTTCACTGAGTTCTGGCAGTAATACAGGATTAAAACTCCACCAGAACGTCTAGCCATCGCCGCCAAATCACCTTCCTTCATCTGCTAAATCAACACAGTTCAGACTGCCAACAACCTATGGCAACAACAACGGTTCTCACCATTTCAGTATAGCAGCAACATCAGTCAGGCAATTGCTCGGACATCTTCTGTGTGTGTTGCAATTAGTCGAGAGATAATCTCACTGATGATTTCAATAGCACCTGTACCTCCCCTGCAAATTCCGACAACAAACCAACTCCCTACATCTCATTTAAGAACTCTAGAACACACATAAATCACCATCATTCTTTCATACAAGAAATGGCAGCAACCACAATACTTAACTGTTTTATTAACAGAAAAACGACCTCCAAACCAAACCAAATTCTCCATATTTGAGTACCCATTCTTCGTGTTCTTCTTGAGCTTCTAAAATCTCACGAAATCCATCTCAAACATTAACAAAATCAGTCACAGCAACATTAACTTCAGTTGAAGTTTCAAACTGAGAAACAACCGGAATTCGACCCCTTTCTCTGCCCATCGTACCTTGGCTAGAAATGCCTGCAGACGATCAGCAGCAGACTTGGGCAGTAAAACTTTGGTTCTTCTTCTCAGCTCACAAATTTGGTTTCCAAAGAGACCTAATTTTTCTCCCTTCAAAGCACATACGTGCATATAACCCTTGAGGTGAAGTCTGCCAGCTACCCAGGACCTTTGTTTACTCTTGTGGTTGTAAACAAAGAATCAATAGAGAATAAAATCACAGTAAAGAAGAAGAAGGGAAGGAATTGAAGAAGAAATTCTGCGGCTTGTGAAGAAACGTAATTTCAAAAACTATGGGTTCCGGAGATATTTTCTCGTAGAAACGTAATTTCAAAAACTATGTTAAGTTCCGGAGATATTTTCTCGTTTCTAGAAAATGGGTGCGCCGTCTAAGTTTGGTTCTTCGAAAGCAAACCAAAAGACTTCAAGGAGAAGGTCCTCGATTGGGACATTCTTAGTTCAAAAAGAAGTTGAACAACCAAGTGAAGCCATAATCCCAGATAATAGAAAATTCTCCATGGGACCGATTCGCAGGTATTTTGCAACAAACCCCTTGCTTTTAATTTGATTTTGATTCGTTTAAATGAATAGAAATCATCAAAATAGGGTTCAAATGGCGATTCGGTGCATAGTTCGGTTAGGTCGAGTTTCAAAACCCAATTTGTTAACCGAACTTCCCGAAAGGAAGAACACGAAGAAAAGCCAGGTATCAAAACTAGGTAACCGAACTTGAAGTTTATTTTCTAATCAACTTAAAGTTCGGTTAAAACAATTTTTTTTTACATGTAACCGAACTCCGCTTTTTTTGCCTGCTAATATGAGTTTTTATGTAACCGAACTGTCATATTGAGTTCGGTTTGTTCGCATAAAAATCTAACCTTAGAAAGTAAAAACTTTACGGAAAAAAATAATGTAACCGAACTTTTAGAAAAAAACTTGACAAACCGAACTCTTCGGTAGTTGCAAACATGTTGAGTTCGGTTTGTTACAAAAATGATGACAAACCGAACTCTTCATTAACATTTACCAATGTTGAGTTTGGTTTGTTCTCAAAAATATTTGTTAACCGAACTATACTATGGTCCCCAAAATTAGAGTTGGCCTATTTTGTTTAAGCTAATATCTTTTGTTTTCTTGATTAGTGGAAGAGGCAAAAAACCAAACAAACCTTTGTTGAAGATCTAAGAACTCCCACCCCTCGAGGCAAAGTACATTGTGATGCCGGTCCACCGTGGAACCAAAAATGCTAAGTATAGAGGTGGGTCATTACATGTGATCCAAGATGGTGTTAATAGAGATAATGTTGACAACGTAATCCAACAAGTTAATGAAGAGATTGTGGAAGGCGATGGGCAATGAAGAGATCGTGGAAGTGATGGGCAATGAAGAACAACATCAAGGTGGAGAAGGTGAACCAACCTAATGATGGTGAACCACCAAGGAGGGGGAAATGAGGGGTGACAAAGATGGTGGTGAACCAAATGAGGGTGACAAAGATGAGGAAGATGGAGATAAGGATGATGTTGAATCGGGAGGAGTTGGATGAAGAGGAAGTTGAAGAGGAAGAGGCACAAGTAGAAATAGTGCAAAAGAAACCTAGAAAGACGCCTAACAAGCCTTGTGCTAGATATTCTTACATTCCCGATGACAATTTGTGTTTGTCTCCAAAGAATCCAACTTATGTACTCCGAGAGATGGAGGGAGTTATTGATGGGCTACAAAAACTCATGGGCTGCCAAGATCTTTGCGGCAAAGGTATGGTTCAATCTTAACCATCAAGATTTCTCGAATCTTCTTTTATTTGAACTTATATTTTGACATATATTGTTCTTTTCTATATATTAGTATATAAGATAGTTTGTTGCTTTTTGTAGGATCATACTAATGGTTCGTGTTTTGAAACGTCAAAAGAACAAGATATGGAATATAGAAAATGAGTGTGATGAGGTGCGCTTGGCGGTATTTGATTGTGTACTATGGAACGGGATACAACATGCGCACCAAAAATTTGATGTTTGTCATCATATCGCATTTGCCGAGAGGTCTTATCTGCAGATTCGGATACCTTTCATCTACCTTTGGTGAGATGGCAATTACTCCGGATGATTGTTTTAGAATCACGGCCCTACCAATAACAGAACAAGTGTTCGAGATGGCTACGATCCTTCGATGAGTTTTGAACTTCTTGAAAAGCTATGCGAAAGGTGTCTAGGATGGAGCGATAAAAAGGCACAATGTGAGTTTAGACGAGCTAACAAAGAGCTCCGACGAAGGTGATGAGTATAATGAGTTCGAGGCGAGCAGCACGTACAAGAAGAAGTTGAAAAGATCAAGCTCAAGACCTTGTTTGATGAGTTTTCGGGGACGAAAGATTTGGTTGCTCGAGGAAAGTTGGTGATGACGGAGGAGAAGATTAAGCACCATGTGACTTCTTATTTGTTGATGGCAAAAATCCGAGTGGAGAGCCGATGGATACTCGAGAACAAAATGCATCTGTACAACCAAATAACTAATGTTTTTAATCCCAATACAAGCCAAAGTTGATCCAAGCCATCCATGCCGTCAAGAGGAGTCGCCGACAAGGGGAAGGTTCAAGTCGGATGGTTGAACAACAAAACGGTGGAGATGACACTCCTAGTGACGAAGGACGACCTAAAGCTCCTAAACGCAAGACTAGAAAAGTTTCGGTAGTGGTCGTGGTAAATTAGTGATTGCAACAATTATTACTTTGGTTTCTCATGTTTGGAAGACTTTTTAATTGCGGATTTGGTAGTTTGGTTCCTTATATTTGGAATATTTTTTATGGCGGATTTGGTAGTTTGTTTCCTTATGATTATTAATTAAATTTCTTAATTTGGTTTTTAATTTGTGTTCTAAGGGATTAGTTTGGGTATTTGACGATTAAGTGTTTCATTACATTCAAATTTTTAAGAAACAATTAGTTAGTTCGGTTAATATACTAAATCTGAAACAACCGAACTATGTATTGATTTACCTACAATGTTTTTGGATCAACCGAACTTAATGTTCGGTTGCTGATACAAGAAAGGGAACCTAACCAACTCATGACAAGAAATACGCCTAAAGTTACAAAGTGTAATGTTCGGTTGCAATATTTTTGAAGGTAAACGAACTATAATGTTCTTAAAATCGCAGAGTAATGCGATGTAACCGAACTCGTAACAAGAAAATTTGAAAAGTTAAAGTGTAAAGTTCGGTTACATGTAAAACGTAATCTAACCGAACTCGAACAAGAAGTTACAAGTGTAATGTTCGGTTCCTTGACAATATTATGCGTAACCGAACTTGGTACTCGAAAAAAGTTCGGTCTCTTCGCTGATTTCGTAATGTAACCGAACTAACACCAGCTAAAATTGACCCAGTATTTGAATTCACTCATTTTATTGAATCGAAAAAACATACATGTAGTTGAAATAAAATAGAAGTAAAACACATAAAATTGTTCAATACATCGCCTAGGATTCTCTACGATTTTAATTATATTGGGCGATTGGGTTTCAAAGTTACCGTTGGTTTTCAAAGTCGGCAATAACTTCGTCGTCCGGTGTTCGGTTAAGCCGATTAGTTCTTCTAATAATGGCAGCCACTACTCCTAAATTTACTCTTGATGAAGATCTATCTCTTTGCGTAAACTACATACTATACTATCCAAAGAGGGGTGAAGAAACGAAGAATGAATGGTATTATGAGTCAAAGTTAGTGGGGAAAATTCTTGAGAAATTCTCGCTCAGACACAACAAACCCTCATAAATCGTGATCAAATAGCATTGTTCCTTCGATTCGACAAGATTAGAGCTAGAGTTGTGGAATTTATGGCTTTATTTCGTATTGTAAGGGCGGTATCGACTTAGGGGTGAAGGATTCTCCGAAATCATTTTAACATCAAAAACGAATGGCGAAGATGGAAGAGAAAGGATTTCAAATATGAATATCATTTCCGCCTCCTTAAAGACTTTTTCATAACGCGTTTTGGATATTAAATGTTATGTAGCTTTAGTTTTAGTTCTAAGAATGTCCTCTAATTTCATTTCCTAACCGAACTTAAGTCTTGATGTCTCACCTTTGTTTGGCGATGTCATGTAATTAAGTTTCAATATGAAAAAAAAAAAAAAAAAAAAAAATCCAAAATAATGGTCCTCGTCTCTTATTCATATGAAAATGTTGAAAGCATAACCCAAAAATAAGACCTAATTCCAAAAAACACAATCTTTGATTCTTGTGTTGATGTTCGAGCATACTTAGTATAATCAATGGTACATTTAATCATCCGCAAGGGAAACCACCTCGTGTATGATTTTTCCGAATCCTTCAAAGTTTTCCACATCTCCATGTTATGCTCGTACTTAATACACCATCCCAACATTGTGTCGGGGTTAAATCCTTGCCAATAAGAGTATCCCATATCGGAGGCAGTGGACAATCGTCTTCTAACCGGAGGCCTATAAAATGGTTGTTGTTAACAAGCGCAATCACCACCCTCCTACGTTTAAGTTGCTCGCGACACATATCTTTGTTTCGGAGTGTATGTGAAACTAGCACCTTTTGAGAAATAGTGAACCACGCAATTGAATGCTTCGGCGATTAAGTGCCCACATATCGGAATGCCCATCCAATGATCCCTTGTGATTGGATCCCCCCGTGGAGACGCCTTTGATACCTAATAAATCGCACATTGAGACTAGCATCCCCATCGGACAACATTCGCTTGTAAAAGTCCGGGTTGTCCTTTAGCTTCATCAACATCCTTTGCCGGACATAAGTGATTTGATTATCATTATACAACTTTGCACCTTCAAGTGAAAGGCCCTAGTTGTTGTACGACAAGGACGTCCTCGGTGGATATGACGTACTTTCTAATATATGTAGGTAGCTCTTCCAAGTACCTTCTATCAACAAAAGTTGATGTATCATCAATTGGTCGACTTCTTTCTTGGAAAACGTCTCGTTGAATTGGTTGGCTAGGTTCCGATGGAGTAGGTGGGGTTGGTTGCGAGCGTAACATCGGTCCTTTTTCTTCATATCCCGGTTTCGCCCTTTCCCACAGTATTCCTAGACCTTTTCTTAGAATCTTCTTGATACTTCGCCGCGGTGTGCCTTTTTCGGTTCGTGCACATTCTCCGAAGTGTGTGGATAAACAATTGGCCGCATGTCATCCCAAAAGATTTGCTTTTCGAGTTTGTTCATGTTCCGGTACATCTCGATAACGATTCTTCCCATAGGAGGGACAAAACTTAATTGTTGCCAATATGGATCTATATCGCTTAGAGGGATTATGCCATGTTCATACTTAACTATCATATGGCGACAAGGGAGTCCCATAGACTTCATCATGTTGCAAACACACACCTCGTCCTATTGGTTCCCCATATGTCAATCAAATGAACCTCTACCATTAACCTCTTAATGCAAGCACGCGAAACATTATAATGAAGTCCCTTAAACAACCGAAGGTCCGCCATATTCGTGATGTTACCACCTTTGTCCACAATCTTTTTGTACTTCATGATGCGGCTTTTTTGAAACTTCCCTTTAATTCTATCAATCTCGCGGTTGAAGTAATTCTCCATTGCATTAAACACAATCACAAAATTATCGACACATCCAAAAAGATTTTCTTCAACCGATGGTGAGCCGATTCTAGATTATATTCTTCTTCGGTGAGAGACCAAGTCAATGACTCCCATTCACCCGGCGTGATTTATAGTGTATTGTTTTACACCAAATATGGAACGTACAAAGCATATTATGTGCTAATGGGAAGACTCTCTCTATTGTGTTCATTAATGCTACATCGTTGTCCGTCACTATAACCGCGGGATATCATCATCTCGGTATATGGCCTTCACTTGTTGTAGCGCCCAAGTGTAACTTGGTTCTTGCTCATCTTCTAGAAAACAAAAGCAACGGTAAACGGTGACTTCGTCGAGGTACGACCAACAATATTCAACAATGGCATCTCGTATTTGTTTGTCTTGTAAGTGCAATCCATTATAAGAACTTGATGGAAGGATTGAGCCAATTGAACACTCTTCGGATGCGCAATGAAGAGATGCGTTATTTGATCTTCCGACCCACCTTCTTTTGAACCGCGTAGCCTTTCTCTTTAGCTACCAAAAACAATTGTTGCATCACTTTTCTATCCTTCCATTCAATCCTTTTAATTGTCTCAATTGCATTGTAAATGGTCGTCAAAGATGATACATTATCCTTGTTATCATCTTTAGTAAGCGAAGCATGTTAATTTTCTCCATTTCTTGAGGAGTGAGCCGAGCGGCCATTGCATGTCCTTCAAGATCATCCTGACGAGGGTGGTTATGATGGCCTACCACCTTATCCATAGATAGAACCCATCCATTCTTTTTTTTGCTTGGGATCTCACTTCTCTCACAAACCATTTCAAAACGAGTTTGGCTTTCTTTTCCATTCAAAACTAATACGCATGGATCCATTGGTAGCCCTAACCAACTTTACGTACACTAATTCAAAATTTTATTGTACGTAAGTTCGGTTAGGTAATGGGTTTGTATGAAGTTTGCGAACCAACCGAACTTATGGACCCTAAGTTCGGTTATATTATTATTTTTTCGGAAAACCGAACTCGAGTTCGGTTTGACACAAAGTTCACAACTAACCGAACTTTACGTACACTAAATCAAAATTTTATTGGACGTAAGTTCGGTTAGATTAAGGGTGGTGGAAGTTTGCGAACCAACCGAACTTTATACACTAATGTGAAATATTTTTACGTAAGTCTCGGTTAGCTATTGGTTGCGAACTACCGAACTCATAGACCCTTAAGTTAGGTTACATTTCACCAAACCGAACATAGCACTGTAATCCTATTTATAGAGTTCGGTTACTACTCCGTTAACCGAACTACAAAAAACCTCCATTAATGGAGAGTTCGGTAACTCCGTGTTTAGAAAAAGTAACCGAACTACACTTTGGGATGAGTTCGGTTACATGTTCTTCACACAAGGTAACAGAACAAGCACAAATCTACTCTAAAAATTCACATTTTTTTGAAATTTTGAACCAATTCAACCAACATTACCTAAGTTTAGAGCATACCGGGTACCCAAATAGTCTTCCTCTAGGTTGTGGTTGGTAAAATCCATCGTTCTCATCTTGAGATTGGCTTTGGGGAAGAATACATTCACCATCTAAGAAATTATCCATATCCTATCATTGTGAAGATTGACATATACTCTAGGAGATGAAGGAGATGAAGTTTTAAGAAAATCAAAATCAGTTTATTTTTAACTTCTTTCATCTTCTCTCTGTCCGAACCCTTCTTCTCCCTCGCGAGAATTTTTTTTTCATCGCCTTGATTAATTGTCGATTCGCGAAAATTTGATCGTCGATTAAACTCAACTATATAATGGGTCGTAGAAAGGAAAAGGCAACCGGTAGGCGTTCAAAATTGTCTTCAAATCCCTCAATTGAAGAAGAAGAACCAATTGAACCACAAAATCAACCAATCGAATCACCAACTCCTGAAATGAGGATAAGAAAGTAAGTTCTACAAACCCAATCTCTTATTTGATGTTTTTAATCGATTCAATAGGGTTAATTCCAAAAATCTTAGGGTTTTAGACGGTTGCAGGGATAGGTTCGGCGCATAATCTTGTTATTTTTTAAGCCGAACCGTTCTTCGAAATTTCAGCTTGAAAGTGTATATGAACAGTTCGGCTTGAAATATAGTACCAAATATACGCCGAACATAGCACTGTGTAGGATTTTCAGAATAGGTTCGGTGTGTTATAGAGTACTGATTTTGAGCCGAACAATGCTCTGTTAGTTTGCAAAATAAACTAGGTTTAGGTTCGGCACATATTGTGTTTAACGGGGTAGCCGAACCCCTTACTTGAACAGTTCGGCGTGTTATCAATTTTCTTTATGCGCCGAACATAGCATTGTGTTACAAGGTCCACTAATGTTTATTGGGTTCGTCTCATAATAGGTGTTACAGGGTAGCCGATACTTACTAGACTTTAGTTAATTCAATATGTTAATAAAGTTTTAAACTTTTTTTAGGAATAACGAAGTTAAAAAGAGGAGGAGGATGGAGGTTACACCTTCTAGTTCTAAAACACCCGATCCTTGAGGAGGAGGTAACAAAAAATTGGGAGCTACATGGAGAGGATTTGATAAAGCCGCAACATTAGAAATTCGTGAACCACATCCAGAGATACAAAGAGAAGAATAAGAAGTTGATGGTAGTCATGTTAATGAAGAACCTCAACATCAACCGAAAGAGAAGCATGTTGCTGAATGCCGGTTTAAAGGTTTGCACATTCCTGATGAGAAAAACGTAATCCCAGCTCGAAGTGATGGTTTACCCCATGGACTTCCGGAAGATGGAGGAAGGGTGTTGATTGGTTACGCCGAATCTTGGGCAAAGAGAATATATGAGACTCCTGATCACAACGATGCGGTCCGAGTATTGAGACATCAGAGGGCAGCAGAATGGAAATTGTCTGAAGAGGTTCCCGAGGTGATGGCTTACGTACAATCCTCTAATTTATGGCATGTCATTAATTATGGACATAAGGAATATGATAGTGTGACGGTCTCCGCCTTCACCGAGAGATTTTGTCCAGAGACTTATACGTTTCAACTACCCTTTGGGGAAATGGCAATCACTCCCGATGACGCGAACAAGATTACAGGGCTTAAAGTGAGGGGTAGAAGCGTAGATGCTAATTTTTATGATATGAGTTGGACTGAGCTATATAGTTTGTACAAGGAATGTCTTGGTTGGACTGATCATAAGACCGAACTCGAGTTTTGTCGTTCCGTTAAAGATGTAGATTCTGTTAAATTTCCAGGTGGGACAAATAAGAAGCTCAAGAAGGTGAAGCTTACTAATTTGAAAAAGGAATTTGGAAATACAAATAGAAAGTAAAGAATGGGAGTTGGTAATGGACGAGATCAAAGTGAAGCAAACCGCAATGTGACCTATTTGCTTTATACTCTTGGCAGAGATGTCTTCCCAGACCTATCTGGAAACAAGGTGAATGCCAATTATCTTATATTGTTAAAGGATCTTGCAACCATTAACCAATACGCTTGGGGTACCGCCACTCTTTCTTACCTTCTCGACCAAATTGCGACCGCCTCTAGTTTGACAAGTACAAACATTGTAGGGAACTTCACTTTGTTTTAGGTAATTCTCGACTAATTTCCGTTCTTTTTTTTTCAACAATGCAACCGTGTCTTTATTCAGTGTATGGTTCGGCGTATATGTGATAGCAATTATGAGCCGAACCTTATAAAAAAATTAGGTTCGGCTTGTTGGGCAAAAAACTTTCAAGATGAACTTTATTTCATTTAGGTTCGGCTCATATTGGAATTACAATACAAGCCGAACCATACACTGTATGTTACAGTATTAAATGTTTGCATATCATTTCTTATTTAATTTTGGATGTAGGTGTGGGTATATGACCATTTCTCGAAATTGAAGTTGTCCAAAACACTTGAAAAGGATGTCGATTAGGTTGATACATGATAAGCACGAAAGTGCTACATTTTACACCCATATTTATATTGGCTAGGACTCAATATTTTGGCTAATGACTCTATTTTAGTGCTTTTGTAGGAAATACAAACGAATTCTTTCGTTGAAGATTAAGCGACTAAAATGGGAGTTAATTGATAAAAATGACAATTTGAGGCTGGCCTGGTATTCTTTATATATCATCAGCGCTCATATTACTCACAGCACCAAAGACTAGAAGAGTTAGCTACTGACAGTCATGGGAGTTAGATAATTATCGCATCAATCAAGTATCTCGGCAAAATTCAAAATGACGAATTGTCATTTGCTGTCTCAAGCGTTGGAAATGCCAAGGGAGGTAACTGGGACATGGAAATGAGAACCTGGTGGGAAATAAAATTAACACATGATGATATATGGACATATATGGCAATGGTATTCTCTTATTCTTTACATTATGACCATGCATGAATATATGGCCAGAAGATTAATTATATGAATACTATATTCCTATGTATTTATGGTGGGAAAGAAGTTGACTGAGCACATGGGTGGAGTTGAAAAAGGAAAGCCAGGACATGCATTACCTTGTGTACGTGAAAGTGGGATGATTTGAAGTCAAAATGAATGCTAGGAAATCAACAGAATCTTTGCAAATACAACATTTATACCTTTGTAAATGGTATTCACATTATTTCCATATTATATTCCCATTCATAGAAAGTAATTCGGGTGGAGATAAAAAGAGGAGGTAGCTTGTGAAAAAGGGAGGCCGGTTTTGGAGTTTTGGTTTTGTTCTTCTCGGTTGGTGACAAACGGAGAGGGGGAAGCTCGGCGGCTAGAGGATTGGAGGTGAAAGAAGACCACGCTGTGTAGTTTTACAAGGGGGTTTAATCTTCTTCTCGTCATTCTTGTTATTTCATTTTTATGGGTTTTAAGAAACCCATAGCCATGTCTTGCTAGGGATTTTTGTGACTAGGGTTTATGGGTGAAACTACTTTGGGTATTAGGCTACTTTGATTGATTATATAGCAATAGACCATTATGATTTGGATTAATTAGTTCTTGAATAATGTTTATTGATTGATTGTAAAACAAGTTGTTGCTTCACCGGTTTTAAGAACCTTTATGCATAATTGATAGTCTTACAAATATGTTTGGTCTCATTGTTTGATAGTCCATTCTTGGGTTAAATTCTTTGATGGGTTATGCTTAAAATAGTCAAATAATATTTGTGAACTAATATTTAGTTTCATATAATTTTCTCGCTGATGCAATTTGATGGTGCATGCTTGGATTTATTCTTTTGATGCACCATGCTTAGGGTATACCAGTGATATTTGCGACTCTATGCTTATAATAGGTGATGTCAATAGAACGAAAAATAAACAAATATTCATAATTATGTTTCATTTCGGTAATTGAATAGAAATAGTAGTGGATATCATAAAACCCTGGTTACCGGCTCTTTCTCATTGATTTTATCTTTATTAGTTTAATTTTATTATTTCGTTTTCACTTATAAAAATCCAAAAACATCATTTCTGGTTAATTTTTATTAGAGATATTGATTACAGTATTTACACCGCTCCGTGTGGGAACGACCCGTACTTGCCTCTGTCTACTAGTTAGACACCGTGCGATTGCGGTTTATTATATAGGCATTCCCCAAAGCCTATCAATTTTTGTGTTGATAAGCACGTATGTGCTACATTTTATACCCATATTTATATTAGCTAGGACTTGATATTTGGACTAATAATATTATTTTAGTGCTTTTGTAGAAAGTACGTGCAATTCCGACTCCAAAAGAATAAATGCTCATTTGCAAGGTAATTCCGCATTTGCAATTCACGGCACCCGAAAGAAACAGATTATCACCATTTACTCAACTCACGGCCAGAAGATGTAGGGCCACTTGTGCACTCGAGCTCTCCAGCACGTGGAGCCACCAGATGTTAAAGAATAGGCGACGTGGCAATCTCCTCACCCTATCTCACTTAAGTATAAGAATTTCTGTCTTTTATTTTACGGAAAATGGGTCATTTGTCCAAAAAAATTTAAAACACGGTTCAAATGGACGAGTAAAAATTTTATGGGTGAAATGGACAAAAAAAAAAAAGCAGGATGAAAACTGGATTCATCCCTCTTAAACTTAAAAAATAGCAAGGATGAAACCTGGATGCATCCTGTGTAAAATAAAAATAAGAAAAAATATTTGAAAATGGACAGGATGAAACTGGTTACATCCTGCCTATTTTTAAATTTTTGTCCATTTAAACAGTATCTAAATCTGACTGTCCTTTTCACCCAGGAAATTTTGATTTTGGTCTTTTTAACCAAGTTTGTGTTTATTTTATTCATGTTCATTATATGTTCGAATACAAAGCTTTTGGTGGGGTGATTTCGAGTTTCAACAGAGAGGAATTAAGTCTAAATGGAAGATTTTGAGGAAGAACAAGATACTCAATGGGTCGATCAACTCGGTGCTGCAATCAGTTGATGAAAGAAGTAATTGTTAGCAGTGATGGAGTTTGTGTTCTCAAACTGGAATTGGTCTCGAGTGGATTTGGTTGCTGGTGTTGGATCGAATGTTATGTACAGGGAAGATTGGTATTGATTCTGGTGGCAGTCGGTGGCGATGGCTAGCTCAGGAATTCTCGTGAACTCAGAATGGAAGTATCGGAGCTCAGAAATGAAAGAGAATTGGCGGCAAAACTCGTTCTAAATGGGGGCTTCGAACTAAATGGGAACTGTGCATGAGAATGAGAATTTATTTGATTAAGATTGGGAATGGATGGTTCGTACTGTGAATGGAACAAGGAAGTACTGGAGGAAGTGATTTCAGCAACGATGGCTAATTTCTGTACAACAGCTAAATGGTTTGATTTTTGGGGTTCGTACGCAACAGATGTGGTCGACGAGGAGAGGATGGATGCTGTATAGATGGTGTTGTAGCCGGAAGGGAGAGAAATGAAGTGCAACAGCTAAGTTAGGCTGGAATAGGATAGCCGGTGAGAAGATGAAGAGAAGAAGTTTAGGCCGTGACCTGAGTTGAGAAGTGAGTTGGCTGTTCTCACGAAGGGTTTTGAGCTCAAAGTGAAGAACTGATCTGTCGTCGTAGGTGATGGAAGGGAAGATGTTTGTAAGAAATAAGAGACTGATGTTACTGTTGGAAAACGATTACTAAAAAATAATTTTTAAGGTTTTAATAAAATTATAATTTATTGTTTTCTTTTGTGAATGAAAAAACTTATTAGTCCCACATTGTGGAGTTTCCACGTTTTAGTTGTTTTAAGAGACTATATAAGCATTTTAGTCCCACATTGGGGAGTTTTTCTTCTTAAGTTGTATTTGTCAATTATATAAACAAATTCACTACTTTTGAAAAATCTATGGGAAAGGGGTTGCTCCATATTTTAGAGGGACCCCTAAGGAAAAATATTTTATAGTCGTTTCTTAAGCGTTCGCGATTTTCCTTAATGGTTTTTTCGGAGTTGCCAAGCTCAAGTTGAGCATCTACTACATATGCTAGTAGTAGGTGTAGTAGGGTGTTTTATCCTGGAGATATCCGTCTGGTGATGGATAGAGCATCACTCTTGAGTGTAGCCGGGCGCTAATGTCTTAAGGGCAACGTGTTGAACACGTGACTTACTCTGTTTTTCCAAAGTTTTGCCTTGTTGTTGTTGCGGAGATTTGGGGAGCTCGTCCGTTTCATCAAATCAATCACCTCCACTATAAAGGAGCTAAGTATCAATAACTTTTGCTTATTTAATTTTTTCCTTGTTTTTGATTATTGCACCCAACAGTTACTGCCATGGAACAACTTGGATGTGTACCAAGGCTTGAGTGGTGATGGGGGGTTACTGTCGATGAAGCAAAGAAGTGCAGTTGGTTGGCAGTGGTGTATGGTCGACGGTGATTATGGAAGTGAATTATGGCTGCTGCCATTAATCAGCTGGCGATGGTCGTGATGAAGACAGATGAGAGGGGAGAAGCTCGTGTTTGAGTCTTGTGCTGGAGATGCCATCGAACTGAAGATGCAGACGTAATGTAGATGAAATTCGATTCGAATCAGCACAAGAAGTGGCGTTTTCTACAATGGCAGAGATTGGTGATGAGATTCAGTTGGTCAGGGAGATAGAAATTGGAGGATGGTGCAGATGTCTCACCCAAATCTTGGTAGTTGGAGTCTGAACTTTATAATGAGCTGTGGCTGAGACTTAGCCGGACAGAGTGGAAACTGGTGGTGCTGGATTACGGTGCATGGTTGTAGACGTGAATGGTTGCTGGTTTGTTTCGGTCTTGAGCTCGAGCTGGTGACTGTAATGAGTGCCTAGACAGATGAACGATGGGTATTGGTGGTGTTGGTTAGGGCCGACAACACAGGGAGTCAAGACATGGGTTCCATCCGTTGTGCAAATGGAAGTTATGGTCCATGGAAGTGCTGTGACAGATTATTGATTAGCCGTTCAAGGATTAGTTGGTCGTGTTGGCTGGGTTGATAGCTGACAGAACAGGCAGTATACGAACTTTGGTGATGAATAGATGGTTGCAATCGATAGTAGTTGACTGAGAAGGTGGCATCGAACTGCCGATACTCGAATGGAGATGGCAGCAAAAGCTTGAATTTGCTGGAGTTGGACGAACATAAAATAGAAAGTGTGTTGCAGACTTGAGTTTGCATGTGCTGACGGTTATGCTTTGCCAGGAATTTTAATCCCACCACATGAAGACCAAATACCAAACGAGCTGTAAATGTCAAAAGTGCATAAACAGGTGGCGCGCCTCTATTGGATGATTTTGTGTAATGATTAACACATGTCACCTTTCTATTGGATGATGATGGGTAAGAAACTAAAGTGAAATGATTTTCATCCGGGGAGGCTAGATGATAGAAAGAGGGGGTTGCGGCTGCAGAGCCGGCGACTAGAAGAAACGAAGTCTAGGGTTTGCAGTTTCATCTTCCAATTTCGTTTTGATTAGCTATTGCTTTTATATTTGTTTATGGTTTTTGAGAAAGCCATGGCTAGCTAATTCATGTTAGGGTTTAGATAGAAGCCAATTTAATTTATAAACTCTACGATGATATTTCTAATAATAATTCTTTAACATCTGGTGGCTCCACGTGCTGGAGAGCGTGAGTGCACAAGTGGCCCTACATCTTCTGGCAGTGAGTTGAGTAAATGGTGATAATCTGTTTCTTTCGGGTGCCGTGAATTGCAAATGCCGAATTACCTTTGCAAATGAGCCATTTATTCTTTAGGAGTCAGAATTGCACGTACTTTCTACAAAAGCACTAAAATAGTATTATTAGTTCAAATATCAAGTCCTAGCTAATATAAATATGGGTCTAAAATGTAGCACATACGTTCTTATCAACACCCTCACACTTATATTTTGCTAGTCCCGAGCAAAACAAAGAAATATATCCGCTAAACAGCTGGATAAAGAGTGATGTCTGCTAAACAGCTAGACAGATCCACTAAACAATGGATAGAGATGTCCGCTAAACATCTAGACAGAAAGACCCGCTAAACAGCTGATCATATCATGCAATTTTTTTTTTTAGACCCACTACACAGCTGGTCATAAGCCTAATAAACATAAAAAAATGAAAACAGCTGATCATGGAAAATTTGATAAAGAATGAAAAAGACCCGCTACACAGCTGGTCATAATCCTAACAATCATTTTATTTTTTTTTAAATTCCCAAAGAAAGTGCCAATACACTTCCAACAGCGGCACGATACAAGTTTGAGGAGGAGATGGCAAGGAATAAAGAGCAGTTGGTGGCAAACTTGAGAGAGAGGTTAGACTCTTTGGAGGTCAATGACGTCGATTTTGATCCATATCAAAAGCCGGTGGAATATGAGCGTGATGAAGCTGTTCATCGTGGAGACATGCCGGTGGGTATGTACTATGGACCATTGTTTTATATCGGTGGTTGTGTAATTTATGATCCTCGGCGAGTACTACGTCAAGGAGGAGCCGTCCAAAAGGTACCATTGTTTGACGATAAATTCACGTTGATGCCAAAGATTTCTACTGGAACTAAATCCACCACTTCTTCATGGACTCCAAAGTATGATCCCGAGCCGAGCAATGAGCATTGGAAGAATTTAGATGCCAACATATTAAATATGAATTTGATAGCACCCGTGCATGATAATCCTCGTGAAGCTGATCCGGGCTACATGGATTGGTACAACCAAATCTCTCATCCCTTTATTATCAATAAGGAAAGTCAGAAGAAAGTTGATAAGTCCAAGGGGAAGCAAAAGGCGACCATCATCTCCAAAAATACCACTTATGAAGAACTACCGAAGGCTTTCAAGACAATGGTAATAATTGTATTAATCTTTACTCTTGAATTTGTTGTAACATAAATAAGATATTATATAAGTTACTCATAATTAGAAGTTGTTGACAAATGAAATTAGGTTGCGGCGGGTAAGGAGTTGGTGAAGAAAATGAAGAAAAAAGCTAGTTGCAAAACACCGTTGATGGTTGAAGAACAATATTATTTCATCAACGAGTTGGATGCTATTATGACCAAAGGAAAAGGACCCGATGTACCTATAAAAAGGCCGACGAAAAAAAGGAATCGAAAAGCTGGTGAAGGCACAAGCGGAGGTAGTAGTAGCGGCCCAACAGGTGATGACGGTGCGGCGGAAGATGAACGTGGAGGTGCCAGAAGAAGAGGCCGTGGAAGTGGTCGTGGAACCGGCAAGAGGGGCGGTGCTCAATGAACTTTTATGTTTTTAGTGTTTGATTAAGTACACTTTTATCTCAGATTTGTTAACTTTGTTATCGACAACTCGACTTTCCTTGTGTTTGCTAGCTAGTTTATTTCGTGTTATCGACAATTTGACTTTTATGTATTAATCGTGTTAAAGATAATTTTTCAGTTTTGATTTTGTTAATCACATGTTCAGTTTCAGGTTTGGCTTGCTATGTAAATGTAAATACAAGCCGAACCTGACATTTTTTACCTTGAAGTTGCCCGGTTCGGCTTGTTATGTAACTATTAATACAAGCCGAACCTGGCAAAAAATTTACCTTGTCATTGCCAGGTTCGTCTTGTTATATAACTATAAATACAAGCCGAACCTGACAGAATTTTCAAACTTTTGAAAATTCTAGCCGTTACTAATCAATGTTCGGCTTGTATTAAAAAAATCGTACTAGCCGAACCCTGAAAAAATTTCACAAATTTCAAGGAACGACTATTTTTTTTCAAAAATATAGCCATTTAAAACCTGAATTCTATATATACTTACCTATTGTTTCACATAAGAACGCACATCTCCTGAAAAATATGGCACCCCCTAATCTTAAGTTTACTCTAGATGAAGATTTGTCTCTTTGCACCAACTATGTAGCATACTATCCAAAGAAGGGTGAAGAACGACGAGTGAAGGGTCTGATGAGTATGTACTACTTGGTTCGAATTCATGAAGCATTCTCCACCAAATGTAATCCTCACAACCGGGATTCGGCATCCTTGTTTTTCCGAATTGAATCTATTAAGAAAAAGGTTACCGACTTTATAGCTTTAGTTCGGGTTGTGAATCGCTATCGACTCAAGGGTGAAACTACCTCCGAGATTGAAGTGCGAGCACTAGAGGAATGGTGAAGATGGAAAGGAAATAATTTCAAATACGAAGCTCACTACCGTATTCTTAGAAAGTTTCTCATAACCCGTTTGGGATCCTAGATGGATGGTTTTCTTTTGTAATGCTACCATGTTCTTTTGTAATGCTACCATGTTCTTATGTATTGCTGTCATGTTCTTATGTAATGGGAATGTAATTTGGAAATGATGGAACTGTTAACACAGGATATGGTTCGGCTCATTACGAACTTAAGGATAATAAGCCGAACCTGACTGGGATTTCAGGGTTTTGGAATTTGTCAGGTTCGGCTTGAAACATAAAAATCATTACAAGCCGAACCTGACATAAAACTTTATTTTTGTCAGGTTCGGCTTGTATGTAAATTACAATATAAGCCGAACCTGACTTTATATTGGGTTCGGCTTGTTTTATCTTTGCCGAACCACATCCTGTGCAGTGTATATTACAGACTTGTCGAACCTTAACAATTAAAATACCTTCCATAACATAAAATAAAGCTCATTCAAATACAGAGAGTCAAGAAGGTAAAATTAAGTGCAATTCTTAGTTTACCAAAAAACCAAAATCCATAATAGATTGAATGGACCAAAAAAAGCAAACAACACTCCAATAGTGTCATTTTATGGAAATCCTAGACGGATCACCTCTTCCTCATCATCTTCACTAACCTCTTTCTCATCATCTTCATCCTCATCACTTGAAAACATAATTACTTGTCCACTTGCAAGCGACACATTCAAAGCTTTCCAAATATCCATTTCCGTCGCATATTTTGCACACCAATCCATCGAATAATTATTTTCAAATCTAGGCCAAAAGGCTGCACTCATCAAGGGAGGTAATGGGCAACCGGGTTTGAGTTTGAGGCCGATAAAATGACAATTTTGAACAAATCCAATAACAAGTCTTCTATCTTTTACACCTTCATGGCAAGATTTTGTTGGAGGCGCGTAAGTAAAACCATTACCCGGCCACGCGAAACAATGTACGACGCAATTGAATGTATCTGCTATTAAGAACACACAAACGGGCATTGACATCCAATGTTCTTGGGTGATGATTGAATCCCCATGTAAATGACGTTCGAATGTATCGTACTCCTATGCCACTCTTGCATCTCCCCTTGGACCTACTCTCATCATTGTCTTGTAGAATTCTTTGTTCTGGCGTAGGGTTTGTAACAATCGTTGCCTAATATAGTTGACTTCATTTTCTCGGGGCACCGGATTGTTCCCTTCTTTAAAAGGACCAAGTTGTTCCGCCGTGACGTAATATCCACAATTTACATCACCTTCTACGTCGTCCATTGCTATAATATGCTCATGAATTACCGGCGCTAGATCTTCCAAGTAGTTATCGTATATAAAGTTGATAGGCCGCAAATAGTTACCGGACTTATCTCTTCTGGGTCCTCTCATCCTACCAACTTCATGTACGGTCTTTTTTTCCTTTATCTTGGTTTGTGAAGGATGCATCTTACTCTTCCCCTTGACGTCCTCTTTACCATCCTTTGCTTGTGACGGACAATTAATCTCCTTGACCTCTTTGTTACTTGTTTCGGCTTTTTGAATACTCGGACGACCACGTATTTTTGGAACTTTCACTTCTTCCTCCCTCATCACCTTTTCAATTTCCTCCTTTGCCTTTTCATACCTTGCATCATGGATCTCAATGCCGCATGGATATCTACGGGTAGCCAATAGTGCCTTGTTTGCTTGTCTAGTTTGAAAATTATTCATTTTCTTACTCTTTCTACCTTTCGTGACCCCCTTCTCCGGTTCCAAAATATTGTCTTGGGTGAATGGATACATGACCGGCATCATGTTGTGCCAAAATATTTGTTTTTGAGCTCGGAACATATTCCTATACATCTCCACCAACTTTTTCCCATTTGTCGTGTCCCAAATTTCTAGATCATCCTCGTCGTCTTCGGTTGGGAGAGGATCGAAGCTTAATTGTTTCCAAAAAGGATCAATGTCCTCAAATGGTATGATACCATCCTTGTACCGAAGTATGTCGTGGCGGCATGGAAGTCCCATATATGTCTTTATTTTACAAACACACTCTTCCTCCAAGTTGGCGCCAAATGTCTCAATCAAATCTACTTCTTCCATCAATAAATCAATGCAAAGATGGGAGACTCTATAAGTTAATCCTCGTAGCCAAGGAATTTTGTAATCCTTGTGTTTGAACATAATGTTATGTTCGAACGCCGCTTTAATTCTCACAACATCACTTTTGAAATATTCATCAATTGCATCAAACACCGTAACAAAGGTGTCAACACATCCAAAAAGGTTCTTCTTCAACCAATAATGAGCCGAATCTACCATACTTGTGGCTTGGTTGTCGAAGTATTTGTGAAACAAGACACGAACCTTTTTTTATTAGGTTCCAACACATCTTTGAGCAAATAAATAATGACGTCGGGGTATTCAGTCCTCCAATGATTAATAAGCATTTTAACATTTTGTTAGTATACATCCTCGGTGATTGACCATACCAAAGCTTCCCATTCGCCATGGAAAGAAGCCCACAACATCTCATTGTGTTCATATCTTTTCAAAAATTCCTTCTTTGCCTTTTATCGTTTTTCCACCGGTAGTTTAGCAATATTGTCTAATTCTTTCATCTTAAGTGGTTGAATTATCGGTTGGCATTTTTTCCTCACATTGCACCATATATGAAACGTGCAAAGAAAGTTGAAAGCATCCGGAAATACCTTATTAATAGCATACATCAATGATGAATCTTGATCGGATACGAACACTTTAGGAAGAACACTCTCCCGAAAGATTAACTTCAATTGTTCTAACCCCCAAACATAACTATCTTTCTTCTGGTTTTTCATGAAAAAAAAAGCCACGGTGAACGGTGCCTTTGTCGACGTATGCCCAATAATGTTCATCAACGACATCTCATATTTGTTAGTTTTGTACGTGCAATCCAATATAATAACTTGTGGGAAGCAAAGAGCCAATTGGACGCATTCTGGGTGGGCAAGAAAAAGGTGTGTCACTTGACCAAATTCATCCAACTTCTTTTGGCAAGCGTAGTTATTCTTCACCCCTAACCACATCACTTGTTGCATCACCATACTACCTTGCAAATTGAGTCTTCTAATCTTATTTATTGCGTTGTAGATAGTTTGCATAGTCGACTTGTTATTCTTGTCGTCCTCCTTCAATTTACTAAGAATCCTAGACGGTGCCATACGTGCTCGTGTCATTTTATCCACTTCTAGCATTTCGTTGGGTTTGAGTCGCGCTATTTTCGCATGTCCATGAAGGTCATGTGGACGTGGGTGGTTATGACGACAATCCATATCTTTATTCATAACCCAATATTCATCATCTTTGTTCAAGGTCTTATTCTTGTTCCTGAGGTTGAAAACGATCTTGAAAGGGCAGTTTCTTTTCTTCGTCTTTGTCCTATTCTTTCTCTCGGTCTTCCCAACATATACAGAACCCTTTTTAGCCTTGCTATCGTCGGTTCCACTTCGCTCACAAATCAATTCAAACCGATCCCCTCGGCTTTGTCGTCCTTTAACTAGTACACAATTTATCTTCATCGCGTGTTCCTAAGCCCAAGCCAGTGCTTCGGGTTTATTTTTCCATCTCTACGTTCATTCAAACACAAATAATTAGTAAAAAGACTTCGGAATATTCCGACAACATTTAGGTAAACAACAAGTTCTTACATACCAAATCATTTTGGAAGTGATCCCTAGTTTCTTCGTGAATTATGTCTACGGGATCAGGTTGATTTTCCATCGGTACAGGTCCATCAAGAACGATCTATGAAGAATAACACAAGGTAAGATACTACAATGAAAAATTAATGGTGAGGTTGGGCTAGTACGATAATCTAAATACGTGCCGAACCTAGCAAATTTACGAGGTTCAGCTATTACGATATTCACAATATGTGCCGAACCTATACAAATTTCTTAACCCAACAATTCTCATGAATATAAATGATAAGGTTCGGCCTATATTCTACTTGATCAAAGAGCCGAACCATGTATTTCCAACAGGTTCAGCGCTTACGAATTTATCAATATAAGCCGAACCTTAAACAATTTTTTTTTTCAAAAGTTACAGTGTTGGGTTCGGCTTCTTATTACAATTTATAACAAGCCTAACCTTAGTGAAAAAATACTAACTTTTGATGATTTTAAGCTACAAAGTGAGATTAAACATAAGATAGAAGTGTACCTGTGTATTAGAAGCATTGGGTTCCTCATATATGTATTCATCATCAAGGTTTGGATCATAAGAATCATCATCTTGAGTTTGAGTTTGAGTTTGATCTTGACCTTGAGTTTGATTTTGTGTAAAATCATTCTCATAATCTAAGAAATCAGCCATTTTCGGATCATTGATTAATTGATATGTATTTTCCTAGGTTTTTTAGGTGAAGATTGACCCTCCTCATCCATTGAATCAAATACAAGCTTTTTTCTCACTTTCCCCTTCTCCTCTCCAAAAAAACCTCACTTTTTTTTTTCTTACTTAAAATTTTTCATCTACACAAATTTATAACTAAATAATCTTAATCACTAATCACTAATTATTAAGCATTAATCAAAATTTTTATAACTAATCATTAGTATTAACACTAATCTTAAAAGGGCTGATTTTCCATTAAAAAAAATATTTGGTTAAGGGGTTTCTGATTTTGATATTTACAACCCTTTTTTTGTCTTTATTCAGTATGCCCTGAAAGTTTTACGTATGCCCTAAAACAGGGTTCTTATTGAGGAAACCCACATGGCTTATTATGGAAGCCCAATACGGTTTATTATGGAAACCGGTGGGTTTATTGAGGAAACCCACATGGCTTATTATGGAAGCCCAATACGGTTTATTGTGGAAACCGGTGGGTTTATAGAGGAAACCCACATGGCTTATTAAGGAAGCCCAACACGGTTTATTGTGGAAACCGGTGGGTTTATTGAGGAAACCCACATGGCTTATTATGGAAGCCCAATACAGTTTATTGTGGAAACATGTGGGTTTATTGAGGAAACCCACATGGCTTAATATAGAAGCCCGGTCTAGCTTATTATAGAAGCCCAAAAGACTTATTTTGGAAATCATTTTGAGATAGATACAAATCTTGGGAGATAGAAAAGAATATTCCAAGATGGATACAAATGTTGTGAAGATATACAAGAATCATTCAAGATAGACTCAAATCTGAGGAAGATAGACATGATAAACTACGGATCTAAGGTTATTATGGAACCAGATTAGGGTTTTTTGCCTATAAATAGAGGCCAAAATCCAACTCAAAGGGGAATGGAATCCTAGGTTTTCTAACCTGAAGAAATACAATTGTATCATGATTATCAATAAAATCACTCCCTATGGGATTCCACCGTGGATGTAGGCACAACTTGCCGAACCACGTTAAATCTTTGTCCATTCTCTTTATCTTTTATAGTTTCTAGCCCTAATTTTCAATAATCATCATCAAATCATCGTGTTTAGTGCCTATAATTTATTTTGGGTACACACATTGGCGCCGACTAAGGGGATTCGTGTGAAACAATCGTGCTTTTCCATTGAGAAAGGTGCGGAACAAATCATGCACTGATTCCATGCAAAAATCAGCAAAAGAAAAAGAAAAAAGAGTTCGACACGATGCAAAGTCCGAATTTCATAAGGAATCAAAGTCCTGCAAGAGTCTTCGACTAAAATACGAGACGCACCATTAGTGGTGTGTACGGCAATGGGAAAAAATCAAAACGCTGCGTATCAGACCAAGCTGGTCACTTCCGGAAGAGAAGATTCATAATGGGGTCACAAAGGAACTTGTTTTTTTTTTTGGGGCTATTTTGTGTTTCCTCCCCTCCCAAGATCGCTAATTTGCGTTTCCTCCCCAAATAGATTGAAATTAGTGTTTCCTCCTATCGTCAATTATTCCATCCAATATTCGGTTAGCTGAGTCAGCATAAATGTACACGTGTTAAACATAGTACCCATAATACACTTCTTTGCTGCCATTGCTAATCTCTTTTTCGACCTCCTCTTCTTCTTCCCTTCTTCTCATACAAAATAATTTATTCACAGTCCTCGTCATCAACAACATCGATGTGTTCTCAAGATTTTATGTTTTCTTCGAAATTTCAGAAAAAACCCAAATTCCAGGGTTCCCCAAAATTTCTATTTCAGAAAACCATAATTAAATTTTATTCAAATTAATAGTTTGTGAAAGATTAAGGTAATTAATATGAACTGGGGGCATGATTATGTTGGGGGATTTGAAGAGTTTTATTTTGAAGCAATTGAAAACGGTCAAGTGATTCTCTTACAATAGAAATTAACCAAGATGCTGCTGTTCAAATTGATGATGAATGGAGATGAGTGGAGGAAGTCTTTGAGTTCCATTGGAGTATAATTGGAGGAGAATTGAGAGTAATACTGAAGTTCTGAACAATATGAACTATGGGTTTCAAATTAATGAGCATTTCAAGAGAAGATAATAGTGTGCTGTTGGTAATGATGATTGGACGAATGGTGCAGATTGTCTTAGAAGTTTAATATGTTTAGAACATTGGGTCTGTGTTGAATGGGTTGGCAGTGATTTGGAGAGCTATAGAATTTGGTTTCTTAGTGCTCAGCAACACCACCAGACTGTGTATTTCAGATGTTCGACAAATTTCCTGAATGAACATTTCTACTTGTTCACTGCCAAAAGTTCAAGACAGTAAAGCTTGAGTCGCTGTCGCTGCTTGAGATGGGTTAGAAGAGTTTAAGAACTACACGGAGATGGATGTAAATCATTAGAGGGTTGGACAGAATGTTTGGCCTGAAAAACAGGTGCAGAACTTTATTATTTCCGTTAGTTATTGATGATCAATAGAGATGACTGAATGGTATTTCAGAGTTCTACTAGGACCAGTAGTGTTGGGTATAGGTTGGATTAGAATTTGGCAGAAACTAGTACGAATCTGTGATGGGTTTTGGGTTGTGGGTATAGGTTGGATTAGAATTTGGCAGAAACTAGTACGAATCTGTGATGGGTTTTGGGTTGTAACCTGAGCGAGAAAGCATGTTTAGAGTTGCCGCCACTGCCATTAATCTTGGGAGTGAACGGAGGGGATGAAAGAGTTTCTTCAGGGTATTTTGGGTAGTATGTTTAACACGTGTACATTTTTACCACGTGTATATTTACGCTGACTCAGCTAACAGAGTAATGGATGGAATAGTTGACGATAGGAGGAAACACTAATTTTAATCTATTTAGGGAGGAAACGCAAATTAGCGATCTTAGCAGGGGAGGAAACGCAAAATAACCCTTTTTTTTGACGTATAGGTCAGAATGATTAAAGGTCGTACCTGCTGGAAAAAATAAGGTCCCGACTAGGCAGTGATGGTAACACGTTGGCTTTGGGCTAAGAATAGAGCCCATGGACTTGTCAAGCCTCACATGCTGGTACGTGGAGTTTCGAAAGGGGAAAACTAGGCGCATGCTCAAAAAAAATAATATTCTCATTGTCAGGCCCACAATTAATTTTAGGTACCGTGACACCCATAATTATTTCCGTGACACCCATAATTATATGAAATTATTAAAAATGTCTGCATGACGGATTATGCATCCGCATGACGGGTTATGCATCAGGGGTATAATTGGCAACGCAACTTGGATATAACATATCTAAAAATCCGCGCCTTGGAATTTTACAAATTTTATATCGTTGGAAATATTTTTAAGAGAGCTACGCAACGAGTACAAACAACAATATCAAATTTTTGTTTTTCACGAAAAATCGGAGGTGATCATCATTTTAGGCAAAATTTCGAAAACTGACTACATAACCATTATGCAGCCACCAAAAAAGATGCATAACACATTCTGCAGACGCATAACGAATTATGCAACCATTTTCTCCACTGCAGAACAAATTATGCATCTGCATAACTTTATAACAAGTTATGTAACCATTGTTTTGGTTGATTTTAGTGCGTACATAAAAAATTGATGCATAATGCAGTATGCATCCATATTTACGGATACACATCAGGTTATGCATCTATTTTCTCGATGCATAAAAGATTGTGCAACAATTTTCTCGATGCATAATGCATTATGCAATCATATTTTCGGATGCATAACAGGTTATGCATCCATTTTCACTACTGCATAACATGTTATGTAGATATTATCGTAGGCGCATGACAAGTTATGCAACCTTATTTTTTGTTGGTTTCAATACTAAGAAAAAAGTAGCTACATAACGTGTTATGCAACCGTTTTCTGGACTGCATAACAAGTTATGCAACGAATTTTGTAGATGCATAACAGGTTATGCAACCATTTTCAGAACTCCATAACAAATTATTCAACCATTATGAACAAACACCAATGCCCATATATATTATAGAAAATATACATAAAATCCCAAAATCTAGAAATGGAAGCTTAATAAATTTGTCTGATGACGACAAAAATAAATAAATAAGAAGATTGAACTAGCACATACCCAATCAAAGCCACCTCACAAGTATGACCTTGTTTCCACCAAAAGTTCCGGTGATTGAAACAAAAAGTCCTTATATATTATACCTTACAATGAACTTCAGTTACAAAGAAGAATGAAAATCTAAATACTTTGGACGTTAGCAAGTTCATCCCATCTTGAACTAATCTAGTGTAAACTGAGCAGCCGATGCCGCAACCAATGATAACCTCCATACTGCTTAAGATGGCTTATCTAATGATCATGGAAGAAGTGTACATCAGCTGATTGCCTACTGAATTTATTGCAAGCAAGTTTGGCTAGTTATGAGCAGAGCAACGCCTCTCCAAAATACCCCTTAAAATCTAGTATTAAACAACAATCTACGCTAACAGTCACTAGCGAAAATTCATTAAGCAACCCCTGATCTCCCGTCGAAATTTTGTGATATCTCCGACGAATTGAACTTGTGTGAGCTGGTAGTGTTTAGCTTAATGAATTCACCTACATCATCAAGTAAACATATGATAAATTCAAGTAAAATGAAATTTCTATACTTACAAAACACCACCCAATTTATCAAGCCTCCAATGGTTTATGGCATTAATCCTCTTCAAATGTTTCTTTAATCCCCTCGCCTAAAATTCTGCTACAACGGCATATTATAAACCACAAAGAGAACTTAAGTTATTGACCGAAGGCATGTTCCGGTTACCTAACTAGTTCACCATCTCAAAGTAAAAAACAAATGAGCAGAAAAATAACATCAATGAGTGATTTCTGACATGATTCAATCAGCAGGGAATGAAAATAAAGTGAAACAAAGAGAGATTACGAACCGTGATTGAGTTTTTGGACCGTAAATTAGGTTTTCCCTAATTTTCTATTCCTTCTTCTTCTTCCGCCTCTGGAGCTAATTCACCACTATTACGAGAAAGAAACACAAACCCTAACAAGTTTTATTCTCATCAATCACACTTCAAAGCTAGCCTAATTTCTCACAAACCCTAGTTCCCAAAATCATAATTATAGAATCAAACAAGAAAAAAAAATCTGGTACTGTCTATCTATATTACATCAGAGTTGGGAGCTAGGAAGATGAGAAGAAATTGAAGAAGAAGATAGTTAGCCCGTGAAGAAAAGAAAAAAGAGACATAACTTTATTAATTATGGGTTTTGGGGAAATTTTCTTATTGAAAATGGGTACGCGCCTGCGTTTTTAAGGGCGTGGGTTTCATAGTGGGAAAAAACGGAAAAATGGGTTTGACCGTAGTTTTCACTTTCGAAAGATGTGTTTCAAGGTTAATAAAGGACAAGAATAATGAAAGCTTACTGGAGCGTGCGGTGACGAGGATAGGCGTACTGTGGTTTTCTGGTGATTTTTCCCGGAAATGATTTACATCCCGCGGGTTGTCCCGCCAGAGAGAGTGGTGCTGGGTCCCACCTTAAACTCCCCTACAAAACCGCCTCCCCAACCCTACTCACGCTCTCTGTCGGGAAATCCCGCGGGATGTCTATCATCACCCGATTTTTCCTACATTTGCGCTCACTTATGTAAGGAGAACAAAAAGGTTAGTGTTGTACAAATACTTAACACTAATAATTCGAGATTACAGAGCATTTTGGACGTCGGACCACCATGACAAACGCCAAATAAAGGTCCTGCATACAATCTGACAAGTCAAGAAGTAAGGTACGAAATTGTCGCATCCATGTGACCTGTACGTAAGTTCCACAATATAACGGATCTGGTGGCGTCTTTCGTGATCCAAAATGTTAGTATATATCAATAATCAAACCAAGCAGTTTACAAGAGAAGATGCATAGTTGGCCATACAAGAATCTTACTAATTGTACCGGCTGGAAGCAACATGACCTCACGAAAGCAATGTTCGGCATGAGGTCATGCCAAGGACCACGTAGGAAGTGTTTAAGTACATTTTAGGTACTTTGAATTATTAAGCTAAACTTGGAGGACTCCACACGTACGACCAGCTGGCCAAGACCACATAAGGCTATTTCGATAAAGGGTCCAGAACGGAAGGACATGCCACTCCAAGACAATATTTTGAGGGCGATCCCAATAAAGATGGCAGCGAAAAATTTATCAGATCATAAACCCATAGCCATTTAGCAAGTGAGGGTCAGATATAATAGATCTGTTTCCTGCTTCACTTGGGGGCATCTTTGCTATTTGGAAATATCTCTACAAATATTGAGGGCGGCTAAAGTGACGCCTAGCAGGCAGTCAAAACCAACATGGTTAAGGAAGTCAAACAATAAGACGTATCCTTTTCAATATCATTGGAAATAAACGGGGCGACTAAGATGGAAGGAACGAACGCCCGGGGATGTAAGTCCTCACTAGTTGTTACATTTTAAATTGAATTTATAATCACAGATGAGAACACTTTTTGCATGTATTTATTATAGAAATATGTGCAATGTTTTTCTATAAAAGAGAAAGACAAAGGCGAAGTATTTTGGTTATTAAGGAAATTGTTGCGATGTCTTTCTAATAAAGAGAAAGGCGAAAACAAGGTGTTAAAATATAATTAAGCTGAGGCTAAAATGGAGCGAAGGAAAAATATTAAAGAACACATATGCAGGAAATACTTGAAATGTTTTTCTAATATAGAGAAAGACAAAAATGAAGTGTTTTGCTTATCAAGAAAGAAAATGTATGACAAAAAGCTAATGACAGTCAACCTGTGCACCAGAGATTGTCGTACATTCATTATTCGCAGACACACGAGCGTTGAGTCGGCAAATTCAAGGCCATTACGGGAGCATATGGGCAATCAACGTGCCTAGCAAGATACGGGAGCAGCCTGCATTCGAGTGAGAAAAAGAAAAGAAATAAAGTTACTTTTACTTCACTCAAATTCCATTATTAGAGTAAAGGAAGACGAATGGTACGTTCGCTTACATTAGGCAGGCTCAAGATCATCGTGCAAGAAACGAACTCCAATAATTGGTGTTTCATTGAGAATTAAAGTCTCAAATTACAAGGATCAAGTTGAGGGAGTCAAAGCATGACGTGATATGGCTGTTCTTGTTGAATTCCAAGAAAACAGAAACCCCAAAAGTGTTACGGTGAGCTATAATCACGTGCTTGACTATGGGGAAGTTGGTATTTTCGTCATTGTGAGCATACTACCTCGCTATGGGACCATCGTCAGCAAACTAAAGCGTCGCGTTTGGAGTTACAATTGTTCAAGGATTCATGCGAAATGTCTTGAAGTAAGGAGAACAGCCAATGTAGCATTGAGTAGTTAGTTTGATGGGAAGAAGTTAATGACCCCCCATGGCACGAGGCCCTCGACACACAAACGTCACTCAACAAAGCATTTTCGGAAAATTTGGTCTCTCACGTAAAATGGACGTGGACCCTCTAAAAATATGTGCGTAATATTTCAGATGGGGAATATATTGGTACGTGAAGATTGAAGCAAGACAGCCTTGGTCATACCTTGTGGTAGAAAGCTAGTAGTCGTGCTGTGACGAGGTCACCCTCGTGACAACTTTCCTAAGGGTGCACCTTATAGCCTTTGGATTTCAGATCTAGGAATATGTGCATCTCAAGATAATATCCAAATATCCAAATATTTTTATTCTTTTATTTTCTGCTATCATATCCCTTTCTTTAATTTTTGTTTTATCTTAGTCCCTCTGATAACACCATCGTTTTGATAATTATGATTGCCTGATTGGTAATCATGATCAAAGGTGATGCTCATTTTTCGTATGAACTGTGGTAAAGATACGAAATTGCGAATTTGATGCGTAACTATGTTTGGATGAAGACATCATACATTTTTATATGAAAATATCCAATCAATTTTTTTCCATGTTCGAATTTTTTTTCTTCAGAAAACCTAGGTTTCTAGGTGGGATTTAGTTCGTGAGAAGTACCTAAAGGTAAATAAAATTAAATTAAGGATGTGAAAAAAAAAAAAAAAATTTCTTATATATTACCCCGGGATGCAAATACGTCTAAGATATATTATCTAACGGTTATAAAGTGCACCCTTAAAAAAACCGTCACGAGGGTGACCTCGTCACAGCATGACTCTTGTATTTTTCTTAATCCATCAACAAGTTGAGGATTAAGAGGGGGCGATGTTTGTACCCCATTAAAATGGTGCACGTGCGTACCGCACAAGCTATTGCATCTGGCTTATTGAGGAAGCCCAACCAGACTTATTAAGGAAGCCGGTGGTTTATTAAAGAAACCAACTCAGGCTTATTATGGAAGCCCAATACGGTTTATTGTGGAAACCGGTGGGTTTATTGAGGAAACCCACATGGCTTATTATGGAAGCCCAATACGGTTTATTGTGGAAACCGGTGGGTTTATTGTGGAAACCGGTGGGTTTATTGAGGAAACCCACATGGCTTATTATGGAAGCCCAATACGGTTTATTTTGGAAACCGGTGGGTTTAGTGAGGAAACCCACATGACTTATTATGGAAGCCCAATACGGTTTATTGTGGAAACTGGTGGGTTTATTGAGGAAACCCACATGGCTTAATATAGAAGCCCAGTCTAGCTTATTATAGAAGCCCAAAAGGCTTATTTTGGAAATCATTTTGAGATAAATACAAATCTTGGGAGATAGATAAGAATATTCCAAGATGGATACAAATGTTGTGAAGATATACAAGAATCATTCAAGATAGACTCAAATCTGAGGAAGATAGACATGGATCTTCATGGATAGATACAAATATCGAAGGATAAGGACAGATCTAGGTGGTTATTTTGGATAACTACAAATCTAAGGTTATTATGGAGCCCAGATTAGGGTTTTTTTCCTATAAATAGAGGCCAAAATCCAACGGGAATGGAATCCTAGGTTTGCTAACTTAGAGGCCAAAATCCAACGGGAATGGAATCCTAGGTTTGCTAACTTGAAGAAATACAATTGTATCATGATCGTCAATAAAATCACTCTCTATGGGATTCCACCGTGGATGTAAGCACAACTTGCCGAACCACGTTAAATCTTTGTCTCTTCTCTTTATCTTTTATAGTTTCTAGCCCTAATTTTCAATAATTATCATCAAATCATCGTGTTTAGTGCCTAGAATTTATTTTGGGTACCTTTGGCAGGGTACCCAAAGATTTCTGATCAGATCTTCACATAGACGTCTACTTCATTAACGGGTAGCATAGCTTACTGGAGCAGACCCTCTATTGAGCGTTGACTTTACTGGTGTCTGGTTAGTGGTTACTGATCCGGTATGTGATTGATTTGTCCTTGGTTGCCAAAAACAAAAAGAAGAAAACCACCTGTCCTTGCATTTCTGCTAATGGGTCATGGGTATGGAAGGGTATATGTGATGGGTTAGATATTATCAAAAAGCATGCTTGCTGGGAAGTGGGTGATGGGAATCTTATACATATATGGAAAAACAGATGGATACCTAGTATACCAAACACTGTTGATAGTCATTTTTCTTCAACCAATATGAAATATGTGTCCCAGCTGATAGATAGTGATAATAAAACTTGGAAGGTTGATATGCTTCAAAGTCTTTTTGATGAGGACACTGTTAACAAGATAACAACTATTAGGATTCCTATGCATGGTAGTGACCATTAGATGGCAACCTAGCTCAAATGGGAAGTTCGGTGTTAAAAGTGCTTACAAAGCAATCTTGAATGATACCAATGCTTTGAGAATGGTTTCATTCCTAATACTTTAGTGAACTGGAAGGTGTTTTGGAAAACAAAACTTCCACAATCTATTCTACACTTTCTCGTGGAAATGTATTAGTAACTCGTCTACCCACTAATGATAGGTTGGCTAGATTTTGTCATAACTTTAGCACACAATGCCCTCACTGTAACAATTTTGATGAATCTATGCAACACTTATTCATTGACTGTGAATTTGCCAAAGCTGTTTGGTCTACTGTTAATGTTGATTTTCTTCATGAAATTGCAAATGTAAATGTGCAGGAATGGATTCCAAATATGTTCAAGGTAAGTACTTCTCAACATATTAATGCACCTATCTTAGATTGGTATGGGTTTGTTTTATGGCATATTTGGAAATCTAGGTGTAAAAAAGTTTTTGATAATGTTCAGTTGACATACTCACAAGTTGCTCATACTATCCAGACAGATTATTCCACTTGGTTGAAATAAACATTACTCACGGTGAGATTATTTGATTCAAATCGAGAATGCCAAGAAATGGAAAAATCACGAAAATAATTTTGTTAAAGTTAACTTTGATGCTTCATTTATAGAGTTAACAAAGGATGTTGGAATAGGACTCGATAATGCGTGATTTTACAGACCGTAATGGAGGTAGATCTTTGGCACTCAAAAGCTATAGATCCTAACAAGTGAAGCTTTTGCACTCATGGGAGCGATAATTTGGGCACAAAGGAAAGGAGTCAGAAAGCTTCACTTAGAAGGAGACTGCTCTAATGTTATTAGAGCTATTAATGGTAGTTTGGATTCAATAAATTGGACAACCAGAAACATTATTGTGGATTGTTTAGAATTATTAGTTGAATTTGAGGATTGGCTTTGCACTTATGTGCATAGAGATGCAAATCATGTTGCAGATTCTCTAGCAAAATACGCTAAAAATCTTTCTAGTGAGGAAGAATGGAGTGATCACTTTCCTTCTTGGATCTCTTTAGGTCTACAAGAAGATAAACAATTGTAATTACCTTCTATTTAATATAACTTCCTTTCGTATTAAAAAAAAAAAAAAAATCATTGTTTTGTTTACATCATCCCCCAGTATTTTTGTTCGTCTTTGCGTCAAATACTTCCCAACTCATAACAGTGCTCCTCCTCCACGTCATGTGAATGCTCAATTTTTGCTAGAGATAGAGGAATTATGATTTCATTGCAGCAACCATTTCTGTTACCCAACAACAGTTCACATTCATCATTATCATCATCACCGTTGTCATTTCTATCTCAAAGTAAAACTATCAAAGAAATCCAACAGTTTCATTCTCTCACAATCAAAACAAGCCATTATTATTTCCATCAAAGCCCCCCATTACGTGGAATCCTTCATTCTTGTTGTACTATATTTCAGTCTTCAAAAAATTCAATTTCAATTCATGATGTTAATTACACTCTTTCTCTATTTTATCAATTACCCATGTTGAATTCTTCTTTTATTTACAATTCACTGATTAGAGCACTGACTTTGGTCAATCAACCTCAACAAGCTTTCTTACTCTTCTACTCTATGCTCCATGAAAACACTGATACTCTACTTTTTAATAAATTTACTTTCCCTTCTCTACTTAAATCTTGTGCTCAACTTTATGGTACTGGAGAAGGTCAACAAGTACATGGGTTTGTTCTGAAATCTGGGTTCGCCTCTGATTTATATGTTCGTAATTCTTTAATTTATATGTATGCTAAATGTGGAGAAATTGAGAGTGCTTGTAAAGTGTTTGACGAAATTCCTGGGAAGGATAAGAATGTTGTTACTTGGAATACTATGATCCATGCATTAGCTAAATCGGGTGATATTGATTCTGCTAGTAAATTGTTTGATGAAATGCCTGAGAGAAATGTTGTGTCGTGGAACTGTATGATTGATGGATATACTAAACAGGGTTTACTGTGGGAGGCTTTTGGGTTGTTTTTTGAATTGCAGGAGGTTTCAGGTCTGGAAGACTCTACGTTAATGAGCATTATTTCTTTGATTTCTGATCTGGGTCTTCTTAGTTTGTCAAAGAGGGTTCATGGGTATATTATACGTCATGGGTTCTCACTGGAGGGTGGTCTTGGTGTGGCATTGATTGATATGTACTCGAAATGTGGAAATGTACACAATGCCATGGAAGTATTTAATGGTATCAAGAACAAAAATGTGGGTCATTGGACATCGATAATTGTTGGGTTTGCAGCTCATGGATATGCTGAGGCTTCTCTTCGTTTGTTCTCGGAAATGCAAAAGTCAGGGGCAAAGCCTAATGCAGTAACCTTCATTGGTGTCCTGAATGCCTGTAGACATGGCGGTCTAGTGGAAGAAGGGTTAAAGAAAATCAAGCTTATGAGACAAGCATATAAAATAGAGCCTACTGTCCAGCATTACGGATGCTTGGTTGATCTTCTAGGACGTTCAGGTTTCCTGAGAGAAGCAAAAATGGTAATTGAGAGTATGGGAACGGAACCTGGACCAGTAATTTGGGGCACACTGCTTGCTGCATGTAGGAACCACGGAGATATTGAGATTGGAGAGATTGCATTGAAGAAATTGTCTGATTTAACACCAGATTATGGTGGTGGGTATGTTCTTTTGTCTAATCTGTATGCAAGATCGGGAAGGTGGGAGGATTTTGGGAAAACAAGAAGGGTGGTTGGGAAAAGGGGGTTAGAGAAAGGGCCTGGATTAAGTTGGATAGAAGTGGATGGTGAAATCCATGAATTTGTTGTGGGAGATAATTTTCATTCAAGGAGTGATGAAATCTATAGGTTGTTGGACGGAATCGAGTGTAAGTTGGGATGGACAGAGCTATAACTCAGCTGTAACAGTTGATCATCAGGGACATCGACTAGAAAACCTGCGGAGGGCACAAAACAGGTTTGACTTGGACCAGACATTTCAGACCGAAATCTCATATACCAGGGGGTTAAATTTTGTTACACTGGTATGCGTTTTTGATTGGGGTCATATGACTCGTATCTCTTTTTTATACCATGAGCGCCAACAATGGAAGCCAGTCAGATCGGACAGATGTTGTGTCAACCATAGCTGAAGTTGTACCATACACATACACCAGAGAGGTAAATAATATGTAACTACCTTCCTTGGATTATATGCTGAGCACGACTTTAGGCGGATCTTTAACACACAAAAAAATCCATATTTTGTCCAAATCTGCCTTCTTAGGACTACTTTTTAGCATCCAAAATAGGACTACTTTTTTCCTGACACTCATCTAAATTCTTAGGCCTCTCCTTTTAGGCTTTTAGTATTCTTTAATCTTATTCGTCTTTCCCAACAGATTACATGAAGGATCAGAACTGAAAAATGTAGTTACTTTTTTTTTATAATTACTGTTTATATATAGAAGTTCGCTTTATATTTTTAGTCAGTAGCCCTTATAGATTCCATAGTACTAACTTGAGAATACAAGCAGGTGAAGAAATCAGATTTCTCTGAGAATGCTGTTGACAACCTTCTTCTTCACTCCCAGGATAAAGGTTAAACATTAGCAATCATCAAGATTCAACCTATGTCCTTTCAAATAACTTGGATGATGCAGGTATTCTTCTCATCAGTTAGTATTTCCTGACTTTTTTTATTCGTTTGTTTGTTCTGCTTACATAAATGCATTTTTTAATGCTTGTTCTCAGTTTGATTTCATATACTCAGTAGTTAGATTAGAGATGGGTATTCTTTTCAACTTTTTAGTGTGTGGCACCAATTATTCCCTGAACATGATACCTTTCTGTAGATTATACTGGAAACGGATCGATTAAGTATTATTTCTCAAAGATATATTCTATGTGAAAGAATACTAACCACTTTAGGTTCTATGACATCCTGTATATTGTGATTGATCTGCTGCTGGACTGTGGAGACTGATTGGACAAGTTATTTTATGATGCCTCTCAGTACACACAACATACAGACACAGTGATACCCTCCATTTAATCAGGTCAACAATGTCATATCTACGTTTACATCACTTGACATACTCATTAATGTGATGCACTTATAAGTCATATGTTAAAACCCACTCCCTGAGTCCTGAAACTAGTGTTTATTCCCTAGTAAGATTCTTTTTCGTATTTCTTGATAGTCAACTGTAATAGCAAGCGCCAAATTAGCAGCGATCTATAGCTATATAAGTTTCTACTGGTTCCTAACAGATAAATGTCTGTAAACAGCCTCCTCCCCAAAAGTAATTGGAAATCTGCAAATGAAGCATGGGCCTACGCAATCTATATTTATGCTATACATGCAGATCATTCATCTTTAACTGAGTTTTGGGTTAATGTGCCATTGTAATATAGTTATATGAAGTATGAGTGTACCCTTTTGTTTATGGGAAAATGGAAAATATTCACTGCACATGATAAGCTCTTGTGCCACTCGACAAATATATATATACGCACACTGACACACGTAAAATAATGTGAATTTCGGTTGAATTTAAGCCTGATAAGTGATAACCTTCCATTTACCATCCAGTGATGAGGTTCTGGTGTTGCTGCTCGTGGGTTACTGATATCAAATTAGTTGGTCCAATTTACTCGCAGATTGATTATGGCGTTCCAGTGTAAGTTGTACATAGCTTACTGGAGTTAATTTCTGAAATGTTAGAGATTCCTTGATTTTAAACTTAGCAAATTTCTTTCTTATCCTTCCTTAACTAATAAAAAAGAGGCAAAATTTACATTTGTTTCGCATTCTTTGTTACATTCCAAGTTTCCAACTTTATCTGGTTCATTCCACCCATGGAACTAAAATAAGTTAGTTGATTTTCTGCCATCGAGGTAGCGTGACAGTCACTTCAGTCCCAATCTTTTTTAGTACTGCTGCTGCTACTACTAGTAGGTCCATTCTCTTTATTATCATGATAACAATTTTAAATTTCTACATCATGAAAATGTTAAAGATTGGGATCATTCTGAACTTCCCCCATCGAATATCAAATTAGGAATTGGGACACCTTCATTTTATCACCCAAGTTTAACATAAGTTGATTACCATAATACCATCCAAGGAGTTTATCATTTAATTGATGTTATAGTAGCAGCAACAAAGTATGTAACAATATGTGGAACCACAACTATGCATACACATCCACTGATGTATCCAAGTGGATAGATTAGATAGATACACATTTGTTTTCTCACAACCAATCAAAGGAGTTTCTTCATGAATTGTCACCTTCCCACTCCTCGGAAATTGTAGAATCTTTGAATATAGTAACATTATGTACACAGAGAATAACATTATGTTTCCTGAAGTAGGATGGAACCAAACTGATAGATTAGATATGCATTATTTGCCTCACAAGCATCCTGCTTCATGGGTATTTTTGAGTTGATTCATCTTTTTAATTTTTTGGTGCTGACATTTTATATGCGTTTAGAGAAAACTCTTAACCTTATCAGAGCTAGGTATTATAAGAACCCTTGCAATCATCAATAACCAGTATGACTGTTTGCCCATCTAAAATTTTAAATAAAACAGTAGAAAACCATATTTATATTTATATTTAATTCAATAAGCACTATAAAAAGGTTTGATATTGAAAAAGGAAATCAAAAGCCAGTTTCTGTGTTTCAATAACGATACAGATAGAGAAAAATACACTGAAAAAATGATGAACTTTTCTCAACTTCTACAGGATTGCAGGTCATATCCAGTAAATGTGGTTGAGAGCCTCAGCATATAAGTTGTAGTCATGGCCCACATACTATAACGTTCATAATCATTTTCCATATCCAGTTTAATTGTTCCTTTACTCGTAGTCAACACGATGTAATAGCATGTATCACATTCTTCCGTCAATGATTCTTGATATAGCTCAGCATGTAAATCTAGGACAACACCTGCAAAAATAATCAAATGCTAGATCATATAATAACTATGTAGATGTTGCATTATAATAGTGGAATTGGAAAGAAAACCAATACGCACTTTCTTTTGTAGTCACAAAGGCAGATAGCATATTGGCCTTCCTGGTTTTGAGAAGGACCTGCCCATACAAAGATCTAATTAGAACACATGTTTGTACTCACTGGTTGCTCAATTCACGTAAGTAAGTAGAGCATCCCAACAGAAAGTCAGATTTGATTTGTAAACTGAGCATTGGTGGTTACAAATCGAAATTGATGTTTTGTCATAATCACTGAATGATGGTATATATATATTTTTGATCGATAAAGATTTTGGTGCTGAAGAGTTTTCAACTCAGATCCCACTGTACTACAATGACATCCACAAATGATGTTATATTTACATGCAAAGTATAAAAAGAAAATTATCTTTGTATTTCAGGAAGTTGGTGGGAATTTTAGTCATCATTTAATTAAGACAATTTTTTAACTAAATTTATGAATCCGTGCCTTGAATATTATTTTGGATTTTCTCTATGGTCGAAGAATGTTGTTCTTGTAGAAGGATAAATGAGTTTAAAGAGAATTAGAGATCAAACCTTGGATTCATTGTTGAGGACGATAGAGACTGACCTATATTTGAACTTTCCTGTTTCACAATTACATCAATCAGCAACTGTTCATTCCTGTTCCTGATAGTTAAAGTTAATGAGGTGGCCCACAAACCTATTAAGTCAGTCACTGGAACCATCTTTATGATGGCCAGAAAGATGGAGGATCATGACTTAATGAGTTCGGCAGGATGACCTATTATAAAGTAATGAAATACTTACCATCTGATGATTCGATGCTCATGTTAGATCCCTTTGAAAGCACTGATCTAAACTTTTCAAAGTTAAAGTCACAGTCGGTGTCATCCTTGTTATCCTCGATTGCAAGTATGGGTTTGCCTCCAGTCAGTCTTTCACTACGACCAGGTCGTCCTCTTAGTGTGTCTGCTCCTCTTAATGCTAAACATAGAGCATCACGCCAAAAAGAGTGAGAAGAGGAGAGTTAAAAAAATTCTGCATAAAATATCCATCTATTGTGTGAACTCTATGAACTCATGGTGAATTCCCAAGAGGGTATTCTGGACCACCATGAGGATGAGGATTGGGTTAAAATCTTTCTCCTCTCGGAAAACTAGATTAAAATCATTCTCCTCGAGTAAAACTTGTGTAGGATTCTGCTTCCAGCATACTATAGGTAGTCAAATTGACATATGAGCAAGTCATTTTTAGAATTCCAGACTCCTAATTTCCATTATATGTTTTATTTTTTGGGCAAAACGACAGGCACATAATAGAATTTTGGGTGGATATCCGCTTATTAATCTGATTTTTCAAACTGCTAATAATGATTAATTAGAGAAGTTGGTAATTGAGTTAATTACATGTTGCAGCTGCAGCTGTCAGTGTCAAGATGTCTGTAGCGTTAGCAGTGCTCATTGCTGATCCCAACACATTACTAAGTTGATCTCTCTTAGCTCCCATAGCTTCTGCCATTTGTGCACATTGGGCCGCAACCAAGGCGGCTGCTGAAGCGATGGCAGATTCCTTACCTGTGGTGTTGTTGTTTGCTTGATGATGATTACCTTGTTTATTCATATTTTCTGCAGCAATAGCGGCTAGTGCTGCGGCTACACCTGCAACTGATATAGCTGCATGAACTTCAGCTCTCTGTAATCTGTCTTCTTTTTTTCTTTTTTGCTTTATCTCTTTTACCCATTTCTTAATCGATAGATTCTTTAATGGGATCACTTTCCACGAAAACTGCAATGCAATTCATTTCAGTGTTTGTTAGGAATTATGGGTCATGCAATGGATAATTGGATCCGAGATAAAAGAATTGACAAATGAAAACTAAGTAGAACTGTCCACACTTGCTCCAGCTCCAACTATATGTGGAACTGGAACCAAAGACCAATTCTGGCATCTACATATTTCTTGAACAGAGTTTCATTTTGAGATTCATGCCCATGAACATTTTTCATAAATGAAGTTACTTTTGCAGTTTTGCATGTCAATTGTAAAGGGAAAGGCTGAACACATACCCATTTCTTTCTGTTGTAATTGATTTCAGGATGCATAGCCTGCTGCAGCGATATCCAGGACTGGTACGAAAGCCGAGAAGGAAAATGTGCATAATCTTAACAAATTAGTTCCATTTACTTGTTTATTTTATATTTACAATTCACAGAGTCGTATTTAAACTTTATAAGCAACTGATTAATGTACTGAGAACAGTTTACCTTGACATCGTTGGATGATTTCCATGGTGGTAAAGACTTGAAATCTCCATCATCCATATGCTGCACAAGTGTGAAGCAGTGTGTAGTTGTGTTATCTCACTTTTCACAAACATAACATCATGTAGAGAAGAACAGAGAAATTTGTTTTCCACAGTTTGATAATTCTTACCGGAGGTTTTACGTCATCCGTGAAAGTTCTCATTGAATGATTTTGAAGAACTAGTGCCCGATCTTGAACATCTGGTTGGAAAATTTGAACTGCTTTTGAGTTGCAGTAATCGCGAGAAAGAAAATCCATTGGTTCTGTAGGTACTTGAGGTGGAGGAGCTTTAAACCTAAAATCTGAATCCATTTTTGAAGTCCAAAATGAAGAAACTAGATGAGATTTTGTTTCTGTTCTTCTAACACTTGCTAGATACTGGGTACTTAAGAGGGATGATACAGCTAATAATATATAGCGAAACCTTAAAGCATAGTACATTGAACGTATGTATAATTACATTGTCCCACTGTTTATCTACATCAATATTGTTTTCTAGAGATTGACCCACACAGTTAATTGAAAAATTTAATCAAAAGTTAGAAGTGAAGTTTATTCGTAAAATTAAGATATTAAAAGTAAGATTAGGAAGACAGACAGAAGCTGTCTTTGCTTGATCCATTCATTAGCATTACCAAAAAAGAGAATACTTTGAGTTATCTTTTAATAGATCAAATTGTATTCCGGAGTGTTATGCGCTGTTGTGACTTGGTCGGGATTCATTAACTTGAACTCACAAGTGTAACCTGGAACAAATTATAAAAATAAAATAATAGACATTAACTTTAACAAAGTTTTCCCATTTGTGCGCCACTTAAACCCGGCTGCACAAGTATGTTTCTTCTCATAAGGCAAATGACTTTGAAAACCACTATGCTATTTTCACCCCTTTCTCGGATCCACTTGTAAATTTATAAACATACGCTAGTAGTTTTCAAAATAAATAAATTGCAAAAAAAAAGAGAGAGTTGTACACCTTATATTTTATAAACTAGATGTTGCCAACCATCAAGTGGTCTGATGGTTTGTATGCTCCCTCCCACTGCAGAGGTAGGGGTTCGAACCCCGTAATTGCCAGAAATAACTCCTTATAAGCAGTTAAGGATGTAGCCCATGACCACTCTTGCAAACTATCAAAAAAAAATTAAAAAAAAAAAATGAGATGTCAAAAGTGAATATTTTTAACATTATTAAGAAAATTGGAATTAAGTATTTGGCCTTCTTCTCACTTTTTCTTATTCAAATGGCCTCTGACCTAAAAAGCGTTTATATATATTTTTTAGGGAAATTTTATTGTTTGGTCCAAAGTCCATCTAGTTATTTATTGTAGGGTCCAACCGGATTTATCTTTATCCTAAGGTCCAAAGTTATTTAAAACAAGAAAATGACCACTATACCCTATTACTACATACGTGTGAAACAACAGATTTCTCAGTATGCCATATATGTACCGCACTCTTATTTCAGTATTCCATATATGGACTGCTGATTCATAATCTAAAAATCAATCGCATGTCAAAAACAAGTAATGAATATATGAAAAAACAGAATCGAAACACTTTTATTTCAGTATGCCATATATGTGCTTTTGGATCAAAAAAAAAAAGGTGATAAAACTGTTAGAGCACTGCTCGGTCGAAATCGCATGCGTTGTTATCTCAAGCATGTTTGTCAATGTTAGTGATCAAAACTATAAGTCTTGATTTCTAGCCTATTTATAGATGTCTCAGACTAGGACATAGATTGTGTAGTTGAGCTTAGTTTTCACGGCGTTCATCATTTGAAGACGAAGAACTACTAAGGGGAGCTTGTGGAACTTCATCGACAAAAAAGATGTGGAGACTTAAACTCATCTATCACTTGGAAAGTCTATTTCTACTCTATCTCCTATATTGAGACATAACTAGTATTACGATATAGTTTTCTATATACACATTTGAGATTTCGAGCTGAGTTTATCTCGCTTACATATTTCTCGAAATATATGTTGGCAAACTTTCGCTTCGATCAAGTTCATCTTATATCATGTGAAAATTGCCGAGTAACATCTTACATGATTTGTGTGATACAATCAATGATTGAAATAAGAGTTTAGAACACTTAACCATTATTGGATATGTCATGTTGTGCACTCTTGCACATATGTAATCCATGTCCGGGAACCATAGTATGCGCACCCGTTTGCGTACCTGTTGGTTTAAGAAATCCGGGAACCTAAGTGTTGTTTATTTTCAATGATGTTATAGTAATATGGTTTGTTCAAGACTTATGAAAGCAGATTTTTAGACTTAATTTTAAAGCAAAAATATAACAAACTCAAATTTAAAAAGTGTCGTGAGAATTATGGAGAGACTGGGGCTAGGATTTCACCATTCATCAATACTTATGTGGTTTTAAATTAATTTATATCATGCAATTTAAATAATTTATTTGATTCTAAAGTATTGCCAAAATCAGATTTCCAAAATATCAAATGTTAGTCGCAAGCATAACGCATCAAGAGCCTAAAACTAAGCATGCATCATCAAGAGAAAACACATTTGATTAATAAAAATCATTTAATTCATTTTTTTATCAATGCAATTAATCATATAAAAATATTGCATAAATTAATAAAGTAAATATTACCGCATAATTCTTGAAAGAATGGCTTCCTCCGCCGCCCCAGAGGATGGGTTTAGCTCATCCTATTGGAAACACGCTCAAAAGTTGATTTCATTGCTCAAAGTGTTTACAAATGATGAAAAATGGGAGAAAATAATTAAAACCGGGTGTTTGAAACGTTTATAATTGTTGCAAAACACCATTCAGGAGAGAACGATAATGATGAATTGTTGTCGTTCTTTGTAGCTCTGCGACCCACGCTTGGCAGTCGTTTCTACTGTAGCATGAACGACTGTCTCCTGTGCGTCTTATGTTCTTCGTGTTCTTCAGCAGCAGCAGAAATGGCAGTTCTCTGCACTCGATTTTTTTTCTGCTCTGTGGTGTTCCAAACTCGCCCAAACTCTCCTCCCTTCATTCTGTGACTCCATATGCCCTTAAATACTCAATTGGACCGAGAATAAGCCTTCATAACTCCATATAATCTCGCATAACTCGATATATTCTTCACTGCCATTTTAAGGAAATATTTCCTTATTCTTCTCTTGCACGCGTCTGTAGCTGTCCAAATCAGTTGAACTTGTTGGATAGACGTCCCAGATTAAGTTAAACACGCTCTGCCTCACTCAAAATCCCATCGACACGTACAATCCCGTGAACATCTCCTCTCGTGCACATGCTCTCTGTCTTCTTCTTACCGAGAATCTAGCCAAATTTATCCGACGAAATAAGCTATACCAGGCCTGTTAATACCAGTCACATCATCCCAACAATTCCCAGCGATTGAGTCTCGGTGAATCATCCCCAAATCTCGAACCAGAAATCTGTGCTTCTACTGGCCATTATTTCTCTCCAAAACTAAAATTTTGAACGATAAAGATGGGTAGCCCCCTATCCAGAATAGGGGTGCGAATAGTAGCTTCCTTGAGGGGCGCCTTGGGGGTGCCCTTATCCAAAATGAGGGTGCCTTTAGTACTTTTCTCCGGGGGTCCAAATAGCACTTTTTGAGCAACTTTTTCCACACAAGTGTATTTCTCCAAAAACACCTACACAAACATAAAAACACCATAATAAGTACAAAATCAAGCACTAACAATAGAGACACTGAGGACAATTCAGACACAAAAATGTGTCTATCAAATACCCCCAAACTTATTATTTGCTAGTCCTCGAGCAAATCTAATCTAGAAAATAAAAAGACTACACTTAGCCCGTGCAGCAAGCCGTTAAACCGCTAGGTGGCCCTAGCGGCGGAGGGTTTACCAAAGGTGTACCCACAAAACCTTTACTCCAGACCCTAGCTATCTACGCAAAACCTTGGAAGGCACTAAAAAATCTCCTTGGTTGGCATACTTATTGACTACAGGAGGAAGTACCCTGATGCGAAATTCCAATTGCTATACACGAGTTTGCACTCAAGCATACTAAAATTCATATATAAGTGACATAGGTCTACTCAGATAGTTTCTGTACATCATAACCTGAGTCAACCAATCACATGGAAATATTAAGAAGATGGATGTAGAGAAAATGTAGATGGTTTTGATGTTGACTAAGGTGAACCTATCCTAATGGACTGAGATACCGGTCAGACTAATATCAACACAGCTGGCATATACAAGGGAACCAGCGGGTGATAATCCTAACTCTAGGTCAACACAACTGGCATATACAAGGGCTCCAGTGGTCGACTTTATTGAATTTATTCCGGTTGGTCTGATGGTCTGGTCTCATTTTTTTCTTCTTTTTTTGGTATCTCAATCACTCTATTTCACCCAATCACTTATAAGAAAATAAAAACAGAAGGTGAAAAGGATTCAACGAGATATGGCGAAACTACCATGTTTTTTAATTCTAACACCTGAGCTCTGTGCTTTTATGAATAGACTCTTTAGATGTTTCCATCTAATCAGATTGGTTCCTCAACTCCTATAACCTAGATGCTTCCATCCACTTAGATTGGTTAGTACCATCCTTAATAAACATAAATTTCTAGGCTCTGGAGTTTTATTTATTGCAACTAAAAAGTTTCTCCCATATCCCCAAACTTAAATCTAACATTGTCCTCAATGTTCTAAAGATGAAATTAAAAACATGAACAAGGAGAAACCGTTACCACTAGAAGGAAATGAGGAAAAATATTACCGTGTTGCATGAGCAAGGGATACCTCCCAAGGAGTGCTAAGTTTAAAGTCTTCATCCAGACATCAAATACCTCAAAAAGGATCTTCACTTTCCAAAGTCATACACCAATAAGCGAAATAGTTGTGGGTCCATAAGACCAAATAGAGCTAACACCAATATCAGACAACTGCACTGGTTCAGAAAAATGAATAGAAGGAGCACATTCTCATCTAAGGTTTCTGTCAAGACAACTGGGTTTATTTGGGGCACATCATTGAGCTTCATATGCGTGTCTCGATAAATAGATTCATCCGAAAAACGGGTCTCTAGCGCCTGGGTTACCTCCTGGACAGTATCAGGAGGATCGGGTTGCTGATTCTGAATAGACTCGAGTAATATCTCACACGCACATGGCTCGAGTCCCAAGTTAGGGACTCTAATTAGGGATACATGACAATCACAAGAACCATCACTACCCCCAAACTTAGGGATTTTACTACTCATAGACAAACCTCTAACTATTGCTTGAATTTCTAGATCCTCAGAGTCCTTAAAATACTCAAGAGTTTCTTCTAGTTCTCTACCCCCAAACTTAGGGTCATCATTACTCTCAGAAAGACCTAAAATTATTGCCTGAATTTCTGGGTCCATGGAGTCTGAAAAATACGCAAGAGCTTCTTCTAAAGATTGATCACAGATCTGATCTAAGAGAACGGTTTCCTCAAATTCATCTAAAGAATCTCCCAGTAAAGTGTCATGCCAATTATCCTGAACTAAATCCTGAACTAAAGTGCTAATCATATTCACTTCTTCTAAATCATTATTCTCAGAAGGTTATCTAGTAACATTAAAGACATTTAGTTCAAGGTGGTCATATTACCAAAGGATATGTTCATAAGCCCGGTCCTACAGATTGATGACAAATTAGGCTGTGGCTAAAAATAGGCGACCTAGAATCACTGGGATTTGAGCACTTGGGTCCTGAACGGGTTGGGTGTCTACAACAACAAAATCCAATGGATAAATAAACTTATCAACCTCAATCAGAACATCCTCTATGACACCACGAAGAACTTTGACAGACCTATCAGCTAACTGAAGTGTCATTTTAGTCGATTTTAACTTACCAAGTCCTAGCTGTGTATACACATGGTATGGGAGTAAGTTAACACTAGCTCCTAAGTCAAGTAAAGCTTTATCGACCATGTGATTACCAATCGTATAAGATATGGTGGGGCATCCAGGGTCCTTATACTTAGGGGGTGTTTGGTTCAGAAGAATGGAACTTACTTGACCAGCTAAAAAGGCTTTCTTTTGGACATTAAGCTTACGCTTTCGTGTACAAAGATCTTTAAGGAACTTGGCATAAGCAGGCATCTGCCTAATTGCTTCTAACAAAGGAATGTTAACGTTCACATGCTTAAATGTTTCCATTATCTCATTGAAAGTCGACTCCTTTTTTGTTGGGGCTAACAACTGTGGGAATGGGGCTCTGGGAACAAAGCCGGGCTCAACACGAATTTCTTGGGAGTCCTTAGAGGTTGTTTCAGTTTCCTTAGCTACGGGTTCCTCTTGGGAAATAGAAGGTGGAACTACAGTATGTTCACTAGGCATGGCTACCTTATTGTCTAATGTTTTACCGCTCCCAAGGGTTTTTATCGAGTTCACATGGTTTGATGATTCCTCACCAACTAAAGATATTTGATGGACCCCCCTAGGATTGGGTTGAGTTTGACTAGGAAACTTACCTTTTTCTCTCTCAATTAAATACTTAGCTATTTGGCCGACTTGAAGTTCTAATTTAGCAAGAGTCTGGGAATTATCCTTATGGTTCTGCCTGGTTTCTTGTTGAAAGCTAAGGTGGTTAGCTAATAACATATCATGGTTCTTTACTAACATAGTAAGAGCTTCTTCTAAGGTAGAGATTTTTTTCTCAGAAGTGTTCTGAAACTGGGTTTGACCTGAAGGGTTCTGAGTATAACCAAAACTTGGGGGAGGCTGAGAATTACTAGACTGACCTTGATTCTGGACCTTAGACCAAGAAAAATTAGGATGGTTTCTCCAACCATGGTTGTAGGTCTCTGAGTATGGGTCAAACTTCTGACGGTTCTCAAACCTAGCATTGTTATAGACAGCATGAGCTTGCTCTTCACTAACCTGACCTTCCCAAAATGAGTTATCAGGCTCTATTCCACAACTAGAGACTGGAGAGGCTCTATTAGGTTCAACAATTGACCTATTTTTAGACTGACCCATTTCCAAGGCTTCTAACCTTCTAGACAAAGCAGCAAACTTAGCATCTGACGCAAAACTCGTATCTACCATATTGGTGCTACTTCTATTAACCAAGAGTGTTTTAGGGTGTTCAACACAAGACTCCCACTGTTGGGATTTTTCAGCGACAACTCCTAAGAAGGTAAAAGAATCATCAGCATTTTTACCAGTGAACTCACCAGCGCACATAGACTCGACCATGGCTTTGGTCAAATAGTCTAAACCATCATAAATAATCTCTACAAGTTTCATCTTATCAAATCCATGGTGAGGACACTGGGATAGGAGATCATTGAATCTCTAAAAACCTATAAAGAGACTCTCCCGCTTGTTGCACACTGGAACTAATTTTCTGTCTAACAACTACAGTTTTATGCTTAGGGTAGAATTTCATATAGAAAGCAACAATAAGTTCCTGCCATGTTTCTACGGATTCAGATGGTAGGTTGTTCAGCCAGGTCTTGGCTTTGTCTTTCAAGGAAAAGGGGAACATCTTAAGTTTCAAAACTTCACCAGTAAGGTCTTTTATTCTAACTGTCCCACAAATTTCCTCAAAGTCCCTAATATCAAAATAAGGGTTCTCATCATATTTTCCTAAGAATATAGGGATCATTTGAAGAATACTAGGTTTTATCTCGAAATTAGCCGTAGTGGCTGGCAATTTAATGCACGAAGCTCGGTTGGTCCTAGCTGGGAACATGTAATCTTTCAAAGTTGCCATCGCTGGCACAGTTGAAGTACTAGGGGTACTTTCCTCACGAAGAGACGGATTCTCAAAACTGAAGTTTCCAAAAACGGGGCTCTCAAAAGAAGAGTCTTCGAGCTCCCCGCTTCCACAAGAAGAATTACTAGGTTTTTCACTAATCAATCGACCTAGATTGTCTCTTTTCCAAGCCCGCTCTCTAATAACCTCGGGCATACACTAGAAAAACAAAAGAAAAAGAAAAATCTTAAAAAGGAAAGGAAGTTCTATGCAAACACAAACAAGGCTGACTCCACCACAGCAAACCTAATGATTTCTAGCAAACAAAAAGCATGATGGCTCCACTTAGATTGTTTCTAGACCAGCTTCTAATCTTTCGAAAAGGAACTCATTACAATCTAAGCAAACCTCTCTGGAATCAATCCGAGTTGAAGTAAGTTGAATAGAGGCGAGGGAAGCTGCGTGGAGATTTGATACCCAAGGCCTCACCGCATTACAAGGCGGCGCAGTCACGCATTCAACTCACAGAAACCATCATGAACTTCGAAGTATGCTTAAAAGAGTAACCAATATTTTTCTAACGACTTTCCTATTAAGCTCGTTACCCTATCGGTCTCGTTCTATTCCAAATTTTAAAGCTTAGGTTCGCGTTAAGTATCGTTTTCCTAAGGCGGGCAAGAAGAGAACGGTGATGAAATCCGAACCCTTATCTTGTATGGCCAGGCCTTGCCCTTTACTAGGAAATTAAAACAGTCGTATTCAGTTCCTCGACATATATGCAAACGAAGGAATACAGTAACCCGCTGACAGGGATTCGCGAGTGTTTCGATAAACTTACCCCCCGTTCCAGACGGGGGATGAACCGTTGTATTCGACTCGGGCCACGACTCCTATGTCATGTACAAACCCAAGGGGCCGAGGCGATATCGTGTCGCCGTCCTTCTCTGCACACAGTTTATATTTAAACTACCCTTCCGTAGGGTTTAAAAATAATGTCCCAAAGTTTAAAGTCCAAAGTCCAAAAATAAAGTGCAAAAGAAAAGGAAAGTCTAAAAAAAATAATATCTAAAAATAAAATAAAAATGTCTCTTTCTTTTTTTTTTCTCTCCTTTTTTTTTTTATAAAATAAAAAAAAATCTTCTTCTTTCGCTCCTTTCGCTTTGCCTTTTACTCCAAGTGTTTAAGTATTCACCAAAAGCTTTGGCAAAATTTTCTTTCGCTCCAAATTCCAAATTGTGTAAGGAAAAGACAAAAACCCAAAAACGTAAAGAAGAACAAAAACAAATAAAAACCTAAAAAAGAAAAAAAAAATCTAAAAACACTAGCCTAAAGACAATTCCGCGTCGGCGGTGCCAAGAATTGATGTTTATTTTCAATGATGTTATAGTAATATGGTTCGTTCAAGACTTGTGAAAGCATATTGTTAGACTTAATTTTAAAGCAAAAATATAACAAACTCAAAATTAAAAAGTGTCGTGAGAATTATGGAGGGACTGGGGCTAGGATTTCACCATTCATCAATACTTATGTGGTTTTAAATTAATTTATATCATGCAATTTAAATAATTGATTTGATTCTAAAGTATTGCCAAAATCAGATTTCCAAAATATCAAATGTTAGTCGCAAGCATAACGCATCAAGAGTCTAAAACTAAGCATGCATCATCAAGAGAAAACACATTTGATTAATAAAAATCATTTAATTCATTTTTTTATCAATGCAATTAATCATATAAAAATATTGCATAAATTAATAAAGTAAATATTACCGCATAATTCTTGAAAGAATGGCTTCCTCCGTCGCCCCAGAGGATGGGTTTAGCTCATCATGTTGGAAACACGCTCAAAAGTTGATTTCATTGCTCAAAGTGTTTACAAATGATGAAAAATGGGAGAAAATAATTAAAACCGGGTGTTTGCAACGTTTATAATTGTTGCAAAACACTGTTACAGAGAACGATAATGATGAACTGTTGTTGTTGTTGTAGCTCTGCGACCCACGCTTGGCAGTCGTTTCTACTGTAGCATGAACGACTGTCTCCTGTGCGTCTTATGTTCTTCGTGTTCTTCAGCAGCAGCAGAAATGGCAGTTCTCTGCACTCGATTTTTTTTCTGCTCTGTGGTGTTCCAAACTCGCCCAAACTCTCCTCCCTTCATTCTTTGACTCCATAAGCCCTTAAATACTCAATTGGACCGAGAATAAGCCCTCATAACTCCATATAATCTCGCCATAACTCGATATATTCTTCACTGCCATTTTAAGGAAATATTTCCTTATTCTTCTCTTGCACGCGTCTGTAGCTGTCCAAATCAGTTGAACTTGTTGGATAGACGTCCCAGATTAAGTTAAACACGCTATGCCTCACTCAAAATCCCATCGACATGTACAATCCCGTGAACATCTCCTCTCGTGCACATGCTCTCTGTCTTCTTCTTACCGAGAATCTAGCCAAATTTATCCGACAAAATAAGCCATACCAGGCCTGTTAATACCAGTCACATCATCCCAACAATTTCCAGCGATTGAGTCTCGGTGAATCATCCCCTAATCTCGAACCCGTAACTGTTCTTCTGCATTGCCATTATTTCCCGCCAAAACTGAAATTTTGAACGATGAAGATGGGTAGCCCCCTATCCAGAGTAGGGGTGCGAATAGTAGCTTCCTTGAGGGGCGCCTTGGGGGTGCCCTTATCCAAAATGAGGGTGCCTTTAGTACTTTTCTCCGGGGGTCCAAATAGCACTGTTTGAGCAACTTTTTCCACACAAGTGTATTTCTCCAAAAACACCTACACAAACATAAAAACACCATAATAAGTACAAAATCAAGCACTAACAATAGAGACACTGAGGACAATTCAGACACAAAAATGTGTCTATCACTAAGTTCGCGTACCCATTTGTGTACAGGCGTACAGGTTCATGACCGAGAATTTATGCTGGTATTTGAAGTTCGCGTACCCGTTTTCGTACTGGCGTAACTCAATCTTGGTCCGGGTATTTCAAGTATGCGAACCCGTTTGCATACTTGAAGGTTAAAGTTCTAAAATCGGTTTTAAACATGAACATAAACATTTATATAATAAGGAATGCAATCTTTGCAAACCGTGGCTATAATGTTCATGATTGATTCGAGTGAATCAAACCGATTTTGCTTCAATTGTGTTCTTGTATAATTCTATAAGAATATAATAATTGAACAACTCTTTAACTAGTTTCATTTGAGTCATTTGAACTAGTTATGGTTAAGATGAATAAGGTTCATATGAGAGTAATCATATGGCTAACCTCGATTAACTATTTGTGAACCAACATGGTGTACACGTTTGGGTACGGTTACATAAACCCAAATGAGGGTACATTTCATTTGTGTGTAACAAGCTAAGTTCGATCTAACGGTTGAAAGATATTAGCTTGGTTGAATTAAGTTTTTCATCTAACGGTGAATATTGAATGCTTTGTTACCAAGGTAACTTGGATTGCAAACCCTGATTTGAAAACTATATAAAGGAGAACTCTAGCAACTGGGAAACCTAATCCCCACACCTCCTGTGTGTTACTAGTTGCATAACTGGTGTCGATTCTCCTTTAACCTTAGGTTTCTTCGAGACCCTGTAGGTTAACGACTTGAAAGACTTCATTGGGATTGTGAAGCCAGACCCAACTATTTTCTTTGTAGTTGCGTGTTCTGATCTTGCCCGATTCTATCGTATTGAGTACAATTGAAATAATTGACTCGATATTAATTTCTACGATAAGCAAGATAAAAGTAATCACAAACATCTTCGTGTCATCGTTTGTGATTCCACAATATCTTGTTTCGCTAGTCGATTAAGATTATTGTGAGGTGAATTGATAATACTAGGTTGTTCTTCGGGAATATAAGACCGGTTTATCAATTGGTTCTTGTTCACCATGATTTATCAAAATACTTAACAAAAACTCTTGGGTATTTCTATGGGAGACATATTTATTCAATCTATAGACTTTTCTGCGTGAGACAGATTTGTTTATCAAGTCTTCGACTTTGGGTCGTAGCAACTCTTGGTTGTGGGTGAGATAAACTAAGGGAATCAAGTGTGCAGTTTCATGCTGGGATCAGAGACGTAAGGAGCGCAACTGTACCTTGAATCAGTGTGAGATTGATTAGGGTTCAACTACAGTCCAATCCGAAGTTAATTGGTAGTAGGATAGAGTCTGTAGCGGCTTAATACAGTATGATGTTCAATCTGGACTAGGTCCCGAGGTTTTTCTGCATTTGCGGTTTCCTCGTAAAACAAAATTCTTGTGCCTGTGTTATTTCTTTTTCGCATTATATTTTGTTATATAAATAAAATATCACAGGTTGTGCGTTTAGATCAATCAATTAGAATATCCAACCTTTGGTTGTTGATTTACATTGATTGACACTTGAACATTGGTCTTTGGTACCGTTCAAGTTGTTTCACATAATAATCAGGCTCGCGGATTTCTATCTGTTTGATTTGGTGATTACATTGTGAAACAGAGATATTAAAAACTCTCTGGTATACTCTAGATTGACTCTGACTGTCTAGTTGATTCTCTAGAAAGTGTATTGGAGTAAGTCCTCTCAGATTGCCAAACGAATTGTTGGGTGTGGTTGTTAGACCCCCGCATTTTCAAAAACAATAAATAATAACAAAATCAAAGCAATATTTTCAGTTTGCCATATATGTACCGCTGATTCATAATCTAAAAATCAACTGCATGTCAAAAACAAGTAATGAAATCTATGAAAAAACAGAATCGAAACACTTTTATGTCAGTATTCCATATATGTACTTCTGTATCAAGCAAGAAAAATCTCCAAAACTATAAGAAAGAACAATACTCAAAGCATTATTTTTTTAGTATGTCGTTTATGTACTACAGATTTATAATCTAAAAATCAGCTACATGTCAAAAACAAGTAACGAATCTTTAAAAAAACAGAATCCAAACACTTTTGTATCGGTATTCAATATATGAACTTCTGGATCGAACAAGAAAAATCTCTAAAACTATAAAAAATAACAAAATTAAAGCACTATTTTTCAGTACGCCATATATGTACTGTTGATTCATAATCTAAAAATCAGCTGCATGTGAAAATAAATAAATGAATATATAAAGAAATAGAATCGAAACCCTTTTATTTCAGTATTCCATAAATCTACTTTTGGATCGAACAAGAAAAATCTCCAAAATTATAAAAAGAAAAAAACTAAAGCATTATTTTTCAGTACATCATATATGTACTGTTGATTCATAATATTAAAATCAGCTGCATGTGAAAAGCAATTAATGAATCTATAAAAAACAGAATCGAATTAGTTTTACACTATTCAATATATGTACTTCTGAATCAAACTAGAAAAATCCCCAAAACTATAAAAAACAACAAAATTAAAGCATTATTTTTCAGTATATCAAATATGTACTGCTGATTCATAGTCTAAAAATCAGCTGCATGTGACAAACAAGAGACGCATCATGAGATCGAACTATCAAAACCGGAAAACGAAAGTGAAAACATCATGAAATCGATCAAATCTTCATGATTCAGTTGAGAAACAAAACGAAAACAAAGAAGAATTGGAGAAAAGATTACATAACATACCTGTAAAACCACGAAATATCTTCACAAACCCTAGGTCTAAACTTCATAAGCGGCAGTAGCAGAGAAGATGAGAGAGAGGGAGAAAACAGATCTGAAAAGAAAAAGAAAATTAAGAAAAGCTGGCTTATATTTCTTTTATATAGTAGAAGGCTATTTTAGGAATTCTGAAAATACACATAATTGTTGCGCACGTGTATAGGACCAACGATTAAATATTTGGGTCCAAAAATTTATTTTCTTTAAAACTATGGACCTCCGGTTAGAGCTTATTAAACGGTAGACATGCCATTAAAGAGACCCATAAGAATAGTATCTATTGGTAATTCCTACTATTCTTTAACCCAACTTTTTTTTCTACTAAAAACCTTACCAAGGAAAACCCATAGTGGTAAACCTTGACTAAGGAAAAGAGTGTAACGTGAATTGTCCATAATGCTATGACAACTTTAAAACTACCTACAAAGATAAAATTACATTTATAAATCTTCAAAAACATAGAAATTTTTCTTTCTTCATCGGTACCCTATAAGCTATCTTTTAATGCTGGTAATATGTATGTCACCACAAGAAGGTTATGGAAGTTGAGCGTCTTCACTCGTGATAAAACTATCAAAATATGATCCTGAGCCCTTCTATCAGTAACGAAACTAACATAGGGGTTACGATGGCTTGTACATGATAGGAAATTCATCCTCTTGGCAATAGAGAATTCCTTTATAGCATTTTATGCAATCAAGAACTTATAAAATGATAAGTGTATCTCCGAATAAATACAAGTAGATGAGTCACGATTTGTAAAACCGGACCAAGAGAATACATAGCCTATATATTGTAGTATCGATCAAAAACGCATAAATAGTGAATAGTCGTCCTTGACCAGACAACTAAAATCAGCCAATACATAATTGCAGAGCAACAAATAGAGAGTGGTAGAAACTAAAGTAAAACTACCTTTAAGGCAGATTCACATTACCTGGTTAGCTTCATTTGTTGGTGCATTGAAGAATGTGAATATCTCTCTCGAGAAAAAAGCCTTGAGGCTGATTTCAACATCATGTTGTTTCACAGGAGCATTCATAATTCTTTAAAAAATAAAAAATAACCATATAATTTAAAATAAATACTGAGGGATCGATAAACATAAGAAAAGCACACATCACGATCTGATTTCACAAGCATTCATTGTTGTCATAGTATTGAGAGATAAACACTAAATTTGGTTCGCCATTTCTTTGTGTTTGGAGTGCTTTTAATGGAGGAAGAAAAATAGTTGTATCCTGGGAGACGTTTCACAAGTAAGACCCACTAACATCGGAATAGGACAATGATAGAGTATCAAATACTCGACTCGATCTATACATAGATTCTTAGTCTTCTTAGTTCTTCGGTATTCATATCTCGGATCAACGTCAGTTGCATAAAAGGAGATTATCTCCAACAATTTCATGGAAAGCCTATCATTTCCCGTTGCCTCTTCCCAGTTATTATTTCCATTGAATAGTATCATTTTCATGAAGTTAATTTCTTTATTTTTATTATCAAACACAACCTAAAAGAAGTTTTATTTGAGAGGGTTTCTGTAATTGATGTCGGGTTTTGATTGCGGTCATTTTTCCCTATTTGAATTCATTCATGTCATTATTTTGAAATTCTTTTTCATCAAAGGCATTAATCATTCCTCTCTTTACTTCCCATGTAAACTAGAAATCATCTCACTTTATCGTCGCTCTAATGTGAGCTCTAGTTGTATTAATGAATGTATAAAGGATGTATTTTGTATTACTAAAATACATGATAGACTCAGTATATATACTATACACTCAGATACAAACTTAAAGAGAAAGAAAGAAAAGGAACCTGACCAACCTGTACCAACACTAACAAGAGTAATTCACACATGTGAGCTATAGAACAAAATACAATGAATGTCTAGATCCCAAAACTGGAAGAGTGTATATTTCAAGGCATGTTGTTTTCAATGAAGAACATTTTCCTTTGAGATCAAGAGAGTTTGTTCATTCTACTGTTGTTCAATTAGATGTTGCTATTCAGTTAGATACTGGAATTGAGTCAGCTGTAGTGACATCTGAGACAACGCTTCAGAATCTCTTCCCACTACTACACCATCAACTTCTTTAGACACTGTTAACACTAGTTCACCAAGTGAGAATGCAGTTTCAAATTCACATCAAATGGTGACAAGGGGCAAAAAATATATTTTCAAACCTAAAGTTTACAATACTAAATATGTTCTATATGCTAATCTTACTTCTGCTATTCCACCTTCAACACCAACTTGCTATACTCTAAGGCAATTAAAATACCTAAATGGAAGTGCTCAATGGTTGGGGAACATACTTCTCTTAAGAAAGCTGGTACTTGGACACTAGTGTAACTAGATCCTTCTGTTGATGGTGGATTTTCATTTAAGGTTAAAATTGTAAAAAAAAACAGAAAATCATGCGCTGACATCTTGTAAAAGATAAAGCCATTAATAAGTGTTGGATACTCCTTCACTTTACTAATTCACCTAGAATGGAGCATGTGGCAACAATCCCATTCTGTGAATTAAATACATGAAATTCATCCAGGTTGGAGCATGTAGCAACAATCCCATATACCCCGTGAATTTATAGCATTATTAATTAATGCATGAGCAGCCTTGTATTTCTAATGTACTCATTATCGGTGAGAACGGCATGACGACCGAGTGTTGCTCTCAGCAGAGAAACATGAACCTCCAAGCATTATAATGAAAGCATGTAAAACGAAATACCCGTTTTGCGGTTGCAACTCTCCATGTGTTATACTAGGCCGATTGAGAACTCTCGGTGTGTTATAATAGCCCGATTGAGCATCCGGACTGTCCGTATCAGTCTGGATATGATCTCGTTCATCCGTGGGCCCGTCTATCCCCTCACCTGATCGTCCAAGGCATATCATGTCTGGCTATCCCAAAACGCGCGTCCAAACTTGCGTGGTCACACTTCTCAAATTGCAAACTGATCTCGACCACTCAACTTCACCGGACGATTTGAGTGGCTTAGATCACGTTTTCATGGGACAGTCAGGTATAGGCGTGAATACCAGCCTACCACCTACACTCCAGACCGATCGACCAAGACCGACCAAGAATTGGTTGTCTTCGAACGCGCGCCTGAAGATGGCGTGATGTGCGGCTCTTGCGGTACTAGTTTTCTGTCACAAATTGATCTCGACCACTCAACTTCACCGGACGAATTGAGTGGCCCATATCATACTTTCGTGAGGTAATAGGGTATGGGCACTTGCACCGTCATGCCGTCTACACGCATGCACGATCGACCTGGCCAAAATCGTCTCCCAAGCATGGATTCGACCAATCTGAAGAATGATGCCTGCGCACCTCTTCAAAACCCTAATTCCATCAACGGTCGCAGATGAGTGTCTCAAAGATCATCTCGTCCGTCCAACTTCACCGGCTTGGTTATACAACCTCGGTCAGGAGTTAATTGGTCAGTGAGGCGTCATGGTAATCACCACCCATCACTCTACCACACCATGATGCAGTACCTGCATAAAATACACATGATACTTCACAAGTATCAACTTCCTGAATAACGCAGTTATTCAATTCAGCATTATATGCTACCTTTTGTGGGTCCCACGATCCACACATTCCAGACATCAATCATGTCACAAACTGGGGGATACATACTGGGGTATTGGTCTGGAGTTTTACAGCGTGCAGCGTGCAATTGGCCATCACAAGAACGTGTCAGGAAGTCATGGGTGGTTAGAGATGACAGGAGAAGTGGGCAAGACTGGTCGTGTAACACCAACACACACCTCCACTACTCCATCACTCCACTTCCTCCACTTCCCACGAGAGACGTGAATAAGGCTCAAATGACTTGTATAAATAGGTTCTCCTCCCTATTTTCAACACAGAGAAAAAACAACACAAGTCCAGACGAGACAGAAACCAAGTGTTAATACAAAACGTATTCAAACACCCGAGCTCCTTGCATCAATCGTAAGCCTGCTCACATTTCTGTTACAAGTCATAAGCAAGCCAACACCTTCACAATCTCAACACCTTCTTCGCTTCCTCCCTAAGATCAACCCCATCTCCTTCACATTGTGACCGAAACAAGTCCTGGAACGCCATTTCTTGGTTTAGGCCGGGACTTGCACATATTGATTTCCGAATCTACAAGCACTCACCGCACAAAGGCATTTGTTTAGGGTTTAGATTCATTCCTCATCCACACACTCCAAATTACCAAATCCGGCAGGAATAGTTTTCACCCATAAACAATTGGCGACCACAGCGGGAGGTTGATCTCTCGGTTGCAAAAAATTGAATTCTCAATTTTTCGGTTTTCATCTCGCAATGTATCCTCACCAGGAAACCACAGGTGGTTCAGATACCATGGGAAGTATAGCTAGAATGCTGGAAGATGTCTTGGCAAATCAAGCTGGTATCGCTAGAAGACAGAGCGAAATATTCCGCCTTTTGAATGATATAACAGCACAATTACAAGAAGGGTCGGCAGGCATCTACTCAGGCAGTGCAAGAAACACTGAATCCTTAGCCAAGAGTCACACATTTACCAGTGGAGAAGCAAAAAGAGCGCGTAATCGCAGGAGACTCAGGAAAGAGGAACAACATGGTCCAGCCAGCAATGAAGACTCGAGGCAACTCCACAGAGGAAGGGACTTGTCCGGAATACTACAATGTCTGCCAGATAAAGAAAGGGAGCCTGCAGCCTACGGGGCCCTGCTAGAAGATTTATATCTCAAAACTCTTGTCAAGCCCTAAGACTGTCCAATCCGCATCGACCTTCCAACCAAGCGAAGAAATGCTTGAGGAAGGAGAGATCAATCAGGAAATACGTGGATACAGAGGATGGGAGCGTTCAATTCGATAACTCAGCAGTGATATTACGATACCTTCCACATCCCTTTACCCAGGCAAACGATCCGCAATATGATGACACTCACAAATCTTCCAACTTCATCTTCGGAACGTGCTCCACATCAAATCCACGAAGAGACATCACTACGCCCACTAACACAGGAAAAGCTAGACTCAAGGTACCTACACTTTCCCTTCCCAATAAAGAAGATTTTGGAGTTGTTGGAGGCGTGGGTGCGAAACGGAGAGGTGGAGCTACCTCCTCCGATGGCGTCCACCCACTGACCAAGAAGTAATGGACCCGAGGTACTATCATTTCCACCGGTTCCTTCACTACCCTACCAGTGAGTGCAACGCTTTGAAGCGCATTTTTCAGGAGAAACTTGGTTCAGAGGGATAGCTCTCATTCTATAAAAAATTAATGCGGACGACTTCCTTGGAGAGGCTACTTCGGTTTGACACAAGTGAGATTTCAAAAACAAGGAAGTTCTATTCAGCAATTTTACAAGAAAGATAGTTTTAGAATTCACTGGGGACTCAGCATCCCGCACATGGAGAAAGAGGCTCAGTGATCAAACGCATGTTTGCTTCCCTTCATACCTCCCTTTTATACGACATTTGCAATTTCATATGACATGTGCAATCATTCATGACCAAGATGCAAATTCCATTTAAAATAACCTCTTTCGGAAAAGTTATTCACAAAACTATCTCAAAATAAACCAATTCAATTACCTATTAATTCAAAACCGGAAGTCAAATTATGAAAAGAAATCCTCACAATCACTCAAAAAGAAAAAGAAGAGACAAGTGTATAGCACGAATCCTTCAAGGAAAGTCCTTCAGCAGCAACTCGTCCTTCTGGGCAAGAGCGACTTTCATCCTTTGAAGTACAGCCTGCTTCAGCTTCAACTCCTCATACAACTTTTCAACCTCTTCTTCCTGGCGAGTAACACATTCTGCAGAAGGGGCTTCACCTTGTAATTTCTGGAGCTCCTGAATCTCGGAGAACCCTTTGAGGAACCAAGGAGCATTGAAGTCATATTGCACAAACACATCTCGATGGCACTTCCAGTCTTCAATCATCTCCTCAGAAACCATTCGACCAGTTGTGACGCTCATCCCATGGATAGAAAATAAAGCCTCCTGAACGCGGTTGACCAATGAAAGACGACTTTTGAGCCTCGTAGTGGTAGCAATGTGGCCATGTTTTTCCCATATCGCTGTGTACAACTCTTCAAACCGAGCTGGCACACTGAATCCTCCAACCAACACATGACCTGGATAAGGAACAATGAACGGAGGATCGAACAAACAGGTTGCGCTACCAATACTTCACCAACCACAGAGCCTTGTCGGTTGGCAGGAGGTCTTTCAGAAGAAGTCGCCACGACAGCTTTATTGATTGGAACATGCTCAGAACATTCTTCAAGGGGAGCCACCTCAACAATAGCGGATGTTGCCTCTCTTACATTCCTCCCGATGTCTACTTCGCTCTGGGTGCTAATTTCCATCACGGCCCCATCAACAAGATCACTTAGGGAGGCACCTTGTCCAACCAAGCTTGCATCATCTCTGTCATGGTCGGGAAAAAGAGCGGTTTCTCCAGACTTCTCAAAGATGAAGATCGGATCGCCAGACTTCTCAACATGAAGGCCAACATTACCAGCCTTCTCATTATGAATGCGCACCAACCTTGTGAAGACATTCTCTTTCGGAATTCCCTGATTTCAAACAAGGATCACTCTTAGAAGAATTTCTCTGGAGAAATGAAGGAACCAACGGAAAGAGATTTAAATACTTGCATATTGGAGGAATTGAGGATCACCGAACCACATGCCTGCCTCTTAGATCTCTCTCCTACCTGGGGACTGCAATCCTCAGCTCTGGTCCGTTTGGATGGAAGTGGCCTCAACCGGAAATGCTCCATCAGACGCCGAAGATGGCTGACCACGAGAATCTGTCACAACATCCTCCGAGAACTCTTGGAAAGCCAACAATTGCTTCCTCCAAAATTCCTTATACTTGCTCTGTTACCACCGAAGTTTCTCCCAATAGGCCGGAAGGGAAGACTCTGCGATGCAAAGAATATGTCAAGATCAAAGATAACCGGAGAAGTTCTTTCAAGCCTCCGAAGGACGAATAAAGGGAACACCCTGGTCAAATCCCATTTGACGAAAGCACCCTGTCGATGTTTTACGGAGTCACAAAGAAGAGCTTCGTTGAATAAAGACGGATATATCCTGGAATGCACTGCGAGTAAATAAGTTCTCCAAATTTCATAGTCTCGGCATCGGTGCAACGCAAAGATCGTGACCGTCAGAAGCAATAGCAAAAGTCTTTGGCTGAACAATGGAAGGGTGGATCGGCCCCCATGGACGGAAAGTTACAGAAGACACATTATCAAAGATATCCACGAGTTTTACACCGGTTCTGAGACGCCTCCTTTGCCAATGAAGTATTCTCGAGTCACCATACAAATTGCCGAGCGAAGTTGCAGGAGCAGGAGCATAACTTTTGAAATGTTCCCACAAGAATGCCTGAAGAAAAGCAAAGTGGACATACGACTCCACCTTCTTGTACCCGTTGGAAACATGCATATCCATTGCTAAGGCGTCCGATGAGAATACAATGATCCAAGGAACAAGGCACCTAAGGGAAGAACTTCGCCTTTTGCTAGCTTTATAGCAATCTTAACTGAACACCCTTATGGTTTTCTTTCCAGAACCGTCGTCATATATATCTCTGGATAACCACAAAGACAGGAATGCAATCACACTGAGCTCGTTTTCCAACTCCTGATTCGGCTCTGGGTTTACAGGAGACCATTCTGATACCCACCAGGTGTAAAAGCATCTTGTATATTTTTTCTCCTCCTTGTCCAGATCGTCGAATTCTGTCACCTTTTGGAGTATAGTGTCATGATCACGTTGTTCCGTGTCAGAAAGCTCATAATAAAGATTCCCAGCAACAGGCAGGTTCATCAATGCAGCTACGCTTTCCAGAGTAGTAGTCATCTCTCTCCATCTAGATATAGCTGTATGAGTAGAAGGGCGCCACCGAGAAATGAAAGTAATCAAGCCTGCAACGTCTTTCTTAATTTCAAGAGTAGCAGATGCCATGACTGCATCGAGGATTTGCGCTTTGGTCAAATTGGCTTTAATGTTCTTATTATTCAACATGCGCCTCATCCATCCTTCATAAGAGGCCAGTGGAGTATGACAAGTCTTGAAGTCGATAGGAGATGGTGGATATTCATTTCTTTGAAGACAGAACCTCATCACAAGTGCCGAAGAAGAAGATGGATCAGCTTCTATATTTTCTGAATTGGAAAGCAGGACTATCCTGTGAGAGGGATGTTTCCTAATGTTTGGAAAAGACAATGTGAACAACTCATCAGCAATGTTCGACATATCTTTGAAGATGTCAACACTTCCCGACTTGGCACCAGCATTATCTCCAGAAGACATATCGACAGGAGTTCTTTTCTTCATTCTACAATAAATATAGGAGTCAGTACTTGTATATAAAAAAAAAAACGAGTGCGAACTACATTCACGTTGGGATGCACAAGACTGGGATTGGGTCCAAGCACTGGCTCAAGTTTCAAGTCCGGTATTGGTTTCAAATCCGATATTAGTTTCAAGTCCGGTATTGGTTTCAAGTCTGGTATAAGTTTCAAGTCCGGTATTGGTTTCAAGTCCGGTATTGGTTTCAAGTATGGTATTGCTCAAGCCTCATGTCCGGGCACAAGGCTAGTATGAGGTCGACTTTCAGTCAAGCATGTGTGGGTGGGACCCGTTCGGATCAACGCACATGGTGGGACTGCATTCGTATACATGTATTATAACACGGTTTTCTCATGAGAATTGTGTTCATGAAATTCAAGCCAAAATCTCTTTCCAAGCTACAACCTAAGAAGCTAGTTTTGCATGCAACAACCGAAGAAGAAGCAAAACGACGTATTCACGGACTTGCGGAACTAAACCATCCTAGCAAAAATGGGTGATTTTTACTATCAATCTTGATGAGAAAGCTAAGCATGATGTATCTATCAAAAGATTTTTACCTAAGAAATTAGGGTTTTTCCTAAAAAAAAAAAAAAAAAAAAAAAAAAAAAAACCTACCTTGGACGGACGGACGGTGGAGCACGTATGACGGTGGCAACTCCGGCAGCAACAACGGCGGCAGCGTCAGCAGGAGCGGCGGCGTTGGTTACGGACGGGAGCTGCTCAACAACAAAAAAAAAAATTCGTGAGAAAAAGAGAAGGGGTTGTTCTCTTTTATAGACAAAAATTAGAAGAATCCCAATAGAACAAGGATTCCTCTTTTGTTTGTATTCCTCTTTTGATTCAAATACCCTAAGGAAGGAAGCCGGTCCATCAAGGCTTAAGATCGCGCACGTATGGAGGATTGCCCACGGCCAGAATCCCTCCAGATAGACTTCCTTTATCTTGTCTTCTTACGTTTGTATATGTCACCATCTCATGCCCACCCCACAATAGTGTAACCATTATGTGCTAGGCAGGGGACTTAATGTTGATGGTGGATTTTCATTTAAGGTTAAAATTGTAAAAAAACCAGAAAATCATGCGCTGACATCTTGTAAAAGATAAAGCCATTAATAAGTGTTGGATACTCCTTCACTTTACTAATTCACCTAGAATGGAGCATGTGGCAACAATCCCATTCTGTGAATTAAATACATGAAATTCATCCAGGTTGGAGCATGTAGCAACAATCCCATATACCCTGTGAATTTATAGCATTATTAATTAATGCATGGGCAGCCTTGTATTTCCTGTACTCACTATCAGTGCGGCATGACGACTGAGTGTTGCTCTCAGCAGAGCAACACGAACCTCCAAGCATTATAATGAAAGCATGTACGAAATACCCGCAACTCTCGCCGTTATAACTCTGAGAACTCTCGGTGTGTTATACTAGCTCTATTGAGCATCCGGATCAACCGTATTAGTCCGGATATGATCTTGTTCATCCAACCTCACCAACGTGATTGGATGGCCCAGATCAATTCCATAACCCCCAAGCAGGTATGGAATATTCACTACCGAACCAACGCGGACCCCGCATGGTCGGCCTTCCCAAAATATTGGCATAGCTTGCCAAAAACGTCCAAACCAGAGCGTATGGACGGAAAACCCTAAATTAGGGTTTGCGGCATATTACATGTGTCGCAAAACAGTCTCAACCATCCATCTTCGCAGGTATAGATGTAGATTCAAAGGGCCCAGAGCATGTCAACACAATCACCGTGGGCCCACTCTACATACGTGACCAATCGGTCAGACCAACCATGGTTGGTTATCCCACCGTACGCCGAATAAAGCATGGTCGCACGGCCGTGAAACCCAAAATTAGGATTTTGAGCATCACGAGCGTCCATCTTCTCTAAGCACGAATGGAGGGTCCCAGATTAGATTAAGCGTGTCCTGGTCATACCAAAGATGACCACCGTGGGCCCGTCTATCCCCTCACCTGATCGGCCAAGGCATATCATGCCCGGCTATCCCAAAACGCGCGTCCAAACTTGCGTGGTCACACTTCCCAAATTGCAACCGATCTCGACCACTCAACTTCACCGACGATTTGAGTGGCTTAGATCACGTTTTCATGGGACAATCAGTATAGGCGTGAATACCACCTACCACCTACACCTCATCGATCGACCAAGACCGACCAAGAATTGGTTGTCTTCGAACGCGCGCCCGAAGATGGCGTGATGTGCGGCTCTTGCGGCACTAGTTTTCTGTCACAAATTGATCTCGACCACTCAACTTCACCTGGACGAATTGAGGGCACACATCATACTTTCGTGAGGTAATGGGGTATGGGCGCCTGCACCGTCATGCCGTCTACACGCATGCACGATCGGCCACCAAAATCGTCTCCCAAGCTTGGATTCGACCAAGCCAAGAATGATGCCTCGCGCACCTCTTCAAAACCCTAATTCCATCAACGGTCGCAGATGAGTGTCTCAAAGATCATCTCGTCCGTCCAACTTCACCGTCTTGGTTATACAACCCTGGTCAGGAGTTAATTGGTCAGTGAGGCGTCATGGTAATCACCACCCATCACTCTACCACACCATGATGCACTACCTGCATAAAATACACATGATACTTCACAAGTATCAACTTCCTGAATAACGCAGTTATTCAATTTAGCATTACATGCTACCTTTTGTGGGTCCCACGATCCACACATTCCGGACATCAATCATGTCACAAACTAGGGATACATACTTGGGGTATTGGTCTGGCGGTTTACGGCGTACGTGCAACGCGCAATCACAAGAACGTGCGAAGTCATGGACGGTTCGAGATGAAGACTGGGCAAGACGGGTCGTAACACCAACACACACCTCCACTACTCCATCACTCCACTTCCTCCACTTCCCACGAGAAACGTGAATAAGGCTCAAATGACTTGTATAAATAGGTTCTCCTCCCTATTTTCAACACAGAGAAAAAACAACACAAGTCCGCACGAGACAGAAAAACCAAGTGTTAATACAAAACGTATTCAAACACCCCAGAGCCTGCTTGCATTAATCGTGAGCCTCGCTCACCTTTCATTACAAGTCATAAGCAAGCCAACACCTTCTTCGCTTCCCTCCCTAAGATCAACCCCATCTCCTTCACTTTGTGACCGAAACAAGTCTGGAACGGCCATTTCTTGGTTTAGGCCGGACTTGCACAGATTGATTTCCGAATCTACAAGCACTCGCCGCGCAGTGTATTTGTTTAGGGTTTAGATTCATTCCTCATCCACACACCCCAAATTACCAAATCCGGCAGGAATAGTTTTCACCCATAAACACCTTCTTATAATTTTGTAGGTTATAAATGAGTATTTAGAATAAAACATAATGCATATGGTACTGTAGAAAGATTTAAATCCAGACTTGTAGCCAAAGGATTTCACCAGCAAGAAGGAATAGATTATACAGAGACATTTAGTGATGTTGCAAAACTAACCACAATCATATTAATACTCTCTATTGCAGTTGATTTCAATTGGTAACTGAAACAGTTAGATGTTAGCAATTCATTCTTGCATGGAGATTTAGCTGAAGATGTTTATATGAAGCAAACTCCTGGTTTTGTTGATCCAGAAAAACCACGTCATGTGTGCAAACTTCATAAATCAATTTATGGCCTCAAACAAGCTCCAAGATCATGGTATGATAAGTTGTTAAATGTTTTAGTCTCACATGAGTTGAAACCATCAATAACAGATTCTTCTTTTTTTATGCAGAAGTTTGGTTCAAGAATTACAATAATTTTGGTCTATGTAGATGACATTATCATCACAGGAAATTCAAAAAAGTACATCACACAGTTCATCTCTCAGCTACAGTCATACTTTCCTATGAATGATTTAGGAAATGTACATTTCTTTCTTGGGCTTCAGGTTAAAAGGAATTCTAAGAATCTTTTTCTCAGTCAAACTAAGTATACTTTGGATTTACTAGAGAAATTTAGCATGACTGGTGCTAAACCATGCACCACATTAATTTTACCTTCTACTAATTTATCAAAGACAAATGAAGTTGTTTTATCAGATCGTTGTGAATATAGGTATTTAGTGTGTGCATTGCAGTACCTAACTTGGACAAGACCTGAGATTAGTTTTGCAGTAAATCAAGTTTGATTGCACATGCAGTATCATACTGATCAACACTTTATTGTAGCTAAGAGATTACTCAAATACATTAAAGGAACTCTGGATTATGGTGTGTTGTTTCCTATAGATCTTCTCACTTTACATGGTTTTAGTGCTGCTGACTGGGCTGTCTCTATTGATACAAGAAGATCAACTGGTGGGTTCTGTATCTTATTTGATCCTAATCCAATATCATGGTCTAGCAAAAGGCAAAATGGTGTTGCTAGAAGTTTAACAGAATCAAAATACAAATCTCTTGCAAATACAACTGTAGAAGTAGTTTGGGTATGTCATTTGCTCAAAGATTTATATCTTCTTCTACCTTCTCCACCTCTGATATATTGTGATAATCAAAGTGCAGTATCCATTTCATCTAATCTAGTATTTCATAGTGACGTAGAGGAAGCGTATGATTTGGATCAAAGATCCGATAAAAGGTAGAAACTAGTGTGAGATCAATAGATTCACAAAAGTAATAAGAAAATAAAGATAAAAATAAAAGATAAGTTTGATATTAATCAAATAATAATATTGGTTATAGAATTGTATCTGTCTACTATGCCTAGGCCTTCTTATATAGGCTTCAAGGATTCTAAATATAATTAGGACTAGAAAAGGAAATCAAAGAAACTAGGAAATAAATCTTAAACAAAGAAATAACCTAGAACTAGTAAAAGGAAATTCTAATAAGAACTATAATAGGAAATAGAGAACCAATGAGTACAATGTCCTACATCAGGCCCCCCTTCTTGAAAAGAACTCGACCTCGAGTTCAGTATAGAGAAACAAAATGTCCTTGCCAGGATCATAGGGTCGGAAACGCCAGCGAAGACTGTCATCGATCAAATTCCTCAGGTTCAGTAAGAAATGGCAAACACCGTCGACGCCGGGATCATAAGGACGAAATCGTCGACGAAGATCATTAGCTATCAAATACTTTGAGTTCGGTATAACAAAATAAACACCGTCGCCGCCAGGTTCATAAGGTTGAAAACGATGACGAAGATATTCATGCCTACTTTCATCACTTTTCGAGTCTTTACTGCCATATGCTTTATATCTCAGGTCCACAACGCAATCTTTGTTAATGTGTTTAAGGGTACCACATTTGAAACAACCTTTCCCCATACTAGTTTGATGCTTTTTATGCTAGAATTCAGACCATAGCTTAAATAAACTCTGAACAAAGTCTACTTGTATACTCTGGTCATCAATCAGATACCTTAAGTTCGCCATAACAGCACAAGCATCTTTCTAGGATCATATGGTAGGAAACGATGACGAAGATCATCATTTATTAGATTCTTCGCATCACTAGCTTGTAGAAACTTCTATATGCAGACACCAGTATACTCCGATAAGCTAGCATTAGAAATGCATATGTTGAGAAACATAATCTTATCAAATCCTTTCGAAGGAGAACCTTTCTGCCCATTTTCCAGGGATGTCTTAGAGGTAAAGTCTCTTGCTAGAAATGAAGACACAATAGTTGATGTCGATTGCCCCACGAGGTAGTAATCCAACTCCTCTTGAGACCTTGAACCATATTTATACCGAAGACAAAGATAGAACCAGTGTGCATAAAGATGCGCATCATCAGTAGAACCAGTTCCTTGTATGCAAGTTAGAAATCCCTGATCAATTTTCATTTCCCATATATCCATCTTACGATCGGCATCTCCAACCATATAAACGAACTGATTGGGACACTGATTTAGATTAAATAAAGACGCCCACCAAACAGCATAGAAGCATACTTGGTTTTGGTCCACTTGAGAAATTTTTAATAATAACGTCTCCAGATCCTTATAAGATACGTTTAAGCAATTGGTTGCTTCTTGAATTAAACGATGGAGATTCTGATTCGCAACTTTCAAAGCATCAAAGAGATAATCAGTTATGTCTTCCTTAACTCTGAAGAGTCGAGTCATATTTTGAAAGAGCAATCTAATCCCTTGTGAAGAAAATGTACTCCAGGATGCAGTACTCGTTTGACATGTAACTTGTACCTGTGCACATCCGTATACCAATTTTGCCAGTTTTCCATATAATATCTCGTTACGTAGCCATACAAACCAACTTAGGCAGACAAGACAACAGAGTACTAATGGTGTTAGATAAGGATACCTCATTCCAGGAATCTTCCGTAGTAGATAAACCAGTAATTCTTAGAATTCCTGCAAAACTTCGATTCAGCTTGCGAAAACCAACACGAATAACCCAAGGAGGTTTTCGTGGAATCTCATATCTTGGTTAGGAACACCATGATGAATTTCTTTCACCTCCAAGAAATCACAAAAATACTTCAACCAATTCAATATAATGATCATTGGATTACTTGGATTGCGTACCTTTAATAAAGTTGTAATGATCATTGGATTACTTGGATTGTGTACCTTTACTTGGATAACTAAGTCATTGTAGTATAGTGGTTAGAAGTTAGGGTTTCAAGGAATGCTTTGAAAACGGTAGTGTCGAAAACAACTGACCTGGTTCATCTATCATATGGCTCTTAAGAGCAGCTACCTTGATTGGTTGGCAGTCAATTTTTGCCTCGGTAACATGCGGCTCAGGCATCTGATCAGTGAACGTTTCCTGGGTGTGTCTTCCTGCTTGTAGATGAGCACTAATATAGGAATCAAATCTCATTACAGTCCCCATCCCATATGGACTACCAGACTGAACAGTAATGTCATGTGGGTGCTCTATGAAAACAATAGCTCTAGCTGTCATTGTACACTTCTCCAGTGTTTCTCCAGGGTTTAAAAAATACATACCGTCACTTCCTCCTTTGAATCTCTCCATCTGGAAGTAAACATTTCCGCTGTGTGCATTTGCCGTTAACAACTTGCTTGTATCTTCTTCCTTTTGAGAAAAGACTTCTGCCGTAATTGTTGTGGCAAGGAGTAGAGTGAGCAGTAGTATCTCCTTTTAGTTTTCTTCTCCTTAGGGATCCACACAGTAAAAGTATAGCCACGAACCAAGGGGGTTTTCGTGGAATTTCATACTCTTGGCTGGGAACACAATGCGATCTTAGGAAAGCTTCGTCATGTACATTATGAATTACACACACCTTGGATGAAACGTGATAGTTATCAATCTAGTTTGAAGAGTTCAAACACGAACCTGAACTTGAACCAGTAATCGAGTGGAAGTATCCAGCTGAGAGGGGTTTAACTTGTATATAATAATCTTGTTAATAGAACCCTCAAATATTGAATCCTTACTCAGGCAGACAATTAAAGCATCCGAGAAGCATGAATAAGAATAAATATACTTCTCCAGATCACCAAAATCCCTTGTTGGAGGAGCACGATTGGTGAAGTTGTTATCATCTGCAGTTTGAAACCCTTTCTTAGCTTTATGTCTCCTAATCAAGTTGTTATTCTCTTGATCTTTTCTTATAATTATTTTTCTTCTCGTATTGTCGATGCCTAGACATTCAACATCGTCACATGGATCTTTCGGCAGTGAATTGGAGATCTCATGTACCCTTGCCGAAATATCATGGATGACCGAGGGAGAACCATGATTACCAGATTGCCTTAAAAAATATTTTAGCACCCCTTTACTGATAGTAAAATTCCTTTGTGTCAGATCATTAATATTTACTTCCGATCTATCAGTAACCTTCAACTTGGTGATAAGATTTCGGCTTGGAATCTGCTTAAGTGCTTTATAATGAGCCTTCTCGCCATCTTTCAAAGACATAATCCCCAGATCTAGTAAATATTGCGAGCGCCCATCCCAGCGAATAATGTATTTCGACTTCTCTTCCGACTTCAATTGTTTATGCCATAAAATAGGGAAATTCAAAAACTTAACATAACAACTGAGGTCATTGAAGTTTGGGTTTCTCATAACTAGGTCGATGGGAGTATTAGAAACATCAAAAATCCAAGAATATTGAGGTGGATTCTTGGTGTCGTTATCGGGTTTCTCTTGAATATGCACATTCTTAGGGATATAAACAGAAGTGACTGGAACAGAAAAATCGGATGATTGTGGGTGCTTGATTTCAACAACACTAGAACTTTCTCCATTGTCGTTATTATCTTCTTCTTCTTCATATAAGATAGGTACTTGTGAAGTTAACGTTGTTGTAAAACCTTCCAAAAACTTCTCTTTACAACGATCAATCATCTCATCGAATTCTTTCCAAAAATCTGACTCTTTTTGCTCAACCCTATGTTGTAATGGTGCTTGTTTACGTAATCCCATTAAACGATGCAATGTGTTACCTTGGCGAAAATCAAAGCTATGCATATTCTCATTATAAACATCACCTAAACTCGAAAGCCAAGGCTCGCCTAATATCACATGAAAATTGTTCCTAAAAGATAATTCACAACAAGCAAAATCGACGTACTTACCTTCGTTGAAGCTAAATTCAATATAACCACCATATAAATCCCATTCGCCGTAATTCCTTTTCTTGAAGTAATTTGCTGCTCCAATAGATATATAGTTTTTCGGGCTTGATGGATCAATAATAAAGTCAGTGATCATTCCATCTACAATGAATCTAGTACGAAATTCCTTTTCCATAACTAAGAACTTGAAAATTAAGGCACTCAATGGAGGCTCTTAACCGTGGATAGAAACAAAGCCAAGAAACTCAATAATAGAGAATCTCAACCGTGGCTCTGATGCCACTTGACGCAGCGGAAGCGTATGATTTTGGATCAAAGATCCGATAAAAGGTAGAAACTAGTGTGAGATCAATAGATTCACAAAAGTAATAAGAAAATAAAGATAAAAATAAAAGATAAGAATGGGCCCCTAGCTCAGCTGGTCATCCCCGTTCCCCAAAGTTTCATGCGTTCCAGGAGGTCCCAGGTTCGAGTTCCCAATGGCGTAATATTGCACAAATTAACATGGAAGGTAGAGTTAGTTTGCCCCCCTTGTGACACAATCTCAAAATTCCCCATCCGCTTCGGCTCCTTTGGCTAGGTTACCCATGAGGCTCGCTGGTAGGCTAGCACAGCAACCTGTTCAATTAATGTAGTAGTAGCTCGTTGGAACTTAGCTTGTTAGGCTTCCAACTAGTTTCATGTAATAATCATTATTTAATTAATTATTAGTATTATTATAAAAGATAAGTTTGATATTAATCAAATAATAATATTGGTTGTAGAATTGTATCTGTCTACTATGCCTAGGCCTTCTTATATAGGCTTCAAGGATTCTAAATATAATTAGGACTAGAAAAAGAAATCAAAGAAACTAGGAAATAAATCTTAAAAAAAGAAATAACCTAGAACTAGTAAAAGGAAATTCTAATAAAAACTATAATAGGAAATAGAGAACCAATGAGTAGGATGTCCTACATCACATAGTAGATTAAAACACTTGGCATAAACTACTACCACTTTGTCGGAGAGCTTGCGCAGAACAAAAGCTTAAAAATCACATATCTTTCTACATTTTTAATATTTTTAGTAACTAGGGCTGTCAATGGGTACCATTACCCGGAACCGGAACCGAACCCTATAGAATTGGGTCCGGTTCAGGTCCTTAGACCCATTAACAACTTAGGAATTGATAGGTAATTACCTGGTTGGACCCGAATCTTAACGGGTCCAAACGGGTAATACCCGTCGGGTACCCGGTTATTCTATCTTTTATTCATCTTTTTAGCAAAATTATAAGTATTTTGCTAATTTCGGCTTAAATATTTTTTTATTTTTCATTTTTCCATTACATTAATAAAGAAATAATAGTAACTTTAATAAAAATAATTTATATTCAAGCAAAAAGGAAAAAGATATTAAGTTTTTGATTTTTTTTAATAATTTTCTTGATACCCAACGGGTACCCGGGACCGATGGGTATCTGAGATTTTTAACGGGTCTGGTTCTGGGTCCACAATTTAGGAACCGGACCCGACTTTATAAGTAGGGTCCGGGTATAGTGACACCCGGGAGGACCCGGACCCATTGATAGCCTTAATTTTTGCTAAAGGAATGACATGACCACGTTTTTGTCTTCTTAGAGACAAGTTTTTTTGTTTTTTTGTTGAAATAAAAGACTTATACTAAACTTAAAAGATATTACAGGGCTCTGATCAAAAAAAAATAAAATATTACAGGACTCTAGATCAGACAGAATGACATTCCCGGATTATTCGCGAATCTCACTTTTACGTATCCCGAGACATACGCCCGCTCCTTTAATTTTTAAAGGCCCCAAGACACTCCCCGGCAACACGACCAAACTAGATAAAATAAGAAATAAAAATGACTAGAAGGTGAAGGTGAGAGAGTTCTCAAACTCACTAAGCATCTAAACCAAACTACAAAATGTTGTAACAGCATCATATTAATTTTATTTTTCTTTTTAAATAACTCATCATATGCATAAAATTGGTGTATGACCTTATAAATATAAATTATTTATTAGTATATATAGATAGCATCCTTAACTAATTTATAAATTGAATTATACACGTAGAGACAATCACGCCTCGCTGAAAGTCCGAATCATTTCTTGCAAAACCGCGAATACATCTTGAGGGGGCAATATAGATCAGACAGAAGACAAACTCTACTATAGACACTCCTTTAATACAAGACACTGACAACTTCAAACTACATAAAATAAGAACCTAGCACTCACTGACTAAGCTACAGAAACTACAAAAACAAACAGCTCAACTAACATCAGCACCTTAAGTATCCTTGTTTGAAGCATCCTTAACTAAAAGATCTTAGAGACAAGCTGAAAGTCATTTCTTGCAGCGAACTACATCTTGAGGGGGGGCAATATATAGTAATAACAGTCTTTGCAGGTTTTATTTTACAACCTGTCTTGTATGGACAATTCATGTTCTTTCTTTCTCTTAAAATTTGTATTTGAGTGTAGTATATATATATATATATATATATATATACTGAGTCCATCATGTACTTCAGTATTACAATCCATATATCCTTTATACATTCATTAATACAACTACTTCTAGTCACTGCACTCTTCTCGATCTTCTTGCTTCATATCTTGTTTGTGCATTGAATGTTTACTTTCCTCTCTTATAAATTGTTGTCGGGTTTTAGAGTGGATAGTCTCGGTTGGTGCTTTTCATGTGTTGTATTATACACTTCTATGTTGAATATAAGTGTGCTCTGTGAGAAATCATTTTTCTGAGGTGTGACCAAACAATATTACTAAAGACGATTTTTTTTTTTTTTTTTTGAAGCATACTAAAGACGATTTGGTGAACAAATGACTATCTAATTCAAATTGTTTACTCAGATGCTACTCCCTCCGTCGCACTATTAGATGACCTAGTTGAAGTTTGCACAATTCTTAAGGCAATGAATGAAATGAGTGTTTTTAAGTATTTTTTACAACTATACCCTTATGGATAATAATTTGTAAAATTTAGAAATCATTTATCTCTCAAACTATACCATAGTTTTTCGTAAATTTTGTACCGTTGAAAATCATTTTAAAACACCTACGTAACGAGTATAAACATGAATATCAAATTATACATATTTCTTATGATACCGATAATCAATCAAAAGGGTAGTTTTAGAGAATCCCATTGATTAGTGAAATAGGTCAACTAATGATGAGACAAGATCTTAGACCAAGTAGGTCATCCAATGGTGGGACTGAGGGAGTATATTTTATTTATTCACTTTATATTGTATAATTGTTACAGTCTTAACAATATGATGAATGATTCATGACTACGATAATTAAATCAGTGGACTGACTCAAGAATCAACAACCATAAAATGTGAGTCGAGATGGAGCGAATTACTCATCATGTACTTGTTCTTTAAAAGTTTCAAACATGTTCTGTTATCATTGGCCAGACCGACCAGAGGGCCCAAAGGGAAGATTCTTTATGGTCACTTTTTTATAAAGGTTTTCCCTACCACAAAATTGGTTAAAAAGACCAAAAATAAAATTTCCTGGGTGAAAAGGACAGTTAGATTTTGATACTGTTTAAATGGACAAAAATTTAAAAATAGGCAGGATGTAACCAGTTTCATCCTGCCCATTTTCAAATACTTTTTGTTATTTTTAATTTACACAGGATGCATCCAGTTTCATCCTCGCTATTTTTTAAGTTTAAGCCAGGATGAATCCAGTTTCATCCTTGCTATTTTTTTGTGTCCATTTCACCCATAAATTTTTTTACTCGTCCATTTGAACCGTGTTTTAAATTTTTTTGGACAAATGACCCATTTTCCGTTTCCCTATTTCCTATCCCCACTTTTTTCCTATTTCCCATCCTTTCACAATTTTTAAAGTCTATCTATTTTTCATTTCTGATTTTTCCCAAGTACCACCTAAAAAGTCAAAATGCTATGACTATTATCATTTTTTATTTATCTTCTTCTTCTTCATTAACCTCACATATTCTTTTCCATTAAACCTTCATTAATCTCTCCTTAAACAAAACCACTAAAAAACAATCAAAGCAGAAACGGTATACGAATTGATCGGCGATTGATTGGTATATCATTATTATGGAAGATTCCATTATTGAAAGTCTAGAGAAAAATATCCAAACCCTAACCCTAGATGAATCTAACATCCAAAGGATTATGTTAATTTTATTAAAAACCCATTTTGTGAATGAAATTTGGAGGTTAGTAACCTAATTAATAACCGATCTAGCTATCAAACAATCGAGCTTAATATCTTGCCTCCACAACACTTCCAGGCATCAAGATTTTAACTTTATTACTAATGGCCATAAATAACTTTATTAGTAGTGGCCATAAAATGTAGTTGTCAAAAGAAAATGTCAAAAGATGTATTTTTTTGATTAGTTGTTGGATTTGGTATTTTTTTTTGCTAAATAAAATGTCAAAAGATGGTATTTAGGATATTTGAAAATTTATGTGAGTAGTACTTTGGATTATTGGGGATGAGAATTTATGTGGATGGGAAATAGGAAAAATGGGGATGGGAAATAGAGAAAACCTTTGTAAAATGAAACCTAACGGAAATGTGCAATTTGATAAAAGATTGGAAATGGTTTATTTTGGTGTGATCAAAATTTTGGTTATCTTTTCACTAGACCCTTTTAGTCCAATTACCATAACTCTTTATGTATCCTATTTTTTCAGGGGCATAATTGGCAAACAAACTACAATATAACATATCTAAAAATCTGTGCCTTCGAATTTTACAAATTTTATCTCGTTGGAAAGATTTTAAAGAGATATACAAAATGAGTACAAACAATATCAAATTTTAGAGTTTTTACGTAAAATTTGGAGGTGTTTATCCTTTTAGGGAAATTTTTTGAAAATTAAATATGTAGCCATTATGCAAACCATCACAAATGATACATAACACATTATGCAGCCATATTTTAGTTTATGCATCAACTAATTTTCCATTGCAACTAAAACGATGTACTCCCTCTGTTTCAGGAAAACTGATATTTTCTTTTTTTTTCAATTTGTCCTATTTGTCTATTTTTCGGTCGGCCTTCCCCACCGTGAAAGTGGTGTTTTAATTTATATTCAATTCCACCAAAAGAGTGAACAAGGAAAAATTTGACAACTTGATACGGGACGTATCCAAATGCGGCAAGGTGGCTGATAAGAAGTTTCCAAACTTTGGGTTATATGCATAACTTCCCTGTTTTAGTAGGAGTTCAATAAAAGGGAAGAATATTAAGTATTTCTGTTAAGCATTAGATATCGAAAGATCTTTTATGTTTAGTAAGTCTTAATCTTAAGGGTTTGCTAAGGTTTAGGTAGTAGTATAAGAATCAGTTAAATCGTTCTTGTAAAACAGCTTTTGCTCGCTTATTTTGATAATAATATGGATTCGTTTATCGGTTATAAACCATCGTCTTTAACTCTTGGATTAGAGTTGTCGTAGCTCCTGGATTGGAGTGAGTTTATTGTTCTAAGGAGTGGATTCTCCTTGTGTTACTAACCTATTTTCTCGATTGCTTCCGCTGTCCTATATCAGGTGTTACCAGAGCTACAGTTCTTTCCTGCTTCCCATCTTTGCCTAGAAGACTGATTTCATGACTAAACCAACAAAAACATCTAATGAAGGTGGTGCAAAACCTAATGAGAGAAATACTGAGAAACCTATTGAGGATAGTACCAACAAAGAACCGGTGTTGGTGATGATTGAAGCTCAAGATACTACTATTGCTTCTCTTGGTGAAGCAATAACTGCTCACACAAAGAGATCTTAAAGGAACTACAAGATTCCTTGAAGTTTTTAAAACTGGAGCGAGTTGAGAAAGGAGAAAATAATCGTGAAGAACGCCGACCATATCAGCAACTACCTCAAAGATTCAATCGAGATCGAGATGCACGTGGACCGTATCAACAACCACTTCAACGATTCAACCCAAAAACTCCTGAAGGTAACATTTTTCATTCTAGAGGTACTACAATTCGAAACCCTTACTGTGACGATGGTAGGCCTTTAGATGTGTTTATATTAATGCCTACGAGTGATAACCGCAAGTGCACGGCGTCTATCGGAGACGTGGCAAGTACGGGTCAAACCACAGAGACTTGTGGTGCTGATATGTTGATCAAGGCTTCCTAAACTGAGTTTCTAGTGAAGTGGTAACACAATTGTAGTTGTCGAAGCGACTGAGGTTGAGTGCATGAGTCTAAACTAAGGCAAGGAAGTAAATTGTAACAAATTAGAAGCTACCGGGGCAGTGAATTCACCACCTGAACCTATGCTAAGGCAGTTCCTAATCAAGTTATATTCTTGGTTCATTCCAGGGAAGAACACCATGATAATGTCTTGACTAATCTTACACACTCCCCCCTAGTATAGAGTGTCTTCTTACAGTACACTCTATCACAGGGTCATGTGCTCAAATAGCTAAATCATTCTAAGACAATTAAGCATAACAAGAACAATAAAAAGAAGATGAATTTCTTGGCATATTATCAGGGGTTTCAACAACACCCTGGCTAAGAACTTAGAACATAATTAAACTGAAAATAACACAAATTACACTACAATGGTGCTCTGGCTAGCCCAGGCATCCCCTCAAACACACACAACACACTTCTATTTATACATGCAAACATACCCCAAAAACCAAACCCTAAATTTACTTTAAAATAGAAATTAAACACAAATTACTCTCACCCACGTCGCTCAATCCTTTGAATCGGTGCTCTCCCTCTCCTCTGCGTCTCTCGAATTGACTCCTCTGCTTTTTCCCTCAACTATTGATGAAACCCTAACCTAATCGTCTCTCTCTCTCTTAGCTCCTAAAGAAGAAGCTACGAAAGAGCTAGAAAGTGATTAGGAGGGGCAAAGGAGGTGCGGCTGTTGCAGGAGTGGTTGTGGTGTGTCAGGAGGTGATGAAGGTGGAGATGTCTGTGCAGAGCTCTGCACTGTCGGGGTGAGGGAGAAGGAGGAAGAAAGAGAAAGTGAAGAAGAGAATAGGGTTTGGTCGTGGGGGGTATAGGGTGTTGGTGGTTTTGGTGTGAGGCGGGCATAGCAAAGATCGAAGTGAGGGGCGCAGCGAGCGTAGGATCTAGGGGGTAATATCTGAACGGTTGAGGGAGAATTTGGTTTGTTTTGGTGTTGAGCGGAGACATCGAGAGTTGAAGTGTAGGAGGCAGCGAGCGTAGGATCTAGTAGGACGAGATCTCAACGGCTCGTGGTGGACAGGCTTGGATCCGGGTCGCGGGTCTTGGATAGCTTGGGCCCATGTCTTGTAAATGAGTTGCTACTTGTTGGGTTACAACTGTTGCGCGCGCGGGCTTTGGCTTTCTGCTCCATAGATGCTCGTCTCAATTCTTTGCTCTTTTGGCTCCTCAATTTCTCCGAGCTTTATTTATTACCTAAAAACACAAAATTAATTAATACAAATATTTATTCTTGAAAACAAAGAAAATACGTAATCTGGGATAATATATGATTTCTAAGCGCAAAGATGAGTAAAACGCCAATAAAAGGTGTATAAATATGCACTATTTGGCACTCATCAAATACCCCAAACCCGAATTTTACTTGTCCTCAAGTGAAATAGAAATGAAGAAATCCTAACTATACCCATGTCGCAGTCTCTCGAATGCATTTAGCGTATGCACTAAGCCTTTAAACCCCTAGGTGTCCCTAGTGGACGAGTTGTAGTCTCGTGAGGGTTTACCAGAGGTGTACCCACAAAACCTTCTCCAACTTCGTAGTGTAAAAAGAGTCTCAAGCATCCAAGGAGCTATGAGGACATAGAGTTTCGCATGCTAGTAACAGAAGTTAGAACTACCAAAGAACGCATTCTCATCCTTAAGTCTTTGAGCGAGAAGTAACCATACCATATGAAAGAATTCGGATTCGATTGGGATCATAAGCCTCGACTTCGCCTCACTATTAGGGTTTTATGATAATTGCACTCAAAAAGATCGCTTTTTAGTCTCTCATGTGCAGGCAGGAATAAAGAGAGAAATCACGCACACGTTGTAGGTAAGAAGGATAACCTTCCGAAATAAAAACTGAGACTCCACAGAAATGTGGACAAAAAGAATCTTTTTCTGATGATCTCTAAGAAAGGAAATCAACCATTAGAAAGGGGTGGGAGTACTCACTTACCTTTTCACCCGATCGGCAATTAATATCACTCTCTCAGCATTCATAGAAACGTCTTCAATCTTCGGTCTTCAAATGTTGATGATGAACTTCTGAACTTTACAAAAACTTGACAAACATTTTTAATAATAATTTTTTTTTTTTTTTTTTTTTTTGGAATCAACTTGGAATGAAAATAACTATAAAACAATAAGACTCAATTTTTTACACTTGTCTTGATTTCACAAACTTCATTAATTCTCATCCTATTTTTTTTTTGTTGTACGTAACCTTGGACTATATCAACTTTTCTTCAAATATTGTGATGTTGCTCCGCTTGCTGACGATGATGTGTTTGTATGAATCTTTGTTGATTTAGAGGGAGAGAGTGATGCTAACTGCAAATCGGTATTTAGAGGGAGTTTTCGTCTTTAGATCGTCACCCTCATGATTGACAAAAATTAGCACTCAAGAGATCAAAAGTAGTCTTTGAAATTGGTGCGAAGTTGGGTAGCTCACCATTCCTACCCTAATTGATGTACGGTGACACACACTCTAACAACTTTTCTAGAAAGTTGCAAAAAATTGAAGGTTGGTGCCTCACTTGATGTAAAATGGGTAGTCTCCACTATGGGTGATCACAATTCTACTAATGAATATCTAAACAAAGACCTAATTAAGCCCTCCCAGTATGGTTAAATCCAACTTTAACGCTCTAATCAACTAAGGAACCCGATTGTGTTCTCCAAGATTTCCCAAATTTACTCGTTATTTATGGTCAGACTCTCTATGTAAACATAGCTAGAAGCATGCTAGTGACTCTAAAATCTCTAAAAGTTGGAGGTTTTTACAAAAAGAGTTTTTTTTTTTTTTTTTTTTTGAAAATAAAAGATTAAAAAGACTAAAAACTCTAAATGCAAATGCACCCCCAAACCTAAATCAAACATTGTCCTCAATGTGTCAACAGATAATAAGAATTTAAATAAATACATACCACGAGAACTATGATGATAAGAGAAAAGGGAAGAGATTAATGGATGTCGGCGGGAGCAAGGTTGAGCTTCATTAGTCAAGGCTAGAATCCAACATTCTCAATGGAGGTCATATCGGATTAGCATAATATATGCACAAGAAGACTCAACCGATTCAAGAAAGAAAAATTTAACAAGTCCTACTGGATTATATACAAAAATTCACCATACACTAACAATCTAAAGAGTTGAGGATCAACCCAATAGAAAATATATACAAACATCAACAGCCTTACACAAATATAAAATGAGAGTGCAAGTAAGGTCATATATGGTAATGAGTTTCCCCAAACCTAAACTTGTCAACAGTGAGTGCGGTTTTGAGCACAAAATCTTGCAAATTTAAAGGTACATCATGCACAAGGTCTAACTCAAAATGAGTTTTACTAATAACAAAAAAGTGATATACACATTCCAACCGTGGTTCCTTAAAAGTGTTATACTTTGATGCAAAATAGTCCAAGAGGACTTGGGAGGCACAAAGTTCTAGGCCTAAATTGGGAACTCTCAGAAAAGTTGGTTTAAGATTTTTGTGACAAACTACACCTAGGTTTGGTGGAGGAGTTTCAATTTGTGACTCAGGAGAGAGATTAGGTACATCTAAGTTATTTTCATGTATAAAATCATTTGCACCATCACACACTTTCCTAAAGTCAGAAGAAGGTAAATCATGTTCACCTGCATAAAACAATTCATCAATCTCCATGTCATACTCATCAGAGGAGGCAACATATTGTGACATGGCCAGGGAATCAGACACAAAAATAATATCATGGTCCATAAGAATATTAGTGTCTACAGAAGATTCATCCTTTCCTAAGTCACAAACAAGTTGTGCAGAGATGCTCACATTCACCGAAAAATTTCACAAACCCAAGCTCAGAATTAACATCACATATATGAATGTTAGAAGAAGTATCATTCATAGGGTTCACAGAAGAGACGGTTAACGTCTCTGAACCAAAAGATTCCATCATATTTTCTGCATGCACATGCTCTTCTAACATATCATATTCATCATCATCATCATCATAACAAAAATGCATTTCCCTATTAGCATTTCTAGTATACTCATTTACCTCTAGATTAGGTTCATATTCAATGTTAGTTGCATGAGTAGGAATAGAAACACTATTTTCAAGATTTACTTTATTAGGGACAATAATCATCCTATCATGAACTGCCTTCCATTCTTCCTTTTCTAAATGAATAAGGTTCATATTTAAGAACATGTGACATTGTTCAATGGAGGGAGAGTCTTCAATAGTGGGTATGCATGTTTCATATGAATAATCATTAAATGGTTGTGCACATGGTTCACTAGAGAAGGGATGATCATGCATGTTGCTATATGGATGGTCATGTATTGCATTCTGTTCAAGCCTAGCATTTTGCTCCATGAGAGTTTCCATTAGTGATTGTAAACAAAGAGTCGGGGGAGTATAAAATTGTTCAACTCCCACCGTGGTGACCGATACATGTGCTCATGATGGTTAGGGGTATGAGTATTCAAGGTCGGGCCCCAGAAGGCTCATAATACTCCCTAAAATCATTATGGTCTGTGGGGGTTTCATATGGTGAAGCATGCCCGTAAGAAAGCTCTCTAATGGATTTGTTTGTATCTCCAGTTGCAGACCAAAAACCTGACATGATTTAATAACTCAAATTGAACTCAAAGCCCAGTTGTAGTGGACTCAGTTTGGTTTATTGGGTTTCATTTGGTTTATGTGGGATTGATATGGTTTTGTGGGCTTTGGTTTATTGGGTTTTTGGTTTGTTGGGAAAGTACATTGATTGATGTTAAACACCAACAAAAGGTGGGTTCTAGCCTAGATGGTCCTGCAGCCCAGACTTGGTTGCACAGCCCAGATTATGTTGGAAAAAAAAAAAAAAAAAAAAGTATAGCCTTGTATGTAGCTTATGTGGGTCAAGGGTTGTTTGCACTTTGGATGTGTAAAGCCCAGATGATGTTTAAACAAATAAAGAATATTATGTGGCTGAAAGTTCAGAGTGCTAAGCCCAGTAAGTGGGCTTCAACTTATGCAGCCCAGCTGCTCAGTTTGGTTTATTATGGGCTGGCTTGGGTACAGAGCCCAGTTGTTGTGGGAAGGATAACAGCCCAGTTTGAGTTCTTGTGGGCTCAGTTTGGTGTAAGCCCAAGCTATGCAAAACTCAGTGGTTTGCACAGATGCACAGCTTCTATGCATAGGTTGTGTGCAGGCTTCAGTTTACAGAGATTAGCACAGCCTAGTGCTTGCAGCTTAGCACAGCCTAGTGCTTGCAGCTTAGCACAATGCAACCTGTGCTATCAACACAGCACAGCTTAGTTGTGCACAAAGCAGAGCAGACTCACAGAGCAAAAGACACAGCACAGCATGTGCAGGGTTTAGTATGTGCACAGAGCTACAGCCAAGGCAATACAGACTTGCAGCTTCAGGGGGCTAGCAAGGTTGTAAGTGGCTCAGCTTGAGTGCACGGTTGAACGTAACAAGAAAGTAAATAGTTGCACACAGTCTCTCGGCTTACCAGTGAACTAAAGCTTGAGCTATGCTCTGCAAACTAACTCGGCTTATCATGCAACGGAACCAGAGTGAACCCGGGTTTAGCAATGCACACTCATTGAGAATAGCAACAGGTACGTGCTATCACAAAGTTGTGCTATCACAGCTATCACAGCATCACATATATTAACAGCTATTTGCATAACAGTTTAAGCAGATGTCACAGTTCATGTATATCTCATTCATAGTTCATTCACAGGGCAGAGATGCTCATCAGATTTAGTCGAATTGTACTGAGGTACAGCTCATGAACAAGTGACCAATTCATACATGGGAGTTTAAGCTTACCTCATTTCTCAGGGAAATACAATGTTTCCCTTGTTGGCTCACTGCTGAAGAAACACCTGCTAGCTCAAGAGAAAATTTTAGTTCTCAGGATATGCAAGTTAAAGCACAGAGAATATAGCACTGCAAAGTTCCAAAAATCTACACAATGAGAGATAGGATATGCAGAGTGTGATGATATGCACAGAGTGGTGACAATCGCCAATGGTTTTGTGACTACAACTAACCCACTCACAACTTTGCAGCCTAGGGGCTGGCAAGGTGGTAGGTGGCTCACAAGCTCAGGCGAGATGGTTCTAGCAATGAAGGTTAACATGCAGTGTATACAAGCAACTAAGTTATCGATAAGATGCGGGTTTATTGTGGGTGTACACAGGCCGCTGTGTTATCGACTAAGGTGCAATGAACAAAATGCATTGAACAAAATGCAATGGTAGGCCTTTAGATGTGTTTATATTAATGCCTACGAGTGATAACCGCAAGTGCACGGCGTCTATCGGAGACGTGGCAAGTACGGGTCAAACCACGAGACTTGTGGTGTTGATATGTTGATCAAGGCTTCCTAAACTGAGTTTCTAGTGAAGTGGTAACACAATTGTAGTTGTCGAAAAGCGGCGAGGTTGAGTGCATGAGTCTAAACTAAGGCAAGGAAGTAAATTGTAACAAATTAGAAGCTACCGGGCAAAGAATTCACCACCTGAACCTATGCTAAGGCAGTTCCTAATCAAGTTATATTCTTGGTTCATTCCAGGGAAGAACACCATGATAATGTCTTGACTAATCTTACACACTCCCCCCTAGTATAGAGTGTCTTCTTACAATACACTCTATCACAGGGTCATGTGCTCAAATAGCTAAATCATTCTAAGACAATGAAGCATAACAAGAACAATAAAAAGAAGATGAATTTCTTGGCATATTATCAGGGGTTTCAACAACACCCTGGCTAAGAACTTAGAACATAATTAAACTGAAAATAACACAAATTACACTACAATGGTGCTCTGGCTAGCCCAGGCATCCCCTCAAACACACACAGCACACTTCTATTTATACATGCAAACATACCCCAAAAACCAAACCCTAAATTTACTTTAAAATAGAAATTAAACACAAATTACTCTCACCCACGTCGCTCAATCCTTTGAATCAGTGCTCTCCTCTGTTCCTGCGTCTCTGAATTGACTCCTCTGCTTTTTCCCTCAACTATTGATGAAACCCTAACCTAATTCTGTCTATCTCTCTCTTAGCTCCTAAAGAAGAAGCTACGAAAGAGCTAGAAAGTGATTAGGAGGGGCAAAGGAGGTGCGGCTGTTACAGGAGTGGTTGTGGTGTGTCAGGAGGTGATGAAGGTGGAGATGTCTGTGCAGAGCTCTGCACTGTCGGGGTGAGGGAGAAGGAGGAAGAAAGAGAAAGTGAAGAAGAGAATAGGGTTTGGTCGTGGGGGGTATAGGGTGTTGGTGGTTTTGGTGTGAGGCGGGCATAGCAAAGATCGAAGTGAGGGGCGCAGCGAGCGTAGGATCTAGGGGGTAATATCTGAACGGTTGAGGGAGAATTTGGTTTGTTTTGGTGTTGAGCGGAGACATCGAGAGTTGAAGTGTAGGAGGCAGCGAGCGTAGGATCTAGTAGGACGAGATCTCAACGGCTCGTGGTGGACAGGCTTGGATCCGGGTCGCGGGTCTTGGATAGCTTGGGCCCATGTCTTGTAAATGAGTTGCTACTTGTTGGGTTACAACTGTTGCGCGCGCGGGCTTTGGCTTTCTGCTCCATAGATGCTCGTCTCCAATTCTTTGCTCTTTTGGCTCCTCAATTTCTCCGAGCTTTATTTATTACCTAAAAACACAAAATTAATTAATACAAATATTTATTCTTGAAAACAAAGAAAATACAGAATCTGGGATAATATCTGATTTCTAAGCGCAAAAGATGAGTAAAACGCCAATAAAAAGGTGTATAAATATGCACTATTTGGCACTCATCAGACGATTACTGGCAAAGGGCTGGGCGTGATGTTCATGGATTTTCTGAATATGATTTTTTGCCTGATAATTTTGGTGATTTTGAAGAGTTTGAATCAAACCCAAGGAATTTTTTGTTGGAACGGATAGTTCCAAAGAAGGAGTTTCCAAGGTTTAGAGGAGATTCTCATCGTATTCCTTCTATTGAGTACGATGATGAATCAAGTTCTGAAATTTTTCTTGATGATGCGTATCAAAATAATACTTTTCGCGAAGTAGGTGATCCAAGCTCTGCCCACAGGATGAAATTGGATGTTCCAAGTTACGACGAAACGATTAATATGGAAGGATTTCTTGATTACATTGCATCTGTTGAGAATTTTTTTGAGTGTATGAGAATTCCAGAATCGCAGCGTGTGAAACTGGTCGCTTACAAGCTTAAAGGCGGGGCTGACATATGGTGGAGACAAACCGAACACAATAGAAAGCTTAAAGGAGAACCTGCAATCACCTCACGACCCAAATGCGACGTATGATGAAGGTTCGTTTCCTCCCTCGGGATTTTTCGCAGAAACTCTTTCAAAGCTACCAACAATGCTCGCAAGGAAGGAGATCAGTCAACGAATACACCGAGGAATTTTACCGGATTGGTGCAAGAGTTAACCTCCCCGAAACTGAAGACCAACTAGTTTATAGGTACATCAGTGGTTTGAGGCCCGAGATTAGTGAAGGCATGTACTTGCAGATGATATAAACCGTAGCAGAAGTCGTGGCTCTTGCTCAAAAGATCAAGTGACAACACAAGACAGGGGTTAAAGATGAATATAGGAAGAACCCGAACTACAAGGATGGTGTAGAAACAATGATTGAGGGGTCTACAGGGCCTTTTAATAACAACCAGCAGTCCTTCTCTGACAACAAGGGTCCGTCTATCGAGTCATCTACTGCACCAACAACAAGGAGGAACAACAATCCTTATGCCAAACCAAGGGCACATGTTTGCTACCATTGTAGACTACCGGGACATCACTCGAATGAGTGTCCTAAACGACGACAAACAGCTTTCGTTGATGGCGACAACAAGATGGTCGAGTCCAAGTTAACAGAAGAAGATGAAGAAATTGATAATGTTTATGCTGATGACGTTGGAGCAACTATCCTAATAGTAAAAAAAGTGCTACAACATGATAGCAAGAAAACAAAGGTACTCCTGACTCCAAAAATTGATGAAGTTACTCAAAGAAATAAGCTTTTTGAATTCAAAGGAATCATTCTAGAAAAGGTGTGTGACTTTATTATTGATAGTGGTAGTACTGAAAATCTTATATCGTGGAAGCTAGTCCGAGAGCTCGGTTTACCGACGGAACCATACCCCAGTCCTTATCGTGTTGGGTGGATTAAAACCGGGTTAAAACCAGAATTGAACGAGTTTGCAAGGTTCCAATTGCCTTTGGAAAAGTTTATCGTGATTCTATTGTCTGTGAAGTAATAGACATGGATTCGTGCCATGTTCTTTTGGGACGACCTTGGCAGTATGATGTGGATGCTCTATTCGGCGGAAAGGCCATTACCTATGAGTTCTATTGGAGGGGAACGAAGGTGACATTACTACCAACCAAGCGACAACCAATCAAAGAGGAAAAGGGAACACTTCCTAATCAACTTGTAGGAGTTAGTGTTTACAGTGGGGCTTGGGAGGTAAGGTGGTCGATGATGTGGAGGTAAACTCGGGGCGAGTTTAGTCGCAGTGGGGAAGCCTGATACGGGACGTATCCAAATGCGGCAAGGTGGCTGATAAGAAGTTTCCAAACTTTGGGTTATATGCATATATCTTCCCTGTTTTAGTAGGAGTCCAATAAAAGGGAAGAATATATTAGTATTTCTGTTAAGCATTAGATATCGAAAGATCTTTTATGTTTAGTAAGTCTTAATCTTAAGGGTTTGCTAGGGTTTAGGTAGTAGTATAAGAATCAGTTAAATCGTTCTTGTAAAACAATTTTTGCTCGTTTATTTTGATAATAATATTGATTCGTTTATCGGTTATAAACCATCGTCTTTAACTCTTGGATTAGAGTTGTCGTAGCTCCTGAATTAGAGTGAGTTTATTGTTCTAAGGAGTGGATTCTCCTTGTGTTACTAACCCGTTTTCTCGATTGCTTCCGCTGTCCTATATCACAACTACAGTTGTCAAGAAAGATTTTCGATAAGAAAAGTGATAAAAAAAATCGCTGTCGGGGATGATTTATAACCTTACTTTTGGTATACATAAAAAGAGAAAAAAAAAGAGAGAGAGGAAGCCTAGTTAGTAAGTTCGCGAATCATTCGCGAATTTTTCCGTATCACGAATTTTACCGTTTTATTCGCGTACGTTTGCAACTCCGAACCCAAGTCGCGTATTATGTGGCATTCCCGGATTATTCGCGAATCGTTCACGAATTTTACGTATCCCGAATCCCGAATGATACGCCCGCTTAATTCGCCATAAATTCTTTAGCTTTTACGTTTTTAAAGGCCCCACTTTTTGGGGTTTACTGCCTCCCGGGCATACACGACCCAATATTAGACGTTGTTGTAATTTTTATGAAATAAAAATGACTGAAAAAACTTGAAGGTGAAGGTGAGAGAGTTCTCAAACTCACTGACCAAGCATCTAAACCACTATACCACGTCCTCTTGGATGACTAATGTTGTATATATTATTAATATCATCATATTAATTTTATTTTTTCTTTAAATAACTCACACATATGCATAAAAATTGGTGTATGACCTTATAAATATAAATTATTTATTAGTATATATAGATACCGAATTTTCAGAGCCGAACTCACATTTATAAATTGAATTATACACGTACGTATGCCGTTCCGAATTACTGACGAATCACGTCTCGTTGACCGAATTTTGGACCGAATCTGAATTTTACAAAACCGTATAATACTCGTACGTTTGCCGTTCCGTACGTTTTCCGAATTCCGAATTGCTAACTAGGTGAGGAAGAAAGAAAGTGAAAAAGAAGAAAGAAGAAGGTAAGGGACCAAGTAGACAGGGTAGGAATGATAGCAAGCATATTAGATAGAAAGACACACACGTGATGATTTGATTAGAGGTGCAAGGAGAGAGCCGTTAAGAAATTATAAAGATATATGAACTCACCACATGCTAACAATGATTCATTCGTGTACTCTTACAACTATAAAACGATCAATAGCCAATAGAAAGGAATGGATAATAGTTTTTTTTTGTCTGTAACTTTAGTTTCAAGCACAAAATAAAGAGCTCATGGTGGGGAATATGCTAGCTAGCTAGCGTCTGATGTGTTAAAACTAGTTAATTGATATCTACTATTAGTATCCATGGAAGTTAACTGAATCTTGCCGGTCATGTGATGACTCAAAATATGGGTCATGAATCTCATGATCAAATAAATAAGATTGGTTTTTTTTAAACCCATAATTGGGGATACTCAAAAAAAAAAAATAAATCATTATGAAGTAATTTAAAAAACCCCTTATCCAATTATTATTTTTTGTAAAGCCTAAATCACCCTCGAGTATCCCCAAGTGAATTAAGATTGAATTTTAGATTAACTAGTCTGATATTTGAATTGAAATTATTCACGTTGTCTTCAAAATACTGAGAGTGCGATCATATGTACTGTATTATTAATAATATGATTTCAGGTGAATTTCCTCTGTTGTGGTTAAAAGCTGAACAAAGCTCTCTTCTTAGAGCTTCTGGTCCCACCGGAAAATATTTTGACCAATAAGAACCTTTTATTTTTTCACATCACCAGTATTTCGTCCGATAACACCACCGGATTTATTTTACTATGTAAATTATTTGGCATCCCGAGCTTCAAACCTAAAATCAAAGGGAAAAAAACGAGACTTACGTCTCAACCATCTATCAAACAATAATCACTGATCTCCTCCTTCTCTCTCTATTCTGATTGTTCATCGTTGATTTCGGTGTAATTATTAGTTGTTGTGGTTTCTTTTGTTTTCACAGGTACAATATTTTACCAAAGTCAGCTCTCTATTGATTAACCCTAACCGTTTTCTATAAATCAGTAAACCCTAACCCTTAGTTTTATTTTGCAGGTTGTTTTTTCTTTTTCTTGATAACAATCTTTTTCTACTGATAACAACATACATTTATCATCCGTAAATTGATATATTTTTACAGTTGTGTATGCGTAAGATCAATCTTTCTTTGTTGATATTTTTTTGCAGTTTTCTATGCGTAACATTAATCTTATTTCTGTTGATAACAACAAAAATTTACCATCAAATTTTCTTACAGATTCATGCTCTTGATCTTGACGTATTTCTGCTCAGATGGTGTAGGAAATCGCTCAAGCACTACGGTTTGTAAACATATAATCTCTTTACTTTCTATTTTTGATTTCGTGAACCCTAACTTTTATTTTACTTTCACCGTCTCTGTTCCATAATTTTAGCTACTAACCCATTCTTTTTTTCTTGGGTGATGGTTTTGTAATTTTTGAAGGAATTGTTTTTGATTTAAGAAACCCCTCCATTATTGATTATCGGGCAAATTCAAAAATAGTCCCACTATTAAGACCCGGTTTGCAAATTAGTCACACTGCTACAAACCATTAACAAAACAGTCTTACTTCCGTTAGTTTCAGGGTTAAGTCGGGTGGGCCCGCAAAGTCAGAGTTAAATGCACTCGTAAAATTACTAGCTTGTCCTTAACCTGACTTTTTTAGATCATTCACAATACATCGTGTGACTGGCACATCTCGAGGATACTTTGGATGGATAGGATCACTCAAAACAAAACACCCACTATAACAGTTTAGGGTTTTCATTTGAGATTCATTTTCTTCTCAGCCGCATCTGTGTCGCCAAACTCTCTGCAACAATGGCGATTTACAGAAATTCGAGAGATTTCGAGTCATTTTGTTCGCTAGCAGATCCTTAATAGACTTTAAAGTCGTTGTGTATGGTTTTGAGCTATCTGTAGTGTTGTTTTATGAATACTTTCAAGCAAAGAAGGTAATTATGGATTTTTGTTAGAAGAGATCGTCAAGATGTTAACGAGGTTAGTAATCTTTAACTCATTTTCTGCAATTCCAATTATTTTCAGAAACCATATTTTCGAATTTGGGGATTTTTTTCTTCATAAACCCTAACTTTTACTGCTATCGTTGATACAGTCATGAAAGTGATGTTGTTGCCGTTGTTTTTGATGATGAATGATAGAAGTTAAGTTGTGTTAATGGAAGATGAAGCTGATTGAGATTTGCGAGTATGGATTGAGAAATCATGAGAAGGAGATGATTAATGGGTATGTGAGGAATCAAAAGAAGATGGGTTTGCAGTGATTTCAGAAATAACAAGAAGTTGGGTTTTGTAGTTTGAGTCTGTGGTTGCTGTCAGTTTAGAGATCGAGCAGATGAAGATGGGTTTAATCTTGAAACCCTGAAGAAATTAGAGATGAGTTTTTCTCATTTGAAGATTTAAAAGGGGTTATGTGGAGTTGAGTTCGAGAAGCTACATAAATTGTTGGTAATTTGAGTTTGTGATAAATTTAGGGTTCTTCGTGAGATGTTGCTGATTTATGGGGAATTCATGTATTACAGGGAAGATTGAGAATATGGTGCTGTTAGTGAATTCAGATGAAGGGAGATGGGCTTAGAAGCTACAGGAATCAGGGAAATAGAACAATAATGGTTGTTGAGCTAAGTTTGCAGTTGAGCGGGTGTAGTGGCTATGAGTTGGAAGCTGAGGCCAAGACCAAAAAATGGTTGTGAGTTGAGCTGGATGTGGATGTCAGTGATTGGAAACAACAGTACCTGGTGTTTATAGGTTGATGCTGATGCTGACAGTAACGGTGCAGTGGCAACAGATGCAATTACAGGAGATGGAATTGAGGTGTGGGCTAAGTGATGAATCGAAGAGAGAAAAGGACTGCAACGGATGGATGAGTATGAAGACTAGATGTATGCTTAGGATTTGGAGTTGTAAGCTAATGGGTTGAAAGAATTGAATTGAAACGGTAAAGTTCAAATGGTGAGATTTAGAAGACAAAGCTAATGCTGCCAATGGTGGAGACTCGGGTGCAGGTGCAGTGCTGAGAAATGAGGAAGTTCGTTTGAGTAAGAGATGGTGGTTCAACTGGTTCCAATGGGTTTGATGATGGCTGCGAGCTAATGGAGTCTACTAGTGGATGCAGTGAGAGATTGTTGATCTGACAGAGAAGATGGTGCTGATGAGTGGGTAAGAACTGATGGTGTTGATGAGTTCGTGCTGCAGACATGGAAGATGGAGTTGACAGAATGGTTATATGTTGTGGTTCCTTGGATGAAGTATATTTGTAGTGGTGATGGTTATTGCAACTTAAAGCATTGCATGTGTTGAGCTGAAGCTGGTGCTATTATGTAGAGATGGGTGATGTGTTGCAGTTGAGGACAAGAACAAGGTCTGAATTGCAGTGGTGATGGTTGTAGCTGAGTGAGCTTGATGTTGTAGCAAAGCTGAACAAGGTCTGAATTGCAGCAAAACTTGATGTTGGTGTGATATGGAAGTGCTATTTTAGTGAGCTACATGATGAATGCAAATGGCTCAGGCCTTGGCAATTAGACTAGTCGGCCTAAGCCAGTCTGTCTTCTAAGTTCTGGTTACAAAATTGTTACCACGTCAGCGAGTGTCCACCATGTCAGCGATGGGTTAACTGTGGTTAAAATTTGCTTGAGTTAAGAACGAGGGTATTTTGGGGACAACTAACCCCGTTTTTTTGAAAAACTGTTATGTCGGACCAAGTAGGATCAATTTGTAACCAATTTACAAAAGTATGATCATTTTGTAACTGAATTGCAAAAAGTATGACCATTTTGTAAATGGCCCTTGATTATCAATGAATTACAAAATCTACTAATATGGATCCCTAGGAAATCAAATATTGCAGGATCAAGGACAGGGGAATTGTTTAGACCAGTAGCAAATTAGGTGTCTTTGTCCCCTTTCATGGGAATTCTCTTCATTTCTTTATCATAAAACCCTACACAGCCGAAATACTTTCTTCTCTTCTTCCCGTTGTCTTACGGAATCCTACACCACCGAAAATAACTTCTTCTTCTTCTTCCCGTTGTCTTACAATTAAAAAAAATAAATTCAAAGGTGATTATATTGGTTACAGGTGAAACCATTTAGTTTATTTAGGGTTTTGATATTTTTTTCTTATTGTTTGATTTATGCAGTGGAAGCTATTTGTGATCCTAGGGTTTTAATCCGGCAAGCTTTTTATACATCTTAGTTCAAGTTCTTCCTTCAGTTTTTGTGTATTACTATTAAATAATGTAGTCATATCCATTTTCATGAAACTGCATCTCATGTGCTTATCTTCAATAAAATTCAAGGCAGCTTCATACACGACGTCGGTATCTATCCAAGATGGATAAGTATCCATATATTCATAGTCTTTGCGACTAAATAAGCACGCGTGACTGTGTATATGAGTAAGAACCCATCATTAGATAGAGATGAAATTATCACGAATGACTGACCATAAAGGTAAGAACAATGGTGAGTTGCCTTTGTTTTTATTTGAATGATGGTTAACTACCTCTATCATTTTCCCCACCAATAGTATAATATATTAATAGGCTTAATCTGATATATATGAAAAATACGCAATGATACATGCCACATACAACTTACAAAGCCCATTTTTTTTTTTGAAGGAAACAAAATTTCATTGAAATAATCCTCATTTAAAATGAGATGTTGCATAATACAATTAGGTGGTTCGTCATGAACCCACCATCTGTTTACATTATAATAGATTGCGCAATGAGCTAAATTGCGTCTCTAGGAACTGAAGTAAAACTGATTTCATTAAATTCCTTGACGCGATCACGGATTGAAAGGACCATTGATCTGATACACCATGGTATATCATTTGTGTTGCCTTTTATAACTTTTGGAATGTCTGAAGCTTCCCCCTCCAAAATGATTCTTGATACTTGTAATCTGTTTGCCAATTGAATGTCTAAACCATACGCTTTTACCGCTGCGACGGCAGAAGATATGGCAGCGAAGCAAACTGCATCACTTCCAATATGATTTCCATACGAATCTCTAGCCACAGCTGTTGCTGCATCATTACCATTGTTGAAGGCAGCATCAACATTAACCTTTATCACGCAGACAGGTGGGGATTCCCAAATTACTACGTTATTTTGATTAACTCCAATATTTGAGCAGAAGTTTAGAGCATGATGAAGATCAAATAACTTGAAATCCTGGAGCGCTTTATGAATGCACAGAGGAACCGAGACCTGAATGTTGTTGAAGACCAAATCATTCCTGCTCTTCCAAATATTCCACAATAAACAAGACCCCAGATTCAACATAATTCCCTGATCGAGATATGTAAGCCAATGTTGAATGTTTTGTCTTGGACTGAAGCCATCATTTACTTCGATGAAGATTGGACTTTCCTGTAGAACCATCAAAGAAAACGGACATTCAAAGAAGAGATGAAAAACAGTTTCCTCTTCCGAATTTGGACAAGCATTTTGAATTTGATTATTGAACTTGCTCAAATTATGATACACCGCTAGACCTTCATGAAGAATTTTCCACATAAATAATTGAATTTTTGGTTGTATCTTAGTTTTTTTCCAAAACAACTTTCAAGGGAATTCAGAGATTGAAGAACAGCTTATAAACAGATTTAGAAGTAAAGATACCCGAAGGAGTTTTCATCCAAATAAGTTTATCTTCCACAGATGTATCTAAGGGAATATAAATATCCAATATAACTTCAGCCTGATCTTGTGGAAAAACTTGAGAAAGTAGCCCTATATTCCATGACTTTTCTCCCTGATTAAAGAGATCTGAAACCCTTATTACTTGAATAGTAGAGTTTGGAAGTCTAGAAGGTCTGAACCCTGGAATACCCGGAATCCATGGATCGTTCCAAATTTTGATGTTGTTACCAGAACCAAAAAACCAACAACAGTTATTTATGAAGAGATCTCTCACAAATAACATGTCCTTCCATGTACTTGAATCACTAGATTTTGGTTGACAGCCCCAGAAGGAAGAATCATGCAGGTATTTAGCCGAATATAGCTAAGTCCAAGTTGCATCTTCATTAGTTAAAAATCTCCATAGAAGTTTAGAGACCAAAGAGATATTGACAAACTCCATATTTCGAATGCCCAAACCACCATCTTCTTTGGCTCTTTCAATATTCTCTCATTTGATGAAGTGAGCTTTTCTTGTGTTAATATCATGACCCCACCAGAACGCCCTTTGAGTATGCGATAATTCTTTTGTAACTCCTTTCGGAAGAATACAAGTACCCATAGTATAATTGGGGATTGTAGATAAAACACTCTTGGATATAACAGTTCTACCGGCTGGGTTTACAAAGAAATTTCTCCATCCAGCCAACTTAGAATTGAATTTTGAGTTAAAAGGCTCAAAGGTTTCAATGCTACAATCTGATTTCAGAGGATAAGTTCCCAGATACTTTTCTTCTTTTTCCATTTCTCTAACCCCCAACTTCTGAATAGATAACCATCTGTTATAAGGGGAAGTTCCTTTACTGAAGTGAATGGACGACTTTGTGAAGTTAATTATCTGACCAGAAAAAGAAGAATAGTTATCCAGAATTTCCTTGAGATGATTCACATTAACTTCATGATTGTTTCCAAAGGAAAATAGGTCGTCAGCGAACATCAGGTGACTGATGACTGGTGCATGATTATTAATCATGTATCCACTATATAGACCATTGGATTCGAACCTTGCCATTAGAATAGAAAGACCATGTGAACAAATGATGAATAGAGCAGGTGACAAAGGACATCCTTGACGAAGACCTCTCCTACTCTTAAAATTTCCATGTGGAGCACTATTCAAGAGAATTGAAAAAGAAGAAGAAGTAACACAGCTCATGATTAAGTTATGAGAATGATCATGAATACCCATTTGATGTAGCATAAAACTCAAAAAAGACCATGATACACGATCATATGCCTTCGACATGTCCAATTTAAGAGCAAAGAAACCTTGTTTAGATTTAGACTTGTTCATAGAATGAAATAATTCTTTTGCAATTACAACATTGTCTGTTATCTGTCTATTCTTGACAAAAGCATTCTGAGACCAAGAAATAAAGCTACTCAAGAAACAACTAAGTCTGTTGGCTAGGATTTTTGCCACAAACTTATATAAGACATTACACTAAGCAATTGGTCGAAATTCCATAGTTGTAGCTCGGTTTTTAACTTTTGGAATAAGACTGATATGAGTATGATTTAACTTACTTGGGATTTCTCCTGTAATGAAAATCTCCTTAATGAACTGAGTAGTATCTTCACCAACTATTAACCAGCATTTTTTGTAGAAGAGAACAGGATAACCATCAGGTCCGGGAGAACCTAGTGGATTCATATTCTTAACTACCTTCCATATCCTAGAGAACAAAGCCCATTTCAAGTCGTTTGGAAGTTTCCCTAGAATTGCAAAGAGGTATATCAAAAAAAAAACTTGGACAGTACAAGGACACTAAAAGGCAGTGAAGGTATTTCTCTATATCTAAGTATATATTTTGAAATGTTGTATAAAATTAACCTTTCTGCATGGTCTTACTTAGTGTCGGCGGGTATTTCTTTCCCTCTTCCACATTTCAATAATACACCTACATTTATAGCTCTAAAAATTAAGGGAATTCCCAACTTTTACTTATTGATTTGTTCTAACTATTCTTAATTAGATGAATCTTCTTTTCTTATTGGTCGTTCTATGTAACAGCACAATCTTGCTGTTTCTATTATTACCAAAGCAAAGATCGCTAGTATTCGCAATACTGGGGGTTTGATATTTTTGATTCATATAGAACTTTGATTGAAAACTTTTTTTTTTTTTTTTTTTGTGTGTGTGTGTGTGTGCAGATTTATGATTGGAATATCAATATTTATAAGATTAATATCATTGTCTTAAAATGGTACTGCATACATTCACTTATTACTCAGTATTCAATTATTATTTAAGGTGCAATGAAGTTTTTTCTATAGAGAGTTTGGGTTTAGAATCTTTAGATCATGTGGATGTAGCTATTAAGAAGCTTTCCACGGGCTAAATCATGTTGTTTGGATGCTTTGGAATACTGTCAGGGGAATTGAGAACCCGTGGGCTATCCCCTGAAGAACATATTGATGGTATCAGCTCCATTGAACTTCCTTGGCACAACATAGAGAAGGTAATTAATCATGAATAAGTCTGAATATCTCTCCTCAATCATAATTTTGACGGTACTTAATTCTTATCAATAGACATTTCTAAAGTAAGCAGCGTAAGCACATAGAATTTTCATTCAAAGTTTCTAAAGCGAGGTGGAAAAGTTGAGAATGGAGATGGCTAATATATAAAAATTTCCATCAAATGATTGCTAAGACAAAATTGAACTCTAAAAGCGAAGGTAAAAAGTTCACCCTAACGACAACATTGGATCTGTTGTTACGATTTGGACAAATAGGATAACCAGTATTGCTTGCGGCTAAACAACGGCTAGGCATGCACGGGAGACAGCAAATCTTCCTTGGTGTACAGTGTCATTTAGATTAAGCGACGGAGCCAAGGTAAATAAGTCAGTAAACATATTGAGCACGGTAGTAGCTTGCTTACTTACTTATATAAATGGGTCCAGTTACGACTGAAAATGGTGGTCTTGGATTCCACTGGGAAAATGGTGGTCTTGGATTCCACTGGTACCACAACATTTGGTGCGGAGCACAAAGGAGCATAACAGATTCACTCAATCAACTGAAACAGGTTACTTCAGTTGTCGCTACTAAAAATGGTGGTTACGGTTTTCCAAGTGAACCACGACATTTGTTGTGGAGCACAAAGGAGCATATTGTTTGCTCTAACAGATTTTACTATATCAATTGAAAGATGTTACTGTACACATTTATAAATTTTATGTATGTTAAATTTTATTTTTAATTAAATTTGTTACTCTCGATTTTTAGTTTTATTAATTGGCTACTTTTAATATTATCATCTTTAGTGACCGAATACTTTTAATATTAACCAGCATCAAAACATGTTTTTCTCTACAAAATTTTTAGTCCCGTGCAGCGCACGGGCGTAATAACTAGTAATAATCATTTGAGGAATACTAGATTCACTGCGAGTGCCAGAGAACTGCTTATAACTCCTGTCCGGAGCTGGCGGCCAATACAATTGATTAATTACTGTCGTATTAAATTCGTGAAAAGAAGGGACCCAAAGCCCATACCGGATGTGCCTCGGAAGCTGCTAGCTAGTTTGGGGTAATATTTTTTTCCACGGATAGTCTGGGGTAATATATCATTAGGTCTTCATCAGTTGGTTTCAATCTAAATCCAATTGGAACAGACTTTGTGTGATCTTCTTTAGGTCTTGATGATCCAGCCGTACTATGGATACTGCTTTGAGTACTAAAACAAAAGACATAAATAAGAATGTAGGAAATACCATTAGGTCCTATAAATAATATATTAGGATGAGTCTAGTCCAAATCAAAGAAGAGTTTGAGTTGTTTTTAGAGATGTTTTTGGAAAATGGCTGTTAGATGGTGGTTGAAGATGGGCGGTGTTCACGTCAACAAAAGTGCACTTATAAATGCGCCCCATGATTCAACAAGTTTTTTTTTAAAATATATTATAACTAAACCAAAGACCAAATTTGGTTTGGTTTATAGTTTTAGTCTTTTGGTCTAAGGGTGCACATAAATAAGAATGTTTAGGTCCTCGGTTCTTGCCGAGACCGAGTCCACTGACTCCCTAGCCTCGGTTCCTATTTTTTGGACCGGTACTGTGACTCACTAGCCTCGGTTCCTATTTTTTTGGGTTCTGGTACTATTTCGGGACCAAGACGGTGCACTGTGCACGGTTCCTTTCGGTCTCGGTTCCAGACAAATGTTTTCAAGCATATGACCGTGTACATAAGAGATCCATCTTTTGGGGTGGGAAGCCAATAAAAAATGAGTTGATATCATACTTCAACTAGCCAATTTATCATAATTCCTCGCATTTTAGGAGTTATATCATCTGTTTGAATCTCCATGTAGTTTGCTAGAGATGTGCTTTCTGCCTGACAAAAACAATATTTCAGCAACGATACCCACAATTTTCAGTCAAATCAACAATTTCAACGTCCTAAATCAATTGAATATTGTCAGCGATAAAGCAATCACAGATTCATAGTTATAAATTTTATAAATTTCCATCAGCAGTGGTTTTGCTTAATACAGTAAGCGCCAGTAAAAAGATAGCTTGTAGCTTGTAATTCTTTGACCCTATCTCATGGCAATAAAGGGGCATACTTCTTCAGAGCCTCACATATATGCGGTTTCTAGTGCTGTGTGATTATCAATTAGAAACACGAAACTTCTTTTCAAGGCACCACCACTGGTTTTGACATCCATCTGAGCAAATCATGATGGTACATTGTCCTAGATTAAGCTTCGAAGTGGTTCAAGAGATAATACTAAAGATTGAGTTGGAACAAGACTACAGTAAACCTTAAGCCTGATGAAATAACTTTTAGGATTTCTCTCTTATGTGCATATGCAGAATCATGCATAACGAAGTGATGAAAGCAAAAAGATGGATCTATTTACCCGATAAATCTAATGGCTATTACTACTCGGTACATTCGGTCCGGAACGGTACGGGACTTGGATAGGACCGTGTACCTGTACCTCCCTAGCCACGATTCCTATTTTTTGGACCGGTACATGTACCCCCTTCCTCGGTTCGGTACAAAAACAGGTAAGGTTCCACCGGTTCCGGACGGTCCGCCGGTCCGGCTCGGTTCCTGTGCACCCTTAGTTTGGTCTTAGAAATTATGGTTTGGTCTTAGAAATTATGGTTTGGTCCTAGGGTGATGTCATGGATGATGTAAATGTCATCTGGTAGTGGCAAAAATACCCTTTTGGGACCACATATATACCAAAAATGAGTAGAAAATATCTCATTTTTCAGATTTACTTTCTCTCTCCTCTTTATTTTTAGATCTAGTTTCTTTCCTCTCCATTTTTTTTTCTTTTTCTGCTGCTGCAAAAAACAATGAAAATTTGTGTTTTTTCTAGGGTTTTGATTTGCAGGGATGATGAAGACGATTTGTAGAGGTGATGAAGACGAAGAATCATATAAATATTATGAAAACGACGAAGATGAAGATGCTTTTTTGATTTCTTGCTACTGTTTTTGATGTTTCTGCTGGTGTTGAAGACGAAGATGATTGTCTTTTTGTTTGCTGCTCGTGTTGAAGATCTCGATTTGTTGATATTTTTCGTGTTGATGATGATTTATGTTTGTTGCTCGTGTGTGAAGATCTTGATTTTGATGTTTGCTGCTCGTGTAAATGATGAAGATCTGTTGCTATTGAAGATGACGATGTTCTGCTGATGTTGTTGAAGACGACGAAGATGATGATGCTACTGCACTTCATTCCATAAATAAACTCTGTTTTTTTTTAAAGGTTTTTATATGGAGTTCATTTCTGAAATGAAGTCTGTTTTTTTAGGTTTTTATATGGAGTTCATTTCTGGAATGAACTCTGTTTTTTTTAGGTTTTTATATGGAGTTCATTTCTGGAATGAAGTCTATTTTTTTAGGTTTTTATATGGAGTTCATTTCTGGAATGAAGTCTGTTTTTTTAGGTTTTTATATGGAGTTCATTTCTGGAATGAAGTCTGATTTGTACAGGTTTTTATATGGAGTTCACTCCTGGAATGAAGTCTGATTTGTATAGGTTTTATATGGAGTTCATTTCTGGAATGAAGTCTGATTTGTACAGGTTTTTATATGGAGTTCACTCCTGGAATGAAGTCTGATTTGTACAGGTTTTTATATGGAGTTCATTTCTGGAATGAACTATGTTTTTTTAGGTTTTTATATGGAGTTCATTTCTGGAATGAACTCTGTTTTTTTAGCTTTTTATATGGAGTTCATTTCCGGAATGAACTCTGTTTTTTAGGTGATTTCTGAAAAATTAAGTAGAAATTAACAGGACTTCATTTTGACGAATGACTGCTACAAAAAAATAAGTTGGAATTAACACGAAAGGGTACTTTAGTCCATTTAATATTTTTCAATAATTATGGACCAAACAGTAAAGGCGTTTTCCCAAAGGACCAAACTGACATGGGCCCACCTAAAAAAGGACCAAACGATATTTTTCCCGAATAAGAATCTGGTGAAAAATTAAGAAAAAAAAAGACAAAAGACGTTCAACGAGATTTACAAGGCGTTTATATCATCTTGTTTATACCTGCGATACATTGAACAGCAGCTAGACTGTTCTTTCCCGGATGAGATGATTCGAAGCTTGAGACCATTTTTTTGGTCATCCATCTGCTTCTTTCTTTAACATAATCATATAGTGAGAAAATCAAAAAAGATAGTCGGTATTGGTGTGCACAGACAATCGGTATTGAATTCATATCCGTCGGTATTGGTTTCAACAACAAGCTATGCCGACTGACACAGTCGGTATTGGTTTCATCAAACATACCAATACCGACTGTAAGCCTTCAAACCTATATTTGTGCCGACTGTGACTATGTAAACCCTGGTTTTGATCTAATCTTTTATTTTAAAACCTATAAAATTCAATTAAAATACTATGAAAGTGAAAAGGAATCATTCATATTTTCACCGGAACCATTTGGAATTGTCAATTAATCGACAGTAAGATGAAGAAGTTGGGAGCAGTCAACAATTACAATGAAGGGGATACTTTTAATGTTTTTTTTAGGTTTTTTATTTAGTTTTTATTAGGGTAAAGGGTGCTAGTGACATTTCATCATTAGAAAAAATCCCCGCTTAGCCAAAATCTAGTCTCATATAACCCGTGAGTATCCCACAATTTATGAGATTATCCCCAATTGTGGGTTGGGTTCATTTTTTTTTTTTTTTCTTTTTTTTTTTTGCTAAACTGGTTTGGGACCAAATTTTTTTTTCCCGTTTTTTTAGCAGGCAGCTAAGCCAAATAAACAAAAACAAGAAACAGACAAACAACTAAGACGTTATTCCGCACACATAATAAGAACGATATATGTATAGGGATGGGAAGATGTCCACATGAAACTAAACAACAACTATCACTTCTCTCATATCCGCTCTTTTATCCATATCATTATTAGTCAGATACTTGATTTTTTCTGGGGGTTTAGGCCTATTCCTATGCATATGCCAAACACTGATTTTGGCATATATGCACCCACTATGGGTATTCCAAACTGCCAAACTCATATGCCTATATGCCAGGAATAACATATAGGCATATACGACAGAGTTTCCATCGAGCGATAGAGTGTCCATCGCTCGATGGTCAAGTCAGCGCTCGCTATTATTTAAGTCGCCAGCGCTAGTCAAGCTAACGCTCGCGTCTCTGATCATCGCTTATCAGATCTTCATCCAATGGCTATTATTTTCCCCCTCTATAAATACCTAATTTCAATCTCATTTCAACTCACACCAGAATTTCTAAACCTCTCTAGAATTTCTGAATCTCCAATTCTTTTCATCACTCTTCCAATTCCTCAGAGTATGGATGATAATATGAGCATTGCTGAGTTCGCTCAGTTCGTAGAAAACCAACGTGCTGACGCAAATAGAAGAGTTGTTGATCGTTCCAATGTGGATAATGAAATTAGTAGAAGTCAAATTAGATTTAGAAATCAAAATAGGAGAAGTCAAATAAGGCGGAAACCAAAGTTCACTGTTGCGGAAGATGAATGTATTTGCAGGAATTATACTTCTTCTATTGAGGATATTGTATTAGGAAATGCCTTACATCACGAAACATTATGGAAAATTATTTTTGGGAAATTTCAAGAACAAACAATGAATCTCAACAATCGTGATGTTTCAGAGTTGAATCAATGCTTTAGTACAATCAATAAGGAAGTTGGTAGATTTGTTTCTTTACTTCATCAAGAAGGTCCAAATTTGAGGAATGGTGAATCCATGATGGAATTTCAACAAAGGTGTCGTGCGGATGGTGCAACTATGATGGAACTTCGACGTAGGTGTCGTGCGGAATATCGTCGCATCTACGAAAAAGACTTCCAATTTGAAAATTGTTTCGACATTTTAAAATGTTTGCCCAAATATTGTCCAATATTTATAAATTAATTTCTCGATTGTCCACTTAATATTAGGTTTTAATATTTAAATTGTCTAAGTATTAGTTTAAGTTCTTATGTTTTAATTTCATAATTATCTAAGTATTAGGTTTTAATATTTGTTTAAATGTATCTCTTATTAAAATGTAAGATTGCATTAAGAATAAAATTAAGCTTAATTTTCAACATTACTCGTCAAATTTTCAAATTCATAACTTCGATATAATCATTAATAGTCATTTTTTACTAAATTTCATTAAACTTTAAATTCACTAAATTTCATAAGTCATTTTTTACAAGACATAAAACTAGACAATAATATTTTGAAATATAGACTTTAAAAATAAAAATTTGGGACAATGTTCTTTATCTTGTTAATCTTCTTCATTTCACCAAATTTCCAATCAATGCGCTCATGAATGGATTCTCCTTTGTTTATCTTCTTCTTTGGCTTCAAATTTGTTTTTCCTTGATTTTCCTTGCCTTGAACTTTTCTTTGCCTTTTCTTAGTTGCGGTTTTGACTTGGTTGATACCCAAAACTTAGAGACTTCTTTGCTTCTTACTTATTTCTTTATACTTATCACATATCTTCTTAACGGGACCTTCAAGCACTACTCCCGAAAAATCAAGTTGTGTTGCCGAATCAAGTTGGGTTTGAAATTGTGACATTTGGGAAATTTCAAAAAAATAAATTAGATTGAGAAAGAGAGAAATAGAGAAATTTAGATTAAGAAAAAGATAATTAGAGAAAAAAAAATTGTGTAAAAAGTTTTGGGGTAAACTTCTGAGTTTGAAAATTACCTATTTATAGCGATAAAGAACTAGCCGTTGGCGCTAGAGTTAATATTGACCGCTAGAAGATCTGTCGCTCAGTGGTTTTCCCATAGTGGCACAACTCGTTTGCCATGCCACCTGGTATGCCAAACAACATTTTTTTGGCAATACCCATAGGAATAGGCCTTAGAATCTCACACACCCACCATCACTTTTGCATCACCTTCCTTGACTAAGCAGTCTGCCATTATGTTTGTCTTTATATGCTTGTGTTGAAAGGTAACATTTTCAAAGTTCTATTTCAAGGTTTCTACGTCCATTGGCAAATTATGCATATCCCATGGTATTTGAGCATCCTTACTGCACAAGTGAATCGCGTAGTGACCAATGTATAATTTACATGTTTTGAATGTCAATTCCATACTTATTTTAGCTACATTTCTCGCATATTACTTTGTATTATGATTGTTTTCTAATTTATATATTTTGTTAGGTGAATCATCCAAAAAGAAGTTAAAATGGTTACGAAAGAGCTAGGAAATGAAGTACTCCAAGTATCTAAAGCTAAGAAAAGAGTCCATCTGCGACACGAAATTGACAATGAAGTCAAGTTGTACAAAGGAAGAAGCGCCAAGACCAAATTCAACTCTTTCAAATCAAGAATATTAAAATATCTTGAAGATAATTGAAATACCAAGGCAATGCCGAAAGAATGAGGTCATTCCGAGTTTGGATGAAGAAGTTATGAGCAAAATAGTGAAACCAACTTTGATTTGGTTTCTGTTGGGCCTTATTGGGCCTGCGCGAAAAGAGAAAGGGTGATGCGTTTTGGGCTTGCTATGGACGTGAAAATTAGGGTTTTTTATTTTTATTTTGAGGAGGTTTATATTTGGATGGACACTTAGAAGTTACTTTTTGACTTCTAAAAGTGAAAAAGCAAAAAGTCAAATTGGATTTAGAATTTTAAAACGCCATCTAGAAGCGAAAAAGTTGACGTGCTTAGTATACTAATTGGATAAGGATCAAGAGGAGGTGGAAATACTTGATAGTTATCAGGTTTCTTAGTTCGATAGGCATCAAGAGGAGGTTACAAAAGGGGGCCTGGAAACAACTTTCATACACAATTTTCTATACAATACAAGGAGGCAAGAGGGCTAGCACAGAAGACTAGGGTTTTCCTCCCACCGGGAAAATTGTGGTAACTTTATTGTTTTGTTTTCTTCTTCTTTGTATATTTTTCATGGATTTTAGGAAATTCTTGTGTAGCTGATTTTTATTGATCAAGGATGAATTCTATTTTCCTGGCATGAAACTTCATTGATATATAATTTATTTGGAGTTTTAATCGTTAATGATTGTCTTTATTGTATCTAATATTTATATTTATGGGTAATTCTTAGATTTTTTAGGATGTATACTACTAAATTAATCTATTGAGTATTCATTTGCTAGTAGAAATTGTGAGATAAGTGTAATAGTTTAATAACTCTTTACATAAGTAAAAATCGTGAGACCTTGCAGAGGGATTCTATGGAGCAATTACAAGTGAAGATAACACCAGCAAGTGAACCTTGAACTAAGAGTTTAACTACTGGGATCAACCTAATTCATAAATCCTAAATCATTTGATTGGATTACACCCGGAGTGAGCTACAAGGAGTTTTGGGGATAACATTGAGCTAGTTGTTATTCTACGGTTGGTGATGAATGGTTCTAACGAAAGATAGATAAGTATACTACTCAAGTTAACGTTTGGTATAACGGATAAGGAATTTTTAATCATCTTCTTATTATTATTGTCTTTTTATTGTGTCAATCCACTCCCCCTTTTAGTTATTTGCTTTATTTTGTTGATCCAAATAACCTATCAATCACACAGCTCCCTGTGGGAACGATCCTTACTATTGCTATATTACTAGTTAATTAGTGGGAAATATATCGAGTAATTTATTGCACTTATGACACGCATCACATAGATAAAGTCACCTTTAATCTCCAAATTCTTGATTCCTTTTTCTATCGCCAACATTCCGTTTCTTATGGTTCATACTCGACACATTATTACCATTCTTAAAAATATGCTTTGCATAACAAGCTTTAAAAACCTCCTTGATCACCACTGATGACTCCTGAATGTTCCTTGACTCTTCATGCCATGTATGATTAGTACTTAGAGTTTTACTTTAAGGTGAGAACAAACTACAGTTTTGATAATTCTAGTCAACTATTCTTAAATGAAATACGGTCCATGTATTAGTAGTTGAGTTACGACTTTAGATGAGTAAATTAGAGGCCCTTACGATTGATATTAATTAGTAGTACTTTTCACACTTCTCGTGGGAACGAGCTGTATTTGCTATTGTCTACATCTCCGACACAGTGCGCTTATGTTATTACATAAACTCGGTTTTCCGACCCAACAAGTTTTTCGCATTGCTTTTGGGGAGTGGTTGCGAAATACTCTCTAGTTGATATATTTTATTTTTAGCCGTAGTTTAGTTCTTATTTTCCGCACATAGTTTATTATTATTTTTCTTTTAGTTCTTTTTATGCTTTGTTTGATTTTCTTTGGGTACCTTAGTTTGAAGAATGCGGTTGGAATCTCTCCAAAGTAAGCAGGAAAGTAAGTATTTGAAACCCTTGTGGCGCTTTTGCAATGTGAGTTTGAACTGAATTATGCATTTTGTTAGCATATGAAAGATCTACCATGTGGTTGGGATATAGAACAATTTAATCGTCTTGTTAGAGTTAACCCTTCATAATGACGGGAATGATGATGAGGGTACGAACCCTCCGATTAAAAGTTTGAGAGACTATATATCCCCAATTAAAGTCTCTCAACTTTCATATATTGTTTTTCCTACCACTACAACAAACTACGATATTAAAACTAGCACCATTCAAGAACATCCTAATTTCTACCGTAAGGAGAATGAAATTCCTTACTACCACATTAGAGATTTTTAAGAATTGTGTGGTATAATGAAAGTCAAAGACTTAGCTGATGAATATCTTAAACTTAGGTTGTTCCCTCTTTACTTAAAGGATAAGGCAAAATCATGGCTAAATGCACTAGCTTCTTCATCAATCATGTAATTGGAATAACATGATTAAATTATTTTTGCTTAAATTCTTTCCTAGGCTTAAAACTACTGCCAATCGTCAAAAACTGTATATTTTATCGCAACAAGAAGGGGAATCTCTTTATGATTATTTAGAAAGGTTTCATGATCTCTTGATACAATGTCCACACCATGTATTTGATACTCCTAAGCTAACATTGATCCTTATAAGGGATTAGATTACAAAATAGTGATTATGGTAGAATCACTTTGTAGTGGTAATTTCCTGATAAGAGTTTCGGAGAAGGTTATAAATCCTTGTATGTAGTACCTGGAAAAAAGAAAGAGTGGGATTCTAGAGAACCCATTAGATCAGTATTTGGTAGCAAAGGGTTCCACAGAGTTGACAATAAATTCGACTATGAGGCCAAGTTTGCTGTTTTGACACGAAGACTTGAGTCGTTAGAAAGAAATGCTAAAATTAAGCATGTTGAGTTTATAACACATACATAGTTTGGAAGAAAATATGGGTTTGTTTATGCAGGCTACTCAAATATGTATGTCGAACTTAGATTAACAAATAAATCAACTTCCTAGCCAACTGAATGAGAAAGACCAGGGTCAGATACGGAGTCAAATCCAACCTAAACCCAAGGTTTCTTTGAGGTAAGCACATCTAGTGCTAAGCAGACTCATCATGTCCGGGCTGTCTCTACCCTAATAAGTGAATGGGTCACTACTTTGTCGTTATAATTGAAGTAAATATATTTGTACGTTAATCAAACACTTGGTTTGATCCAATAGATTGGTTAAGTTTTGAACTTATGTTATATAACAAGTGTACATCTTGTTTAAGTAATCTCCTCGAAAGTTTGTGTCTGTATTAGGTTACACAAGGTGTGTCTGTAGTATGTTGATATCGAAAAATTATGGAATACTTGGCACCCTCGTTATTTCAATTGGTATCAGAGAAGACAAACACAATAAAATTTAACAATCTGTGTTTGGTGCGGTCCAACACTATAAGACGTGAATCTCAATGTGATTATGGAGGAACCTAAGAATGATTCTGTTAATGTACCATAAGGTTCTCAAATTCCAGAAATTGCTTATGTTGTCGTATCTACGTCTCATAACTATGTTGTCGTATCTACGTCTCATAACTATGTTGTCGTATCTACGTCTCATAACTCTCGAAATGAGATAGTTAAATATACATATTTTATGTCCGATGAATCCGATATGTTGCTTTATTATATTTCATCAATTTTTTAAAAAAACTCCACTATATGCGATATATTTTAACGCTACTAATACTTTTTTAAGGAAAATAAACAATTAAAGCAACGAATATCCATTGATTTTAGGTTTGCAATGTCTATATCCATTACAATCCCAAAAACCAAGACGTTGTAAAATATATTATATGGTGTAGTGTCTTATAGCCCAATCCTCGTGTATCACGATGATTCTTACTTGCTTCCAACATTGAGGTTAAATTGTTTGAGCTATTGTTGAACTTTTTCAAGTCCTCTTCCAACGTCTTGATTTTATCAAGATAACCGACTAGATTAACTTCAAGGTGTTTTTTTCGTGAGAGATATGCACATTCTTTCAATTTCTTGTTTCTCGTCAAAGATGAGTCAGGAGAGAAATGAGATTAGAAATTGTCGGTTTTCTCTGTCAAAGGATCCAATATATTGGTGTACTCTAAGGTAGATCCTCATCTACATATCGATCAATATCTGAGTCACCTTCATCGAAAATTTCATCCAATTATTGTTTTCGAGTGTATTTTCCAGTTATCAACGATTTTTACATCATTAACAAGATCAACTCAAGGTGATTTGTGAAGATTTTCAGATATTAAGTTCGATGAGGGAGTTTTATCATGTTTTAATTCAAAACTTTAAAAAGCATGTGACACATAAATCAAAATAATTTTAGGTTCTTCCCATAACCATGTTTTGATTCAAGTCATATAGGTAGGATTGCACCAAACATAAACTGTTAGGTCCTTAGCGTGTTTGCATGCTCTAGTACCAATTGAAATGATGAGGGTGCCAGGTATAACACAATCTTTTTGATATCAACCTACTACAAACAGACCTTATTTAATCTTATAAATACAAAAATTATCAAAATATTATTTCAACGAGATGTACACTTGGTATATAGCGTATTTTCGGAACATAACCAATCTATGAGATCGTACCAAGTGTTTGATTAATGCACAAGTGTATTTACTTTAATTATGAAGACAAATAAGTATAACGTAGAAGTAAAGTAAATCATATGACACACAAGATTTTGTTCACGAGGAAAAATACAACGCGGAAAAATTCCGGGACCCGGTCGAGTTTTGAATACTCTCATAATTAAGCCGCTTTACAAATTGACTTCCGAAACTTTGTATAGTTGAGGCCAAGTAAACTCCTACTAGTTACTCAGTCCCCTAAGTATCCCTACGCCTACAACCAATCAGGTATACACACGTGAATCCCAGGATAAATTACACTATCTCAAGTCCGCTTTAGCCGCTGTGAAGTGTAACGACCCGCGAATTCTGAGACTAGATTCTAGTCCAGAATCACGCAGCACCGCTATCGTAGGTCCAAATTTTTCCTTTTAAAATAAGAAAAATTTAGGATTATAAAAGAAAATTCAATAAATATTATTAAATAAACAAAATAATATTTACAAAATATTTAAATGATTATAATAAAAAATTCAAGTAAAAAACACATCGACGACATAAAAATACCTATGCCCAAATCCCCGTGATATGTTATAAATTTTTTTCTTCAGCTGCATTCTTTTTACTCAGTAAAAAGACAGAAAGTGGTGAGCATAAAAGCCCAGCAAAAGTTGCAAATATAATGTAGTTCAGCAGAAAAACAAATCAAAAGATACATCAAAAGCATAATCAAGCAGTTACATTTTTGTAGTTATTTACGGGTTTTTGTTCTGAAATTTTACTCGTTCATAATTCCAAATTTAAGTAATTAATTTCTTGAATTTTTTCTGAGCCCTTAACGCACGAATTTTTTCGTTCAACCTTGTATTATATTTTTTTTTAGTAATTTTTTAAATGAATTTCAAACTCCGTATTCCGACCCTTCTATTTTACAGGTTTTTCACATGTTTGTGTTAATTGGACTTTCCAACACCATGCACTACATTTTTTTTTAATTTTTTAAATGAATTTCAAACTCCGTATTCCGACCCTTTTATTTTACAGGTTTCTCATATGTTTGTGCTAATTGGACTTTCCAACAAATCCTTAAATACTTAATATTTACAAACATTTCCCACCGCGACACACTATTTGAATAACTCTGACTCTCAACTCGGCAATCTCGACAACCCCAATTCTGATATACCTCACAAGCGCAATAGTTATTATGGCCACACTGGTATTTATAAGCGCGATAGATATTATGGATACCTAATCTCAACAAACACTCTACTTCCATTGCCATTTACAATCCTGATCTCTTAGCAAGTAAGTTATCCAATTTCACCACACCATCAATCTAAAAATATTTCCTGAACCAATGATTATCTTTCTTTTTTCTTCTTAAAATTTTTTACTTACAAATGGTATTTTTAAAATTTCCTTTCACCTTTTTTCTCATAAGTCGCAACTTTTCCACCCATTTACATTTATTAATATTTATCGATTCATATCAACAGTGGCATAACTAGCAACAACCTTTTTTATAATGTGTATTATCAACTGGTTTTGAAGATTTATAGTATATCTTAATTAGCAAAAAGAGATAATCCCCCATTACAAGCTCATCAATTTTTTATAAAGGTTTGCTAGCTGTAATAGTTATAAATATCATGGTAGGGGCGAAAGCCTACTCCAGAAAGTAGTACAAGGTTATCCAAAAAAAAAATGAGATATGGGTCTGTCAGTTGAGAGCAGACCTCCTTTTATAACATTCCTAGGATGGGAAAGTCAGATGTGTGTCCTTTCCTATCTTTCTTAGCAAGCTCCCATGCTCAGGACTGTACACATGTACTTCAGAAAAGGAACGTTACTTGACTTTTTTACGGATAAGGAGGAGTACTTTTGATCTTTCCAACGGGTCTTTCCTTATGTCGGCGTCGTTTGTGAGGCCACCGCCATCTATTCACGTTCCTCTGACGCTAAGCCGCTACCCACACATTGGTGCTATCTCTTGGTATTTTGCAGGTATCCAGACTGGCATAATTACAAAATTAAGAGAACCCATCACGTAGGAAGGTAGACAAAATAGAAATATTAAGATTATACAATAATAAGTATAGTTTGTTTTCTTTTAAAGAAACAAGTTATAAGATTTTTGGAGCAGTGTACGTGAAGCCAACATCTTAATTCTTAAGAAAACAAAATGATGCAGTACCCATCGTCACTTTAGACCCAAACCAAATTTCATTTTCTCTTTTCAAAAAAATAATATCAAAACATAACGAATTCATCGTCTTGAAGACCAAGATAAACCAGAGTGAAAACCGGTGCAACATTGCGAAAAATAAATGCAAGATAAAAAAAAAGCCGACATATGCAATCAAAACCAAATTATATACTATGTTGAAACTAGAATGACTAAGCAAAACCAAATCAACAGACACAAGCCTTAAGTATCAAGATCTAAATTGTATAGATGATAGCTAAAAGTGGTGGACATGCACGATATTATTTTTCAAAAAAAAAAAAACATAAAAACAACAATACAGTTTACATGATAAAATAAAATTTAGTTGTATTACACAGAAATTGCCTACCTCGAAATCGCTTAAAATTCAAATACGATGGGTATACCCAATGGCAAAGAAAACCATGATCAGCTCCACATCGTGACTCGTCTTCTCTTCAAATAGTTTGAGTAACAAAAGTAGTACTTACAGGAAAGGAGATGATCGTTTACGGCTCTGTTAGTTTTTTTGTTCACATGAGAACAAAAAGCAAAATAGGGAAGGGAAGAAAAGTCAGTTGGATTCCCTTTTCTAACTATGTTTCTATTTATGTACGGTATATCAAGAGTATAAAGCACAGTTTGGCTAACTTTACCTATGTAAGTGATGGTTCAAATTTGTCCTCACAAGAGATAAATCTAGGGATGTAATTGTTTGTCATAAGTGATGGTTGTGATTGGGATTAGAAATGCATCTAACGGACAAAATTTATCATGTCAAATTCTTCATAATAAATAGCCTATTAATTTGCAACACTCAAAGAGATAATGCTCATGTACCGAAGTTTAAATATTTTTTGGAAATATGTCGTCAGCAGCGCTCATCTCAGTGAAATCAACTAATCAATATTGTCCATAAAAGTCTCCACATGCTCCTATTTCGCTCCAGCTGACTCATCTATCATGGTCATGTTGTCGATCCTCCAAATAGGCAGAGAATAATATTTTTTTGCATCGAACGAATGATACAAACTATCCAATGTGACATGATTTTCTTGTAATTTTTCAACACCCATTAGATGACAATGTTTAAAATGTGTACCCATTACCTTTTCGAAGGGATTGTATATATGCGAACCTCTGCCATTAAATCTTCAACAAAGTATTGTGCCCAGCAATTCGTCTTAACGAAGGCTTTGGTAACTTCAAAAGTCTTGGACATTTTGTCACTTCCGTATGTTCCTACCTTCACTTGGAGTACAATATGGCGACACATTACTTCATAAAGAACCTTGAACACATATTGTACTCCATGATCCTATTTCAAATTAATAGATTGTCAATAGATCCTTTACCAAAAGTTGACATATTCTACGTTGAATATTTATAAAAAAAAATTATGGTATTGTGGATCGTTGCTTTCTAAGACTGTAGTTTTCAAAATTTGCCTCTTCAAGTGCCATGGCTTTCTAAGTTTATATATCTTGTTTGGTTTTAACATTTTAGTTATCCATATTATGTTTGTTACTAACTTTAAACTTGATGTCATCTTCTACTGTGAACTTTATGTGATTTCAGAATCGAAATAGTTATACCTCTTTCATTCGTATCAAGTAATCCGTTGTATATCCCAACAATTCTTCTACAACAATTCCTTTATTTTGCCGTTTCCGGACCATCAGTAGCCATTATTGTCAAACGCAATCTGTCTAATTTTTGTTGATGTTATGTATTTGCAATGTTCATTTTTCTTAAATAAATAGATTGTGGAAAAACTAAAAAAAAAAAGAACATAAGTATTACATCGGGTCTAAGTTACTATATCCAAAGTACTCCGGACACTGCTTCTGGTGCCTTATTTCCTCAAATTCCTCGTTGCATTCTAGACAGTATAGGCAACACCAATCATTTGCGAAGTGAGCTATTTGCGCAAGTGTGGTCAATGTATCCCTTGCCTGTAATAATAATAACAACACGTCAATTTTTTCAATGCATCCAATTGTAAATGGTATGAATTCAATATATTTGAATTATACCTCAATCTTAGATATCACCTTCTTCTCACATAACATAGCAATTGAGGAAGGAAAAAATTGACCACTCTTTACATAGGCAGAGTTAGCCAAACTATGTTTTGCAATTGTCTTACGGGAAAATTATTATTAATCCATATTTTAGTCAGCTCCTATCGAAGCCGATCTAATTAGTCCTATAGAAAGTTAATCTTAAATTTTTGACCTTATCTCTTGACCAAATTATTGAAGTATTCTCAGTCATGTTCAAGCGTGTGATCTACCCATCTGTGTCTACTCTACCTTCTAACCCAGTGAATGAAACCTATACATATTGATCCGTAATTTGATATTGTTGATTTGTCATCAAGAGGTCGCATGATTTGAGAATGTAAAATATAAAAAATATTCTATAAACATCGGAGGCGAAATTTAGATTTATGATTTAGAGTTTTTTATGATGATTTTGATGAACAAACATAATTTTCAAACAAATATTTTAGAATGCAAATACATTTTCTCGGTCAATAAGGTTTTATATCGGGAATTGAGTGAAAGTTGTTATCTTTGTAGGTAGTTGTCGCGAAACAACTCGACATTGATGGTCTTTCAGGAAAAAGAATGTAATAGTACTTGAGAGAGCGATAATGTTCTCTTACGCGGGTACACCAATTGCCTTTATATAATACGGGTGATTGAACAGTCATGATCATATTGTCGTATACGTTCCGGTATCATCCTCGAAATATTTGGTTTTTTTCCTTATCAATCGTGCTAAAAACAACCAATTACATCTTTCACAATAGAATAAAACTCACTAAAAAGCAAAAACTATTATTATACACTACTATTACCAACACCCGCACCACCATAAAAACCATCCACCGCCACTATTTCTTCCACCAATAGTAATGTTACCGCCTCCACCATTCACAAACACCCGCCACCGCTTATACTAACCCTACTTCCACTACCACCATTAGAATTAATATAGTTTTTAGTAAAATTATGTATTTATGTTAGATTATTAAAGGGACATTTATAATAGAAATTTAATTAATCATTTATCTTTGCCAAGGACAAATCCTGACCACTCTTTACATAAACAAATCGATAATAAATAATTTCATATGTTCTGATCTTGTTTCGTTATATTTTATTCCGTGTGCGAGTTGTATTGAGATTTACTCTCCAATATATAAATCTATGGCTATAATTTCTCCCATTAAACTATATCATTTAATGACCCATTAAGGAAAATCTAATATAATAAATGATCAATTTAATAAATGCCTAACTAATTAGTGTTTCACACTAATTGGTGATAATAAATAATTTATTAATTCTACATAATAGTGTTTTTTCACTAATGGCTCATAATAAATGATCTATAAAAAAAATTCATTTTAAATTTTCCCTTAATTAAACTAATAAATTTGTATCTCCATTAATAAATAATTTTAGATTAAGGATCTAAAATTTAAGATTGAAGATTTTGAGTAAGAAAATGTTAAGTATTTGTGGTTGAGAATGGCGCAAGTAGTGTTGTGAATTTTCGTGCATGACTTTAATTATTGTATCTATTGCATTTGTTTGTTTTTCGATGCACTCTATTATTTTTGGCTAAGTTTGCCTGTGTAAGTGGTGGTCCAGATTTGTCCTTGGCAAAGATAAATCTACGGTTGTGGTTTGTTCAATTTAAATATTATTATTAGTTTTTTATTAATTGGTCTCATTAATTGCTCATGATGAATGATTTATTAAATTTTGATTTCCCTTAATTATAGAGTGCAATAAATATATCATCTCACTAATAAATAACTTTATTAAAAATTATATCAATAGAAATTATTAATGGTTTTTTCTCATAAGTGATGATTGTGATTTGGATTAGAAATGCATCTAACGGTCAAAATTTACTATCACTAATGTTTCATTATTTTTTTACAATAAAGATTTTATTATGTCATAATAAATGTCATATTAAAAATGACAGTAATAAATTACTCTGTTAATAATTATATAAATATATTTTTATTAACTAATACTTCGATTTGCTAACAATTATATAAGTGGCCAAGTGGTGGTTGTGGTGGAGTTGGTGAGCAGTGGAAATGGTAAAAATGTTACAGTGTTGTAGACAAAGTGGCGAAAGTCGTTTCGGTAACAAGAGTGGTGGTGGATGGTGTTGTGGTGGCGATAACTATTAGTGAACAACGATTGCCGGTGAAAAATAAAATGCACTCATGTCCTTCAACCATAATAGCAGGTATTTGATTAACTTTTTTTGTTTCTCCAAATCGAGTTAGTCGCATAATCTTAAATCACTGTCTCTTTTTTACTTGCTCCCAGGTCATGTCTTCTTTACTTTTCTTATTTTTATATGACTTCGAATCTCAATCAGAACAAACGACTAAAAAAGAAAATTATGGTTATTTAATCGAACATGGGATGATTTTATTTTGGATGTTCCATAGAGCTTTCGACAAGCACAATTGGGAGGCGGTGAGCTTTTTCTGAATTGTTCATTGGATTATGTTATTTTCATGAAGTTCACTTTCCTAAACATGTATTTTCCATGGTTATGTATCTTATTTATTTTTACTTTTTTGTGTGTGTTAAACTTTGAAAAATTGGAACCCATTTAATATTTTTTTTGAGTCTGATCGTTTTTCTTATTCTTTTTTATTCATACTCTTTTGCATTTGTGATTCTTATTAGTTTCTCCTTATTGTTTTTTCATCTTTATTTTCAGATTACTCCAAACAACGTTCATTAATGCTGGTGGAAATGAATATTGAGAATCATAAATCATATATCCTTTACCAAATGAGAAACTCATCTTACAGTTAACCACCTACGTATTTTGTTATTTATATGAATTATAATGTGTTGTATGTTTTACAAATCATCCATTTTATTCGTGCTCTGCCAATGTTCCCGCATTCCTAAAAGCGTTTAACGTAGGGAATGCAGCAACGAGAACAGTAGCACTTTCAAATGCTTTATTCTTTAGTCCTACCAATCGGATAGGGGACTCATCATCTTCGGATAACTAATTTGTTAGTGCTACTCTACCCATTTCCTCCTCGGTATTAAACGCATGATGCTAATTTAAGTCGTTGCATCCAAAACATAGATTATACAAGAAAAAAAAAACTTCCAATATTCCTGTGTTTAGATACATCTCTTTCTTCATTCGACTCTGTATAATTTAGATGTTTAACGAGTTCAGTTTTATACTCACCTTCTAAGTTACATGACTTGGTCAAACAACCACCCTGATATAACCTATAAACCATAATTTTTCTTTCAATTTAATTTAATTTCACGACACAAATCACAAGCTAACATTCTCATTCTTAGTCTCTATCCTATTAAAAATTGTTATCCTTGAATGAGCTACACTCTATTCGTTATATTCTCAAACTTTGATCACATTGCTAAATATTTTATCTTAACTTTGTCTTTGTTATGGATTTTTAAAATTTTAGTCTTTTTGTGGATCAAAGTGACAACGATTCCGTGGTTTTGAAATAATATACTACTATAAATGATAAAACAAATATTTCAATTGCACACATGTTTACTGCTATAAGATAGTGCAAAGAAGATATTGATAACATAGACACGTTTACCGCTATAACTTTCTTTTCCTACCTTGCTAAGAGGTTTTCTTGGTGACGCTTACATGATTTTAAATTTTCGTGTAATAAACACAAAAATAATGCCAATTGATGAGTCACAATATTACAAAACAACAAAAGTTAAGAGCTATCAAAATTTGATTGTAAGAATTATTGCTTCCCGTAGGTTCTATAAGGCATTTCACACAAAATTATTCCTTACTAAATGTTATGACGTCATTTTTATTCAATGATGGATAACAGAGTCTATTATTATCAGGTTAACTGGTTAACCATTGAACGACTAGCTAACCATGATTTCATCATTTTTATGCGGCGAATAACCTCACATTTGGAAGGTCAAGATTGTCCTATGTATAGGAGTTTGGAAGTACCGGAGATCTTATTGTGTTAGTGAATTCGTAAGAACATATAATGTGATGATTATTGTTGAGTCCGTATTGGGTTTTTAATCTTTTGAGATTATTCTTAAAGGGAAAGAAGTCAACAAGGATCTGGACATTTTGAAGGCCTACCCAACTATCTAAGACGAATGAACTCAGACGATGTACTTTTTTTTAAGAGTCTTTTTAAATAACTAACATAATTCATTTTTTTGGTTTTGCACGGTCACTAAAATAAGGGAAACTCAGAAGGGCAGTATCATCTCAAATGGTCCATAAGATACCTTTGTAAACTATGAAACACATAGTTTCATATGATCAATTCGTGGCTTGAGGATACAAGTCCAACATATTTGGGAAGATGTGAAAGTGTAAAACATACTGGTACATGAGAAAGGATTTGTAGACGGAAGACTGGAAATATCAATCGATTTTTTCTTTACTTTGATAAGGAGGGTAACAAGAAAAATAATAAGTATTAAATGCATAAGGTGGGTAAAAATTAACACGAAAAATAATAAACGTCAGAAAATGCAAATCAGATAAACATTACGCCCGTGCCGTTACGGCACGGGTTAAGCACTAGTCTAGAATACAAAACAAAGCTTGGCTAGATATAGAGCAGCCGAGATTTGTCTAGGAGGGATAAATCTACGGTCGTGGTTTTCTCAACTAACCATTATAAATACTTTATTAATTAGTGTCCTATTAATTGCTCAAGATGAATGATTAATTAATTTTTCAGGATAAATGTTCATTTCATAAATCTAATAAATACATATTTTTATTAATAAATAAGTTTATTAAAAACTATATATATATTGATGTTGGCGAGTTTCGAACTCAGTTGACTGGTATCATCACCCAATGACTATATCATTGTACTACAGTGACCCCGGTTAAAAATTATATTAATAATTTTTAATGGTGGTAGTGAAAGAAGCAGTGGGTGGTGGAAACAGTGGCGGGTATTTGTGAGTAATCGAGGTGGTAATATTACTGGTGGTGGAAAAAATAGTGGGCGTGGCTGGTTTTTACGTACGGTGGTGGATGTTAGTGAATAGTAATGGACAATAATAGTTTTGTGCCTTTACAAAATGGGCAACATTTTATTGTGATAGATGTAGTTGGCTGTTTTTAGCACAACTGGTAAGGACAAAACACAAATATTTTGAGGAGGATACTAAATCATATAAGACAATATGATCATGACCGCTGGATCACCCAAATGGGATCCCAGCTATTTATAGTACCCGATCGGATAAATCACGGTTTTTAGTATTAAAATAAAATTGATTACATTTCCATAATACAAAACAAAGTTTGGACAAGTTAGGCTAGATAAAGAACGATCAAATTTATACTTGCAGAACATAAATCTACCGCTATAAATGATTACGTTTAATTAAAATTTAATAATAAATGTTCAAATGATATTTCATAATAAATGTTTCTTTGATTAATCAAATGAATATATTTTTGTTGATACATAATAAATTTATTTGATATTAACCATATCAGTAAGCATTAATGGTGGTTGTGATGGTGGACAGTGGTGGGGATAATGGTGGTGGGTATTGGTGAGACAGGTGGAGCGGTGACGATAATGTGGTGGTGGAAGAAGTAGTGGTAGTAGAGTGAGAAAAGGGGTCCTAAAATAGGTAAATTAAGCACTAATGGTGGTTTTGATGGTGGGTGGTGGTGGTAGATCGGCGGTGGGGATAATGGTGGTGGGTATTGGTGAGACTGGTGGAGTGCTAACGATAATGTGGTGGTGGAAGAAGTAGTGGTAGTAAAGGCCAGATTTTTCCAAAAAAGAAGATGTTGTGATTTTAAGATTTGCCGGGTAGGGGGCAGGAAGAAAAATGAAACCTATAAAAAAATTGACCAAACTCAAGGCTACACGCGAATTAATCGTAATCGGTTCAGAAACTCACATCTTTCTTTGTTCCCCTTTTTTGTCATGTTTTTTGTTATTGTCATTTCTCCCCAACTTCGTGTAATTATGCCATGCTTGAGAAATAGTTCATGATAATAGGTAAAGAGACAAGAAAAGAAATGGATCAAGAATTAAATATTATTATAAATTTTAGGAAAATGAATAAGCACAAATCTATGTGAATTGGGAACCCAACAATTTATATCAAAGAGAAAAATTAAATTCTAATGCTAACAAATTTTGCAAGATTAATCTAATTGATTTTAAAGTAATATCAGGTGTTTTTAGTTTTGTTAAAAGTTTGGTGAATGACCTTTGATGATATTTTTTTGAAGTAGTGAACGAAGAAGTAATGTTCTACTGCCCATAGGATTTGCTCTAATGATTAACTATGTTTGTCACAAAGGGTTGTATGACTTACATACACAATATTAAAAGATTCGAGGATAAAGACATGTTTATTAACCAACTCCTCAAAACATTTAGACCTGGATCGATCGCTTCGATTCTTCTCAGACAATTACGACATGTATGAATCGATAAATACATTTGAAACATATATCCTTTCCCGTGCCGTTACGGCACGGGTTGATACCTAGTATATATACATATTTAGGTTAAGGATATGTGTCAGGTTTGACCAAAGGTCAAATTAAAAAGAATAACATTAAAATATTTTGGTGATATGATTTTGTTTCCATTATATCATTATTTTCTTCTTTTATCAATGTATTTTATTTAAATTTAACTTAGAAAATACACATACAATGTATGTACCCATTTCTTACGGTTTTGGCTGAAATACATTTCGAATAGTCGTGATATGACATTAAGACTTCAGCCAATCACTCGTTCAGATCGTAATCCGAAATAGTAAAGTACTAACATGTTTCAGTAACCTCTCTATCATTCTCAAGAAATAAACCAGAGATAAGTTTTTTTTTTTATCGGCAAAGAAAAGATTTATTGATCAAAAAATAGAGGGTATAAAAGGATTATACCACCCTAGTTACAAAGATAGAAAAAATAAAGACAAAAAACTTAAGATGGTAACAGACTACCAATCTTAGTGAGAAAAGTAAACATTAACCCATTGTTTCATTACATCAGCTGAGTTCACACCTTCAAAATCTTTAATAGCCAAAGACCAAGAGAAAAGGCAGTAGATTGCTTTGTTGATGACAGCTCTAGCATTGCAACTTTTTTCAGAGAAAGCTGTGGCATTCCTTTCTTTCCAAATGCTCCACATAATGGATGCAGGGATAAGATTCCAAACTGCAGTTGAAGCATTGTCACTTTGTATTAAACTCCAAGCATGAAGCAAAATATTAACTTCAGCTGGCATTGAGAAATACCAGTTAAGTTGCTTCATAAAATCATTCCAAATCCGAGTAGCAAAATTGCAGTGGAGTAAAAGATGAGATGTTGTTTCTATCTCATTGCAGAAAAGACAGTTTGCTGGTACAGTAATGTTTCTTCTAAGCAATAAATCCCTTGTAGGCAATCTGTTATAAGCAATGACCCAAAGGAAGAAACCAATCTTAGGAGGACATTTCAGCTTCCAAATGAGATTGAAGATTATACCTGACACAAGATAAGTATCTTCTGTATTCAAAGCTTCATACACAGAGCTGACAGAAAACTGATTGTTTTTATTGAGAGACCACTGCAATTCATCATCAGTATTCATGTTGAAACTGAAGTTGCTCAAATCTGCAGTTAAAAGATTCAGCTCCAGTCTTGCTGCAGCATTAAGTCTTCTTGGGATCTGCAGGTTCCAAATGACAGTATTACCATGTAATCTACCCATATCAGCAACATGAGAATTCTTTGCTCTTGAAGCAACATATAAGTTAGGATAACATGATTTAATTGGATTTGGATAGAGCCAATTATCATCCCAGAATCTGCAAAGAAGTCCATTATTAACTTTGAACCTAATGTACTTTAAAAAAGTAGCATTGTATTTCATAATAGATCTCCAGAGTGACTTCCCATATGTGCAAGTTGGATTTTTAGAAACCCAAGAAATAACACCAGAATCATATTTTTCTTCTATGATTGACCTCCACAGAGCTTTGTCTTCTACATCATACCTCCAAGACCATTTTGTAACCAGGGCATGATTGACATTTTTAAGATTTTTGATTCCCAAACCACCAACCTTTTTCTTTCTAGATAAAGCTTCCCGTTTAACCAGATGAAGCTTCTTTCTTCCTTTGTTATCATGCCATAAGAAATCTTTCATTATCTTTTCAATCTTCATAACCACTGAGCTTGGCATTTAAAAAAGAGACATGTAATACACTGGAAGACTTGCTAAAACACTATTAATAAGTGTTATCTTTCCATATCTTGACCTGCCAGTTTAAGAATGAACTTTTCTATAATCTTATCCCATTTAGCAACACCACCACATCTATCACCAAGTGGTTAACCAAGATAAGTAGTTGGTAAACAACCACTATAGCAGCCCAGGATAGAAGAGAAAATGGCCAGATCACCATCAAATCCAACTCCATAAAGCTGACTCTTTGCAAAGTTGATTTTCAGGCCAGTAAGCATTTCAAAGGAAAGAAGCAGAATTCTTAAGTTTTTAACCTGCTCAACATATGCATCTAAAAAAATTAAAGTGTCATCTGCAAATTGCAAATGACTAATAGTCAAGCCAGTAGGTTTAACTTGAAAGCCAGAGATTAAGCCTTGTTCTTGAGCTCTTTTGATCATGAAATTAAGAGCTTCACCAACCAGCAAGAATAAGAAGGGAGAAATGGGGTCACCTTGCCTGCTCCCCTTTTTGATTGTGAAGAATCCTGTAGCACTTCCATTAACAAGAACAGAAAATTTGACATACTCAACACAACATCTTATCCATCTCCTCAACTTTTCACCAAACCTCATGAGCATAAAAATTTCATTAAGAAAATCCCAATTAACATGGTCAAAGGCTTTTTCAAAATCAATTTTACAGAGAATACCTGGTTTGCCACTTCTTAATCTTGAGTCTATCAGCTCATTTGCAATTAGCACACCATCCAAGATTTGCCTCTTCTTAACAAAAGCAGTTTGATGTTGAGAAATAATGTGAGGAAGGGTTAACTTGAATCTCTCAGCAAGAATCTTTGACATGATCTTGTAAACACCATGAATGAGACTAATAGGTCTCAAATCTTTAATTTCTTCAATTGTGTCTTTTTTGGGTATCAAAGCAATGAAAGTGTTCTTCAATCTCCAATCTAAAAAGCCTTTATTTTGCAATTCAGACATGATGTTTAAGAAATCTTCTTTGATAAAATCCCAGCAAAGCAAATAGAATTTGACAGGAAACCCATCTGGACCTGGAGCTTTAAATTGTCCCAACATTTTGATTGCTGCAACACACTCTTCTTCATCAAAATCCATTTGAAGTATTGCATTCATCTCATCTGTAATCTTGTTGAAGTTCATACCATCCATGGAAATATTTCTCTGACTTTGAGTTTGAAATATATTTTGAAAGTAAGAAACAATACCTTTTTTAATTTCTGCTTCATCATTTGTCAGAGTGCCATTTATTTTTATTGAACCAATATAACTTCTTCTTCTTCTTCTATCATTTGCAAGTCTGTGAAAGTATCTAGTATTATTCTCAAAATATTTGATATGTGTCACTCTAGCCATGCTTCTCAGCTTCTCAGCATTAATAAAGGTCATCTTGCAATACTCTTGTTTAGCTTTGGTTCTTTCTTCCCATTGTTCCTCAGTGAGTCCATTATTTGCATCTTCAGCTGCATCTAGAGACACAAAGATATCCTCCAGCTCCTCAAGCCTTCTATCAACTTCACCATATTCCACTTTACTCCACTCCTTAAGCTTAATCTTTAACAGCTGTAGCTTTTTACATAAAATATATCCAGCACTTCCTGTAACAGAAAAAGAGAGCCACATATCTTCGAAAAAGTTAAGAAAATTTGGGTGTGAAAACCAAAAATACTCACAACGGAATGGAGGAGGACCAAGCTTCAAACCATGGAAATTAAGAGCAATTGGATTGTGATTAGAACAAGGTCGTGCAAGAGCCTGTTGAATGACTTGAGGATGAACAACTTCCCAATCTGAAGAAATAAGAATTTTATCTATTTTACTTCTTATGCTCTGAGTTTGATTGTTGGTCCAAGTATAAGTTGCTCCAACCAAAGGTAAATCAATCAAATGATGTCTGGAAATAAATCTGTTGAACTTATTCATACCAGAAGTAACTTCTCCTCCAGATGATCTTTCATGAGTAAATCTTATTTCATTAAAATCTCCTCCTATAACCCAAGGATAATTCCAAAAGCATCTTGCTTCCTCAACCTCTCTCCAAAACATCTTAACTTCTTCAGTATTAGAAGCACAAGGTGCATAAACACCAGTGAACATCCATTCAAAAGCATCAGAGATATTTTTACACAAAAGAGTAATCGAATAAGGACCAATCAAAGAGTTCAAAACCTGAATTTTTGAAGAATCCCATAAACAAAGAATACCTCCAGAACTTCCCTGTGATGGTGAATCTAACCATTTGACTGATTTATTGCTCCAACATTGCCATACTAAAAGTTCATTACATTCTTGTAGTTTAGTCTCCTGCAAAAGCATAATGCTTGGTTTCCAGTCTCTAATCTTCTTCTTTACAACATCCCTTCTATTAAGGTCATTAAGACCATGAATATTCCAGCAAATAATTTTTGAATCCATAAAAATAGAATAACCAGGAAAATAGAAGTCCAGTGAATCACTTATGCAGATTTTTGATTCTCTGAATCATAATTGAAAAGATGGATTTTAAAAGTTTCCACCATTGCATCGTTAACTTTATCTTGAGAACCTTTCAAATGAATACCCAATTTTGGACACAAAGTATCCATTTGAAGTAAAATAGATTCAAAATCTTCTTTTAGATTAGTATTTACCTTGTGTTTAAGAGAGCTCCATTTTTCTGTAGTTTTCCAAAAGAACTCAAAATCACCAATCTTTTTAGCTGGTTCTGTTGCATAAGAGCTTAAAGCATTCGATTCAAAATTACCTATTGAATCAATCATCTGTAAGTATGGAATTAAGATTGCTATCTCCAAATAATCGTTTACATCATCTTCAGATTGAAAATTTGGTAAAGTAGTCATTGAAAGTGGTTGCTGAACGTTGGCAGTAATGATGGCCTTATCCTGTGAAGTATTCATTGAACAGTCCGAATCCGAAGACTGATCCGTATTTGAAGTAGAAGAGTCCGATCCCACAACAGAAGACCGTTGCCTCTTACCATTTTGATTGGTGGTAAAATTCAAATTCAAATTTGAGTTTGAAATTTGAATAGGCGTAATTGACTTTCCTTTTTCCATTTCAGCGAATTTTTTGAACATATTTTCCCTCCTAGAATCATGTGGTTTCAAAGTTTGTTGAAATATTCTCGGTCAGTCCGCATTGAATGATAATTCTTTTGTTGACTCAGTAAAAATCGGATCCACAGAAACTATCTCCAATTCCTGAACTGTAACTTTCTTATGTGTTTGATCAGTATCTCCATTAATGAGCTTCAATGAAGATATTTTAATTGGAAAAGAATAACCGCCATGACTGTAAAGAAACGTTGAAACCATACCATCATAACTTCGGACCTTGAGACGTATGGCTGAAGCATCCTCCCAGTTAGATGTAGATTGATGAACTTCAATGAGGCCACCAAACTTTTGGCTGAATTTATTATAAAAAGATGAACCCCATAAATTGAAAGGCACACTATAAATATCAAGCCAAGAACCTTCCGAGTCAATTTCAGACATCGAGATTGAATTTGGTGCATTCCACCAAGGAAGCAATCTTATTGACATACCATTATAATGCCACAAATGATGTCTCGATCTTGTTTTGTAGAGAAGAAAAATGCTTTCTGTGTTTTGAAAGGAAAAATATCAAAACCCACATCCATATGAAACCTTTTTGCAATTTCCTGGCCAATACTGTTCCAAGAATCAACTGCATGGGATGTTTCAACAATTACTGCTTGATTCCAACTCGCCGAAGGAATATTTTATTATTGACAACAGTATTAGATTGAGTTGACTGTGATTGATGATGGTGTTGAGTAATACTTTCAGACTGATAAGCATGCTTTTCAACATGTGATGTTTTGTGAGAAACCACTTTAGAAAAAGCATTAACGAAGTTAGCCCAATTGGATGTTCCTTCTTCCTCTGCTGGAAAACACATAAACTGTTTGATTCTATCTTTAGAGATGGTTGCACGAAAAAATTCACCATATTTGTTTTGATTTCTTGAGAAAAGAATGTGCTCATCTCCCCTGTGAAAATTCCAATACCAAGAACCATAGAAACTCTTTCTGGATTCTTTCTTCATGATGTTTTTCATCCAAACCACTCCTTCTGGGCATATTAGGGTTTGAAAGATCTTTTTTGTATTTTTCGTTTTCTCATCGAATAAGATCCCATTTGATTTTTTTGTTAGCACAAAGGATTTGTACTTACAATCTACAATAATCTTTGAAGCAACCTGATCTGATTTCCCTTTATTATTTTTTTCCCACAACAGTTTCCCATTCTCCTTCTTTTGAGTTTTCCACCGCATCTGCATCTATCTTCTTGCTAGCTACCTTGTTACCATTAACCACTGCTACCCAACTTAGAGTACCCATGTATTCTTCGATGATCCCTGCTTGCACGTCTTGTTCCGATCCAAATCCAAAATCCCTTCCTTGCATATTCGAGAAGATGAACCTCTCACCATTTTTGCCACGAGAAATCCGGTCATTTTGTTATTCGTATGGTTAAGCGTGTAGTTATTCGTATGGTTAAGTACACACTTTTTCAATAGACTTTTTAAACCAGAGATAAGTTGAGTACAAAGGTTCTTCTATCTAATCGATATAAACTCCTTTGTCGGTCGCAGATCAACTAAGACAAAGACTATCGAAATAATCAATCTTAGTTTACGAACTGTCAAAGCATATCTGAAAATAGAAATCACATAGATGTATATCTATGTAACAAGCCCAATGTCTATCAAAGATAAACTGCTTGTCGTATCCCATTAATCAAATACGCAAGAATTATCACAAAGATCCTAATACCAAAAAGAAAGTTTTGTAGTCTTCGATCTTCAAAGTACCTGCACAAACAACTTGATTCCCACTAATGATCGTTAACACAAAGAACGAAGTCTGTTAGTCAGTAGTCTTATCTTTAGATCTTGAATTAATAAAACAAATATGAAATAATCGATCCTTGAACTAGTACCTTTGAATTTATATCAGAAGAGAAGGATCACATAATAAACAAACTAAATCTATCAAGGTTGAACTTCACCTTTAGTCAATCAAATCAATAATCGAAAACTAAAATAGCAATACGATTTAGTTTCCCACCAACTGTACTACTAAAAGCTTCTTCATCCCAAAGAATATTTAAATAATATTACTAGTGTGATTTCCGCACCAACGGTTAGAGAGTTCAAATAATTAGGATATTCTTCTCTCTAAATGAGTATTTAAATAATATTACTACTGTAATTTCCGCACCAACGGTTAGACAGTGTGTCACGGGATGAGTTTGTAAGAATACAAGCTCCTCTATTGACAGTGTAAAGACCAAGACTTGTTTGGACAACAAGGAACTACCAAGTCCAAAAGATATGCAATAAATGTTTATTTTAGGTTTTGTTAAAATTCCAAGGGTACTCCAACTCATGTACCGAATTGGATAACAACTAACACTAACTAGCATACAATATATACTTTACTAATATAGAAAAAAAATATATATTATCCTCTGGGATATAAAAAGCATATAATTTCGAATATCAAAAAGATATTTAGAATATTTTGGTTTTGGGATCTCGCTTTGAGTGTTAAGGAAAATACTTGAACATTAAGTAATAAGAGTTCAGCACATGTTCATGACACTATGTCGACATCTTGTGAACTTCTCATTTTAACCAAACTACATTTCGATAGATACTAAAACCCTACGATAGTAGACAAACCAAAAATAGTATTTTGGTTAAATAAGGAACGGTTCTACTAGAGATCCACAAGATTAGTCGTAGTAGAGATCCTTGGTAAGGGATCCGTCCTACTAGAGATCCTTAGTATCGGCCCTAGTAAATATCCTTGTTTAAGAGATTGGTCCTTGAATAGATCCTTTGATTCCTTTTCAACTATGGAACAAGTTTTACTAGTCTATTTCCTTAAAACCATGTAACTTAACATGGTTTCCGAGGTATGGAATCAACCCGAAAGTTCAATGTAGGATCATAATATCGCAACATACAAGGCTCGCGGGATTAATGAACGACGGTGTCGCGAGGGAGTCGCAGGGAGCTAAAATAAACGACGCAATGAATAACGACAGGCAAAACATAAAGAAAACGTGAGACCTGGCGAGGGTTAAGAAGTGTCGCGAGAGTGAATGTTTGTGTATCTGCGACACTTCGCGAGACATTCCCGAAAATGAAGGGGAGCTTAGCTGTCATCCACTATGTATTACCCTATATAAAGGGTTAAATGAGTCTGTAAGAGGGGGGATCTTTTTGGGGAAATTGTTGAGCAAGTCATTAGGAGAGAGAAAGTTTAAGAGTGTTTTAACTTCTAAGTGTAACTCTATTTTCCTGTGTAAACACTTCATGAATTCAATCAATAAATATTCTTGATCTTACATCTTTCAATGGATTAATTAAGCAAAATTGAGTAAGGGGTGTAGTGTGGGATTTCCCGCAACTACATATGCGCTAGAAACAGGGACGAATCATTGGTAAAAGAGAGAAGATCGCAATTAAAGTTGTTTAAATCAAGAAAATGAGAAAGGAAAATCTTAAATCGGATGAGACAGATGTAAAAAGATATGGCGTGCAAGACACAGACACAAGAGCAATGATTAGTGAATTTCATGAAAATATCGGAGGAAGAATACACAAACGGGATTTTGGAGGAAAGAAGATTATGGATAGAGAAATGGCATCACCTTTGAAGGATTGGGAAAAAGCAGAGATAACATTCACGACGGGGAAATATCCAAAGAAAACTTGGATCACATGTCTCCACTGGTGATTGCAATAAACGCATATAAGGAAGGAGAGAAATCGGAGAATACGATGAAAACATGGGTGATGAATGGAGTTTTAATCGATACGAGAGTCCGGTGACATCATGTTCTATCACGCTTACAAAAAGATGGGATATAAAGACGAAGATATGATTTTCGCGGCATACAATATTCAAGGTTTTGGTAAATCCATAACAAAAGTTAAAGGGGAGATAAAAATACGTATTCCGTTAGGAGGAATCGAAACACAGGTGACATTGAGTGTGGTGGATATGGAATCACCGTACAACATGTTACTAGGAAGACCATGGGTACATGCAATAAAAGCCTGTGGCGTCGACGCTTCATCAATGTATCAAGTTCCCTACACCAACCGGAATCGGCGAGATCGGAGGGGACGCCGCAAAGGAAGAATATATTATCAAAATGAAGTAAAGTGTTGCGAGGAACAAGTAAACAAGCGAAAGAACATATCAAAATACCGCAAAAAGATGGCGAGGGCAACTAAGAAAGAAGAAGAGTTCGAGTTTACATGATAAGAGCAAAGGAAGGAAAAGGCATACCAGCGAGATCTCGGGAGAAGAAGATGATCTTGCGAAAGGACCAACCCCTATGGGAGAACCGAAGGCCGATTACGTCGCGGCGAGAACAAACTAAAGAAGTGAATATTGGAACTAAGGAAAAACCCAAGATGCTAAAGATTGGAACTAGCATGGAAGCGAGATGAAGAAAAAGAATCGTCGATCTGTTGTGAGATTATAAAGACATCTTCGCGTGGGATATGGATGAAATGCACAGTATAGATCCGTCGATCGCCTGTCACAAGTTAGAAATTGATAAAAATGTGAAGCCATTTAAACAAAGAATTAGAAAGATAGCAACAGCATATCACCCTCAGATAGAAGAAGAAGCTGCGAGAAGATCTTTGGATGCGGGAATTATTAGACAAGCAAAATATCCCGAATGGATAGCGAATATGGTTATAGTTCCAAAGAAGAACAAGGGAATACGGATTTGCATTGATTTCACCGACTTAAATAAAGCTTGCCCTAAAGACAGCTTTTCCACCGCGATATTCCACAACTAGTCGAATCAAGCATGAATGAAAGAGTATCATCTCCTCGACGGGTATAAGGGTTACAACCGATTCCCTCGCGAGGAAGATCAAGAGCATCTTGCTTTCTTCGCTCCAAGAGGATTATACTTGCTATACTAAAATGCCGTTTGGTTTGCGAAATCTTTGGAGCAACATATCGGAGGATGGTAGAAAAGGTATTCGCAGAATGGATACATAAAACACTAGAGGTATACGTAGATGACATGTTAGTAAAAAGTAAAAAGGCGAGAAGATCATGTGCGAGACTTGAAAGAAATTTTTGAACAAATGAGGCGTTTCAACATCAAAGTCAATCCGAAAAAATGTACCTTTGGAGTAAGCGTCGGAAAGTTCTTGGGTTACATTATATCAAAGGAAGGAATACATGTTGACCGGAGAAAGTAAAAGCGATTCGCGATATGCCGACACTGCGACGACAAAAGGATGTTCAAAAGTCAATGGGTTACTAGCATCACTAGGAAGGTTCATCTCGCGGTCATCGATAAGTGTAAACATTTTTTCAATGTTCAAAAAGGATCGAAATTTAAGTGGACGGACGAATGTGAAAAGGCTTTGCAAGGGATCAAAGAGCATTTAATGGATATATCCATTATGCAAACTGAGAACCAGGAGAGGAATTATTAATATATCTTGCGACAACATCGCATGCCTTAAGTGCGGTTTTATACGCGAATGGACGGAGTAGAAAACCAATCTATTATATCAAAGAAAACTTTTAATGCTGCAGAAAGAAATTATTCAAGATTGAAAAACTAATCCTGGCGTTAGTCTATGCGTCGTTTAAACTTAGCATATATTTTCGTGCACATCACCGTTAAAGTGGTAACAAAGGTACCAATTGAGTCGAATGAAAAATTCAAAAAGATCGGAAGAGTCGAAAGGTGGAATGCTCAAATAAGCCATTACAAACCGAAATATGAAATATTATCTTCAACAAAGTCACAAGTTGTCGCAGACTTTCTCGAGTTTCCTTTGGAGGAAGATGAAGCAAAGGATGAAATGATGGATGTAGAAGAAGAGCATGGAGATCCGAAAGACTTGTTAATCGAGCTGGACCGGTGGGAAATATTAGTGGATGGATCATCAAATGGAGAAGGTAAAGGAGTGGGAATTGTTGTGATTTCGCCGGAAGGCAATAAGCTAGCTTTTGCTTTTAGATTGGAATTTGAGTCTACTAATAATGAAACGGAGTACGGAAGCTATAATACATGCTCTACGATTTGCAATAGAAATGAAACCGGAGAATGTGAGGATTACCATGACTCGCAATTGGCGATTTGTCGATAACAGAGAAGTATGCTACAAATGATCCATCCCTACGAAATACAGAAACTTGTAGAAGTGTTGTCAAGACAAATACCAAAAATAAAATGGAGGCATATATCAAGGAGAGATAATAGACTCGCAGACGCTTTTGCCTTTATATCAAGTATGATGACAGACCCAACCTGCGAGGAATATCAAAATACGAGACGCTACGGCGCCATCAATTAATAAAGAGGAAGGACAAGAAGCGATATAATGATGGTGGAAGATGAAATGCAATGTCGCGAGGAAGACCGAGAGTGGAACTTCACGCGTACTTAATGAAAGGCGAGGTACCAAGAAATAGATTGGAAGCACACAAGTTAAAAAGCCGGGCAACAAATTATGAATTACGAGATGGCGTGCTTTATCGACGTTCTTTTGAGGGACCCTCGCTTCGATGTCTATCAAGGAAAGAAGGAGAAACCATATTGAAGATGCTTTGCATAGTGGGGATGCTTCTAAATCACAATGGCGGGAGATCTTTGGCATATAAGGCAAAGACGCAAGGATATTATTGGCCATATATGCATGAAGACGCAAGAGCAATATCCAGACGCTGCGAAGATTGTCAAAGACACGGGAAGAAGATACATGCACAGAGCACCGTTAAATTCTTCGAGAAGTGTGTGGCCTTTTGGAAAATGGGGTTTAGATATTGTGGGACCATTTTTTACCGGAACAGGACAAAGAAGGTACTTAATTGTCGCAACGGACTATTTCACAAAATGGGCGAGAGGTGAAAGCGGACAAAGACATTCATTCGATAAGGATGTTTTTACTTTCATATTTGAAAATATTATATGCAGATTTGGGATCCCCGCACAATTGGTATCCGATAATGGGAAGCGATTTGAAGGGCAAAATATAGAGTTGCTACTAAATGCATTTCAGATAAGATGTGGAAAATCAACCCCATTATATCCACAAGCTAATGGCCAAGCGGAGGCAACAAACAAAACAATTGCTTTGATATATTGAAGAAAAAGTTGGAAGGACACAATAGGGGATGGTGCGAACAAGTACCCAATGCAGTATGGGCTTATAATACAACTAGAAGAGAAGCCACAGGAATGACCCCTTTTTGCTTAACTTACGGAGTTGAGCAGTACTCCCAACAGAGGTCGTGATTCCGACAACCAAAAAAGAGGTCTGGGATAAAAATCTTAGCGCCGGCAACATTCTAATCAAGTTGGATGAATTGGAAGAAAAACGAGAGAAGGCATTGCGACACATGGAGAATTATCAAGAAGACCGGCTAGAGAATATAACAAGCGTGTAAAAATACGTGAGTTCCAACCAGAGACTTGGTGTTGCGAGAAACCCCAATATATCAACGTGAAAGCGGAGGCAAGTTGGCGAGAAAATGGGATGGACCTTATATCATCAAAGAAGTAGTTGGTACAGGGGCATATAGATTGATAGATCCCGAAGGAAAAGATGTGGGACAAAAATTGGATAGACCATGGAATAGATTATATCTAAAGAAGTATTACCCGTAAAAATGGGAGAGGAAAAATGAATCAAGATGAAGTACTTCTTCGCAAAATGTTTACGACATTCAATAAAATGCAGAGAAAATCCGCGAAGATCTCGCGACAAGAATAACAAGAAGTCATGAATGGTTTAACAAAACAACAAGAGATAATGAATGATTAAATGAATGAATCAAATAATATCTCGCAAGCAAAATAGCAAATGATGAAGAATGATCGAATAAAAGAATAAATGAATGGGACGAACCTTTATGGCGTACACCCTAGTTCGCGAATAACATTTCGTAAGAGGCAAATGTAAGACCTAAAGTGCGTCATATAAGGGGGTATCTCTCGACATGGCTCAGGGGGAAGGTTACACCGCTCCTGAAGCCTGAGTCATGAAAATTTGGGGCCCATGAAAGCCTATCCGGAAGAGGTACCTTGGATTCCCAACTATATATATAAGGTTATACCCTGGTTGGGCGACCGAGGTACACGGTTGAGCCAGAGTGCCCGGGATGGATGAACCTACCCTGGCCATTCTTGGCAAGTCTTGGCATATGTTGCACTCGCCCGAAGAAAACTCCACTTAGGGTGCGATCTCGTAACCATAAACCATATAGGTATAAGGGATAAGAGGTCACGAAAACAATCTGGTTGTTGTTAAGACCTGGATGGGAGGAGCTAGTCTTGTATGGCCGATGTTTCGCCTCCTTGAAGGGGCAACCAGGAGATGATAAGGGCGACGCTCTCCACTAGGGGGAGTGTCAAAAACAGACGCAAATGTCATAAGGCTATGTTTTCAAGAGAATTTAGGCTTGTCATATTTGTGCAATGATCCTGCAGAGGCAATAATACTAACGCGAGGGTAAGGCGAGATCAATGGGTCTTTACACGAAAGTGTACGGACGTCCTGCGATTTCGTCGCAAGACGGCAATGTCACGGGGCTTTATGTTCGCAAGGATATTTAGGCCTGTCATATTGTTGCAACTAAAACATCCTGCAGAGGCAAAAATACTTGGAAAATGATAAGGCAAGATCAATGGGTCTTTACATCCAAGTGTAAAGACGTCCTGCGATCTTGTCGCGATGAAAGGTGGCAGGGGAAGACCTCTAACTAGGGAGGTCTAACTTGGAAGACCACACAAAGATGATAAGGCAAGGTCAATGGGCCTCGCATGAAAATGTAAGGCGGCTGCGACTTTGTCGCAGTTGAGAATAATTAAAATCAAATCCACGATTGGGATGGATTTACTTAATAAAAGATTCAATGAGCGAACATGCTCGCAAGGTGGTCTTAACTAAGAAAGGAAGAAAGAAATATGGAAATTACTCAATCAAAAGAGTTAAGTCACTCAAACAACAAAGAATTCTAACAAATTACAAAGAGACTTTAACTCTCTACATCTGCATTATCAAATACAGAGGATGGTTGAGACTTTTCTCGCGCTTTATCACTCCACATCCGCCAAATGATGGATTTTCTTCGAAATGTTTTCATCATCTTTGTTCTCGCTTGATTCTTTGGACTTTCATCGAAATTTTCCTATTCGGATCTTCATCGACGACTTCCTTACTAAGGAGATCTTCACCGCTTTCATAGTCATAATCGCTATCAGGAGGATTAGGGACTTCATCGTCACTTACTTCCAGAGGATCAACATGTATAGGATCAAGAGATTTAGACAAAGAAAATCTCATTCACGAGGATTTCAAATTTGAGGGGGAATTGACGAAGCGCTTTTGCCGGTTTTTACTATCTATGTCTTTACTGATCGAGACATGTAATCAAATCTACGTTCGCACGATCGCGAAACGAGCAAGGAGGGAAGCGAGTAATCCATTTTCTTTGCGAATTTTGGAATAATCGATTTTAGAGTAGAAATGACGAGCGGCATGAAGCTTTTCCCGAGAATCAGATAATAAACACGCAAGAAAAGGTTAAAAGAGATTCTTACGACAGATCTTTGGAACTTTTAGAATAATTAAAAGTTTGTGAAATAAAAAAAATTAAGGTAGTCAAATAATTTGACTACCTTCCTTTTGAAGAGTAAGTTGTTGAATTAAAGCCGCGGGTTATTCCCCTGCATACCCATGGCATCATCAAATGAGTCTCCAACTAAACCTTTCAATCGAGATCGCAATTTCTTGTCATTAGAAACAAGTATGGAATTTTCTGTGGCGAGAGTAGAGTTGGATTTTTCTAGTTTGGTGCATTGTTCTCTGAATTGCTTCGCTTTTACACTCAAGTTATTCTACCTTGAATAAGTTTATCTCTCTCAAGAACTCTCTTCAAGTTGATTTTTCAAAGTATGAATGATCTGTTCTTGTTCTTCGCATAGTTTCGACAAGCATCATACCATCAAGTAGTAGATCGCCACCTTATTCAACAGAGAACGTTTCTCTTGTGAAAGAGTTCTATTCTCATCTGATAAAGTTTCCAACTCCAAATTAGTTTTAGTCAAAGCATAAGAGAGGCGATATAAGTCATTACTTAATGAGTCTTGCTTTTGCGATAAATCAAAATTCTCTTTAGACAAGTTATTTATTTGATCAGCTGCATAGGTATGAAGATTATCTAAGAGATTATACTGCTCCATCCAAGCATCTCTTTCAACTCGAACTTCTTCAACGATAGACTCCGTCTGATATATCTCCATTATTCGTTTCTGATTTAATACTTGGAGGACGAACACGGGTTTAAGTTGTAAAAAAAAAAAAAAAAAAAAAAAAAAAAAAAAATGTATCGCGAAGAATTATCATGATGGCGAGAGCATACCTTTTAATTCTTCATTCTTCTTGCGAAGATTATCACGATCAAGTGAGATACTGAGAAATTTTTGATTTTCAAGGTGGAGATTATTGCATTTCACAAACCATAACTTGGAGATCATCCTTCAACTTTTTATCTCTTGAGCTAAAGATGCTTGCGAGATCCTATCAGACCAAGATGCTTACTTAAAATCTCCCGTGACGTTGGATTTGACAGATCGGAAGAAGTCTTTTGGCATCATTCACGAGATCGAAAAGGACCTTAAAGGCCACATCTATCCCCTCCAAATTTTCCGGTTAGAGGAATTTGTTCAAACAAAGAAGACGAGTCGTCTTTTGTCAAAGGAACCTCATGAGAAGAGGAGGTTTCAGGAGAGAAGTGATTGGAGAAATGGCGGGGACATTGACAAGCAGGAGGAGGTATAATATCGTTTGTAGTAGGACAATTGAAAGGAACTTGGTCTATGAGGAGTTGAGGTATAGAAATATTGTCGCGATAATGTTACCAAGAAAGAGGCACAAAATTATCTTGCGAAGATTTCGCAGAGACGAAGATGTGAATGGAGGAAATGGAACGTTGGGGGTAACAGTTTAGAGTGGCGAGCCTTTGGGAGTATTACTGTAGTTTTATCATCCTGCGAATGACAAATTAAATAAGAAACAAGAGGCAACAATGCATTGTAAATAAAAACAAATGTTTCTTAGATACCTTGTCACTCACAGTCAATGTCTTTTTGAAGCCATAGATTTCGCTCGCGAAGAGGGCTTTTGTTGCATAAGGGATTCTTGTTGCGAAGTAGGTTTCGGTGGCGAGCCCAAAAGAAGAAGAGGATCTTTCACGGTAAACTTAGTTCTGGGTTGGTTCTTGCTAAACAACAATGGCAGAAAGAGAACTACAAAGTTAATCATACCAGTGTGATTTCAACAAGAAAAGCTAATTTGATTAACCACAAAATCACCAGATATGGCAAAATTAACAAACCCGGACGCCATGAGAGTAACAACCGCTAGGGAATAGCAAAAATGGTGAAGAAGACGGTAAGAGACAATAATAGGCAAACACTTGCGTAACGATGAAGAAGAAGAACACTTGCGGATTTATGAAGAAGATGAAAAGGAAAAGGAAAATTCTTCACAGGGGTTGCTCCTATAAATAGACGAGAAAAAAATGTTATGACCGGTTAGCATTAAATGCACCTAAAAGAGGTAAATATGGACACGTGTAAACTGGTCACTACTAAATCCAAGGAAGCCGACGAAAAGAACTTTAGTAGAATCCAAATATACAACATATTTCCTAATAAAGCGAGAATAGCATGCGAAATTGATTATTTTCTCAGAATTCATGAGGCAAGAAATGACACTTCGCATATGTATTACAAAGAAGCTTCTAACTTCACAAAAGAATAGAGGCAAGTACGTACTTTTTAAGAAAAGTATTCTTTCGCTCGTTCCTTCACCAATTGAAACCAAGGAATATGACAACAATGAATTTTTTCCTTCAAATCGCTCTTCAAGCAATATTCAAGGAAAAAGAGGCAAGATGTAGGATCATAATATCGCAACATACAAGGCTCATGGGATTAATGAACGACGGTGTCGCGAGGAGTCGCAGGAGCTAAAATAAACGACGCAATGAATAACGACAGGCAAAACATAAAGAAAACGTGAGACCTGGCGAGGGTTAAGAAGTGTCGCGAGAGTGAATGTTTGTGTATCTGCGACACTTCGCGAGACATTCCCGAAAATGAAGGGGAGCTTAGCTGTCATCCACTATGTATTACCCTATATAAAGGGTTAAATGAGTCTGTAAGTGGGAGATCTTTTTGGGGAAATTGTTGAGCAAGTCATTAGGAGAGAGAAAGTTTAAGAGTGTTTTAACTTCTAAGTGTAACTCTGTGTAACTCTATTTTCCTGTGTAAACACTTCATGAATTCAATCAATAAATATTCTTGATCTTACATCTTTCAATGGATTAATTAAGCAAAATTGAGTAAGGGGTGTAGTGTGGGATTTCCCGCAACTACATTCAACATACTAAATAATATGAATTACCAAATAGACAAACTATATTTCATAACTCCATATAACAAAGTTGTATGAAACAACTAGTATATAGTTCCGTGAAATTTTGATCATAATAAAATGATCAAGTTACCAATACTATAGAAATGTAAAAAACTTTGTATGTTATATTTTCAGTATAAACGAATTAAAAGAAACCTAGATAGAAATGAAACAAGTTAAGTTTGAGTTGCTACAACGAACCGAAGGATGATGTGTTCGTTGACGCCGATATGTCTTCAGGTTCTTCATAGTAACAAGAGTAAGTCTCAACATTTCTATGTTCCTAGTCTAACCTAAAAAAGTTGACTTTTGTTAGGTTGACTTTTCTATGTTCCTAGTCTAACCTAACAAAGTTGACTTTTGTTAGAGAATATCTCGGTTGAACCCACCAAGCGTTGGTATGTCAAGCTTGGTTATCATATTTTAGTGTGTCAAAACTAATCCAAGAGTCGCTTGATTATGTACTAGAGACAACTTCGTTTAGGTTAGAGTAGAAAGTCTACGAATGTTGAGAATACAAGTATTACTCGAAGACCTGAAGAACGTGAAGAAGTTCGAACTACAATGACGACATTACCCTTCATCTTGAGGTTAGTAATATTGACTTGAACTATTTCATTCCTAACGTATATTTCAAGTCGTGCTACATTGAAAACATAACTACGAAGCTGTATATTGGATATATTAATCTAGTAGTAAGACATGATCACATGATCATAGTATTAGGGAATCAGACTACGAAGTATAATGCTTATCTTTTGAACTTCGTAGATATGACATCGAAATAATCTTATGAATGTTTTTATGATTATTGAAAAAGCGGGGGTCTAACGAACACACCAAATATTTCGCTTAGCAATCTGTATGGACTAACTCCAATATAATTCTGAGAGCACCAACTAATAAAGCGAGCTCAATCAAGAAATATATCAAAGAGTTATATCTCTGTTTCTTAATGTAATCAGAAAATCGAACAGATAGAAATCCGTGAGCCTGATTAATATAAGAAACAACTTGGACGGTATCAAAAAACCAATATCCAAGTGTCAATCAATTTAATCAACAACCAAAGGTTGGATTCACAATTGATTGAACTTACGCACAACCTGTGGTATTTCAATTATATAAACAAATATAATGCGGAAAAGAAATAAAAAATACACCAGAAATTTTGTTAACGAGGAAACCGCAAATGCAGAAAAAAACCCGGACCTAGTCCAGATTTGAACACCACACTTGTATTAATCCGCTACGAACACTAGCCTACTCCAAGTTAACTTCGGACTGGAATGTAGTTGAGCCATAACCAATCTCACACTGATCAAGGTACGGTTGCGTTCCTTACGCCTCTTGAACCACGGCGGATTCTGCGCACTTGATTCCCTTAGCTGATCTTATCCACAACTAAGAGTTGCTACGACCCAAAATTGAAGACTTGATAAACAAATCTGTATCACACAGAAAAGTCTATTGAATAGATAAATCTGTCTCCCACAGATATACCTACGAGTTTTGTTCCGTCTTTTGATAAATCAGTTGAACATGAACCAATTGATAAGCCAGACTTATATTCCCGAAGAACATCCTAGTATTATCAATCACCTCATAATAATCTTAATCGATTAACGACACAAGATATTGTAGAATCACAAACGATGAAACGAAGATGTTTGTGGCTACTTTTCAATCTTGCCTATCGGAGAATAAATCTCAAGCAAATCTTAAAGAAGATAGTACTCAATCACGATAGAAAACAACAAGATCAGAACACGCAACTACAGAGAAAATAGTTGGGTCTGGCTTCACAATCCCAATGAAGTATTTAAGTCGTTAACCTACAGGGTTTTTGAAAAACCTAAGGTTAAAGGAGAATCGACTCTAGTCGCAACTAGTATCACACATGAGGTGTGGGGATTAGGTTTCCCAGTTGCTAGAGTTCTCCTTTATATAGTTGTTGATGGTGGTTTTTAGTTCAGGGTTAAAATTGTAAAACCTCGCATTTAATAGGCCGTCACTCTGCAAAGAGACAGATCCATGTAAAAGTGATGAGTGTCCAACCTCTTCAACTCACAGCGCTTGTATTATTCAGTTAATATAAGTTTCCTTGAATGCTTTCTGTGCTATGTTCGCCGGCTGAACCCTTAATATTGGTATGGCATGACAATTTGTGTTCACTCACAGCAGAGTAGCACGAATTTCCAAGTATCAAGGTTAAGGTCCTTGCATAAAAGTATTCAATCGGAAAGCATACTGCTCTCTGGCAATAAACTTAAAGAACTATGTGTCAACACATATAATTCAATCAATTTTGTGATAATTCACAAGATTCAGATATTACCCTAACTAATTTACAAAATTAGGGTTTTGCGCCCTGCGCAGTATATTAGACCTCGCCTGTCGAAACTAAGCCTAGGCGAACTAGGCAATTAATCCGCCATGGATTAGTAGGTGCAAAATCCTACCCACAATCAGAAAACAAGGAATAAAAGGAGCCGCGGAATAGGAGCAACAACAAAGGGAGGCATGGCCATGCCATAGGCCAGCCGGCGCCACTTTTAAGTGGCCACACCCCATGCTGCTCGAACCGGTCCCTATTTCCCGTCGACCAACAACTAGCAACTCTTTCTCAGTAGTGGAATAATTCAATTGAGCATCATTAAGTGTTTTACTAGCATAGTAGATCACATAAGGAAGTTTGTCTACTCGCTGGCCCAGAACAACTCCTACAGCATAGTCAGACGCATCACACATAACCTCAAATGGTAATGACCAACAGGTGGTCTGACTATAGGGGAAGATGTAAGGAGAGCCTTCAGTTGCTCCCATGCTTCCTTACAAGCATCATCAAAGACAAATGCAACATCTTTTGCAAGAAGATTGCACAAAGGTCGTGAAATTTTACTAAAGTCTTTGATGAATCGGCGGTAAAATCCCGCATGGCCTAGAAATGATCTGATGTCCCTCACAGAACGAGGTTGAGGCAAGTGTTGAATGAGATCTACCTTGGCTTTATCTACTTCTATGCCTTTTTCCGAGATGATATGCCCTAAAACAATGCCTAAGTTAACCATGAAATGACATTTTCCCAATTCAAGACCAAATTCTTTTCCTTACACCTAATCAAAGACACAAGTGAGGTGATGCAAACACTCATCAAAAGAAGACCCAAACACAGAAAAAATCATCCATAAAAATCTCAAGAAACTTATCTACCATGTCGGAAAATATGCTCATCATGCAACGTTGAAAAGTAGCGGGTGCATTGCACAGCCCAAAAGGCATACGACGATAAGCAAAAGTTCCATAAGGACATGTAAATGTGGTCTTTTGTTGGTCTTCAAAGCTATGTGGATTTGGTTGTAGCTGAATAGCCATCTAAGAAGCAGTAGTGACTATGTTTAGCTAACCTTTCCAAAGATTTGGTCAATGAAGGAAGGGGAAAATGGTCTTTCTTTGTTACTCGTGTTCAGCTTTTCTATAATCAATACAAACTCGCCACCCCGTGGTCACACGGTGGGGACAAGTTCATTCTTCTCATTTTGAACTACAAGTAATGCCGGACTTTTTGGGTACTACCCGAATGGGACCGACCCACCGGCTATCGTGGACTGGGTAAATGATACCCGCATCAAGCAATTTCTGCATCTCACCCTTGACAACATCTCTCATGTTGGGGTAAAGTCTCCTTTGCATTTCCCTAGATGGTTTAGTGTTTTCCTCAAGGTTTATGTGATGCATGCAAATTGTGGGACTTATACCCTTAAGATCGGAGATGGTCCAACCTAAGGCTCCTTTATGTTCTTTAAGTACTTCTAAAAGTCGACTTTCCTGTTCCGTGTCTAAACATGAAGCAATAATCACAGGTAAAGTATCAGAAGGACCCAAGAATGCATACTTCAAGGTATCAGGTAATGGTTTCAAATCAAGCTTAGGTGGTGTATCAAGAGGTGGGGCAGATTTGGTATCAGAGAGTGGAAGTGGTTCCACTTCATTCTGCCATTTAGCAATATCCATGGGTGGCACAGATTCAAGCAACGAGTGAATTTCACCAATGTACTTAGACTCGAAGAGATCTAAGTCAAAGTTATCTTAACATGCTTGCAAAGGGTCCACCGACAAAATGTCGGGCAAAGAGTCTTGGATCGACTCTCAATCATGTTAATCTCATGCAAATCAAGATCATCACAATCAATGGGTTGTTGACTAGTGTTAAAAACATTCAACTTTCTACGGTCATGTTACCAAAAGAAAATTTCAACACACCATTACGACAGTTGATGATGGCATTGGACGTCGCCAGAAAGGACGTCCTAAAATCACAGAATGTGATTACTTGGGTTTTGCACGGGTTGGGTGTCTAAGACGATGAAGTCTACAGAAAGAAAATTTATCAACCTTGATTAACACATCTTCAACAATACCACGGGGGATTCTCACGGATCTGTCCGCTAATTGTAGCGTAACAAGTGTGGGCTTCAGCTCCCCAAGACCCAATTGCACATACACAGAGTATGGCAATAGATTCACACTGGCTCCTAAGTCTAGTAATGCCTTTTCGACCGTATGGTCGCCTATGGTGCATGTAATCGTTGGACTACCTGGGTCTCTAAACTTAGTTGGAATCTTGTTTTGGATTATGGAGCTCACTTGCTCAAAGGAGAAAGGCACGCTTATGCACATGAAGCTTCGCTTTTGTGTGCACAAGTCCTTCAAAAACTTAGCATATGTGGGTATTTGTCTAATTGCTTCGAGAAATGGAATGTTTATGTTAACTCTCTTGAACATTTCCAAAATCTCATTGTATTGGTTACCCCCCTTCTGTTGCACCAACCGTTGTGGAAATGGAGCAACAGGTACATGACTTGGCAAAGAGACATCTATATCGGTAGGACTCTTGGTCTTATCAACATGCTCAGATTCTTTCTCTACAAGAGTCTGATGTAGACTCGCTTGACGGTGGTACACCTACATTGTTCTCAACAATTCTACCACTACGGAGAGTGGTGATGGCATTCTCCTGACTATGTGAAGGTTCATTGCAGGTAGAGGAGCCTGTTTGAAACACATTCTTTGGATTTTGTTGGGGTTGACTAGGGAACTTGCCTTTCTCTCTCTCTCATTCAATGCATCACAGATTTGACCCATTTTAAGTTCTAGACTTGTGAAACGTTGGTCGGTGGTTTTCTGAAGTTGTGAAAGATTTTGGGTTACTGATCGACACGAGTCTTCTAAGCTAGTCTTTTTCTCTCTGGGTACTGAGTTTGGGGTTGTACTTGGGGGTTTCTAGGATATGAGTATCCTTGGTTGTTATGTGTTGGTTCCCCTTGTACTGGCCCTTTGGACCATGAGAAGTTAGGGTGATTCCTCCACCCTGGGTTGTAGGTTTGAGAATACGGGTTGTTCTCTTGCCTATGGTATAATGCATTGGCTTGCTCAGTTTTGGACTCTTGAAATGCATGTAAGTCTAGACAGCTGTCCACTAAGTGGTCAGAGCTATGGCATGCGGCACAAGTGGCCATTTCAATTTGGTCACGGAGAGTAGGAGCATTAGGTTTTACATTCTTTTGCAACTCAAGCATTTCTATTCTCCGGGCCAAAGATGCCATTTTTGCATTTCCCTCAAAGTCAGACTCGATTCTATGAACATTGTTTGCGGGGGTAGTCCTTCACGGTTCACGGATGGACTCCCACTGTTGAGTATTTTCAGCGACTTCGATTAAGAAAGTCCAAGCGTCATCAACACTCTTGTCAATAAATGCACCATTGCACATTGACTCGACTGTGGTACGGGTTCTAACATCTAGACCCTCATACAAGATTTGCACGAGTCTCCATTTTTCAAAACCATGGTGGACATTGGAGTAATAATTCATTGAATCTCTCCAAGTACTTTGCTAGAGTTTCGTCTTCTAATTGCACAAAACCATTTAGACTTTGGCGAATTGTCGCCGTCTTATGGTTTGGGAAAACTTTTTGAAAAACTCTTTTGTGAGGTCATCCCGTGGTTCTAATGGATTGTGGTTGTAGGGCATGAAGCCAAGACTTGGCTTTGTCTTTCGGAGAAAAAGGAAACAATCTCGGTTGAGGGACTCTTCCGCATTTGGTTAAAACGCAGAGTCCCACAAATATCCTCAAAGTCTCTCACGTGATGGTAGGGGTTCTCGCATCGACCCCTCTAAACACGGGTAACATGTGAATGGTGCTTGCTTTCGCCTCAAACCGACAAGCATCGGGCTGGCAGAATGATGCAAGAGGGCTGGCTTGCCCTAGTTGGGTACATGTAGTCCTTGAGGCTACGGGGTTGGTTTTGTTCATCACCCATAGTTTCTGTTTCAGAAAGGTCTGGGCTTGGGTTTTGTTGAAGAACTGGGTATGCTTACGATTTCGTCCAGGGCGATTCTAACTAGTCGATTTGTTTGGTCTCTAAAAGACACAATCATAGCCTAGCTAGCACATCTAGCATGTTAACATACAATCAATTTCAATCACAGAAAAGCAAAAACTCAAAAATGACCCACCAATACAAGACTCAAGCCCAAAAGATGGCTTTTTGATGTTGTAAGGCCCAGCTGATGTGGGCTTCAGTTGTGCAGAGCCCAGTGATTATGGGAAGGACAGAGCCCAGTGGTTGGGCTTTAGGATGTTACACAGCCCAGTATGTGGGCTTCAGATTAGGTTGGCGGGAGCGAGCCCAGTGGTTGGGCTTCGGTTTGTGTGCGGCACTGGTTGTGGCACACTCGATCTATGGGGCATTTACACATGTGTCACAAAGACACCTTTAGAGCACACGATCAACACAAATATTTGTAATTCAAATTTCACCTATGATGTTAACACAGGGAACAACAAACTCACAAGAATGACACTCAATTTCTAGCACACAGGGAGACACAGCACAAGAAACTTATGCACAGCACAGCTGGTGACTACACAGCACAGCTTAGCACAGGTTGGCTAAAATTTCATGAGGTGCACAGGGTATGGGGTGTGCTCACTCAATGGTGAAGCATGTGCTGGTTTTGTGCGTGGCATACAACAAATGTGATGCTAATGCAATCTCGAGATCTTCAATCATTCATTCCAATGGCACATGCTCATACACAGATCATAGAGTATAGTCACCACAGATATTGCGTAACCGTTCAACACATCATAGGTTCACGATGCAAAAGATCAACAAAGAAATGAACAGAGCTACCGCTCACAACATGCCTGTGGTATCAACAAGTCAAAATGTCAAAGGGGGTCCGAGTATGCTTTCAAAAGTTTCAGAGCATAAAGTTCAAGATATGACCTAGCCTTTAACAAGTGGGACTCGTAGCAAGTGAAGATAAGTGAGCCACCGGCGCATTATAATTCATACAAGGTTTGCCAATTAACTTGGCTCAACAGTCACACTGGGGAGTGGATGGCTCACAGGGTCGATTGCATCAACTCACTCAGTTGATATCAAGTGGGTAATGCAGCCAACTTGGTTAACCAAGTTGCAAATTTCGATCTCACCGCTTGGGGATGGAGCCGAGCACAAAGCAACGTAAGGCAAGGTGTGAGCAAGGTTGAGCAATTGCTCAGATGCACAGATTAGCCAATGGGTGTCAGAGTTCACAGAAAGTTTCACAGAGCAACTTAGCTCAACAGAGCAAGGTTTCCTAGGGTTGGCAAGGCTAGCTGAAGTACAGGGCTAACAGCTAACATTCGCTCAGACAAGCAAGCATGCTATCATTCATTCATTCAGTATGTAAGGTTTGAGATACATTACCACCAAGATAAAACTCGGGTTTAGGCAATCCACAAGCTCAGTTTGCTTTATCTTCTCCTCCTCCTTGGTTGTACAACAACCTGCACAAGTACCTTTACTCAAGTGAGAGTTTCATTTTCAAAACTTGCAGTTTGAAGCAAGAGAACACTAATGCTATGGCAAAATTTAGAGCTAGGCATAAGTCAAAATTGAGCCACAGGATAACAATAATAACAACAAAGTGCAAGTGATACTATGGACCATGCAAGTGAATGTAGTGATGAAAGACAGAGCACGCAAAGGAGTGAGATAAGGTGCACTGAGATGAACCAAATGCAAATTTTATAAAGAGCTGGATTATACTAAGCTACAGAATGCAACAAGCTATTCACAGGGGCTACTGAGGTATAAAAAACTAACAAGCTTCAAGAGTCAATGATGCAAGCTATGCTAGTGAGATGAATA